>CM040124.1:239617192-240189771 GCA_022559845.1 Amorphophallus konjac
CGACGGTCAAAACGGAGGAAGACCCATGCCCGAGTTATCCCCTCACCGGGACAGAGGCAAGCGCTCAGCGCCCACTCCGACCTATCTTCATCCGAGCTATGCCTATCACCCGGACAGGGTTGGCACCCTTCATGCTTGGGTTTAAACGATGATTACTTATCCACGCTGCCATTGAGAGCCCTTTATGAGCATGAGTTTATGAGGATAAGGGACCCATGATCCCTCAAGGCTATAAAGATCCCACGATGAGGACGTAAAGAGCCCACGTTGAGGACGTAATCCCCACCGAAACCCCTCAGCTTACGGGACTCATGAGGCCAGTACACTATTTAAACCTGGGACTCCCTCCAATGAAAGGTAAGGGCAATACACGCCTAAACTCCCTGAGCAGGAACCACTTCACCACCTTGGTGTAGGGGGATCTCGTGTCCCTCTTTCTTCCTCCCTCCATATCTTCCACCACTGCTCTATTGACTTAAGCATCAGAGGGTTTTCCCCAGGGAACCATCCCTGGGCCCCCCTGATCCATTTCCCTTTCTTTACAGTTCACTATTCGGTGATCATCCTCCCAGCTCAGGTCCAGCGCGAGATCACGCCCCTTCATCTGGCACCGTTTGTGGGAAACGACCAAAGAGGCAGTATGGTGCGAAGGAGTTTAGGGAGGAGGTCCACCGGCGACAGGGGAAAGGCCATGGTGGCAGCGGGAGAAGGCCCCTCTCAAGCGTCACAAAATCCCCCCTCCAATGCCAGTGCCCCCGCCGACGGACCACCCCCTCCCCCCGCGGCAGTGGGGCAACCACCCCCTCCCCTCGCGGTAGTGTGGCTACCACTTAACGGCGGCGCCGACGCTTTCCAGGCCCTCAACGTGAAACTGGATGTCCTCGTGGAACTCATGAGGACTCAGGCAGTTAGGGATGGAAGGTCACGCGCCCCTCCGGAGAGCCCCCCCCCCCCCCCCCCCCGCGAGAATGTGTCCCCAACACACCGCCGGAGGCCGCTTCACCCTTCGAGGTCGGCAGATCATCCGTAATAGGTCAGGAGGACCTTCACAAGCCCCTCCTCCGGAGCAAGAGGCCTCCTCCACTCCGAAAAGGGGGAATCCTGGGGCACGCCGTCTGAACCCAGAGACCGAAGTCCCTAGGGAACGCCAAGACACCCCCCCAGTCCCACGGCACAGCGGTAGCCGGAGCTATCCCTCCAAGAGCGCGCCCTACGCGCCCTGTAGAAAGTCTCCTCCACGGAGGATGAGGAGAAATCCCCATTCTCCGACTATATCTTGAAGGCAGAGGTATATCCCAGAACCTCCATGCTGACCTTCAAGCTTTATGACGGCCAGGGCGACCCGGTCGATCACTTCGACAGCTTCGACGCTCTAATGACCCTTCATGGAGCATCTGACGCCATCAAATGCCGAGCCTTCGTGACCACCCTGGTCCAAGGCGCACAGGCTTGGTTCCGGGCCCTCGCCCCCGGATCCATCTGGGACTTCAAGGAATTCAGGCGAGTATTCAAAGAGAGTTTCACCAACAGCGGTCCCCCAAGGTCGGTAGCAGGACTTTTGGCCCTCAAACAGGTGCAAGGGGAGAAACTTCAGGCTTACATCACCCGATTCAAATCGGAAGCGCTGAGGATCCCCCGCCTGGACATCGCCTCGGCTGTAACCGCGCAGACCGGGGGCACCAGTGACGAGAATCTCCACCGCGAGCTTGTCCTCCACCCTTGCTCCGCTAGTGACTCTGGCATTGCGCCATGCCGAGTGCGAAGAAGTGCTCAGCGCATGCCGAGATGCAATCGGCTCGGGTCGAGAGGGGGACAAGAAGCGGGCACCTGAGCCAAACTCGGGTCCAGGGAAAAGGCGGAACCAAGACGGGGAACGCAAGGAACCGTCACAAAAGTACGAGCGATACACTCCCTTAACCACTCCGGTTTATGAGATATATGAGGACATCAAAGGCTTGGGCCTCCTCCGCCAACCCGAACCAATGAGGTCGAAGAACCACAGTCGCAGCAAGCATTGCCTATTCCACAGCGACCACGGGCATCACACCGGCGACTGCCATCAGCTCCAGGACGAGATCGAGCGCCTCATCCGTCAGGGACACCACTCCCGGTTCGTGGCCGGGCACAAGGAAGATCGAGGCGCCCCAGAGGAAATCGACAACGCCCCTCGCGGGGTCCATTTCAACGTCATCACTGGAGGAGCTGCATCAGGGGGAGACAGTGGCCGAGGAAAGAAGCGTCATGTTGAGCGGGCGAGCCGAGCCATCGAGCCTCCCAAGGCCACGCCAAGTGAGCCCCAAGTCATAGTCTTCTCTGACCAAGACCTGGAAGGGCTGACCATCCCGCATGACGACGCCCTAGTCATATCGGCCATGATAAACCGTTGTAACGTAGACATGATTCTAGTTGACAATGGAAGTGCCCCTAACGTATTATCCTACGAATGTTTCCTTAAGATGGGGGGGATCCATCTAAACTCCGCCCGATCCGAACCCCCCTGTGCGGGTTCAATGGCCAGGCCACTTATCCTGAGGGAGCCCTCAGCCTGCCGGTTACTCTTGGCACCCCACCCAAGACCGTTACGGTTATGGTGGACTTCATAGTGATCAAGGGTATGATAGCATATAATGCGATCTTTGGCCGAGGGATCCTCAGCCGAACGAAAGCAGTGCCTTCTACCTATCACCAAAAGATGAAGTTCCCCACCAAAAATGGGTCAGGGGAAGTCTGAGGCAACCAGGCCACGCCCAGAAGGTGCTACAATATCTCGGTTGAATCCACAAGGCTGGACGGGAAGAGCAAGGGCCCCCAGGAAGTCGAGAAAAAATCCACAACCGCCGAGCCTAGAGGCGAATTGCTAGCGGTTTTCCTAAATGACGACCCGACCCTAGGAGTAAAGATCGAAGCCGACCTAACATCTGAAGTCCAACAGCAATACAAAAAGTTTCTTTCCGCATACATCCGAGTCTTTGCGTGGTCTGATGATCAACTCCCTGGGATACCGGAGGAGACGGTGATGCATAAGCCCAACCTCGACCCAACCATGAAGCCCGTACAACAACGCAGAAGGAAGCACACTCCAGAGAAACAAGCGATCATCAAGGAGCAAGTCACCAAGGGGCAAAAGACTGGTCTTTTTAGACCGGTCCGGTACCCGACGTGGCTGGCTAACATCGTCCTGGTGCCAAAAGCTTCGGGAAAGTGGCGAATGTGCGTGGACTTCACCGACTTGAACAAGGCTACTCCAAAGGACTACTATCCATTACCGAGCATCGACCAACTGGTTGACTCAACCTCGGGCAACGAGATACTCAGGTTCCTGGACGCCTATTCAGGTTACCATCAGATCAGAATAAATTCGGAGGACATCGAGAAGACCGCCTTTATCACCGACTTCGGTGTATCCTGCTACACCCAGATGCCTTTCGGGTTGAAGAATGCTGGAGCAACATATCAGAGGTTGGTCAACCATATGTTCGATGGACAGCTCAGCCGAAACGTCGAGGCCTATATTGATGATATGCTTGTCAAAACCCCCATGGCCAAGGACCACTTCGTCGACCTAGCTGAGACCTTCGACACCCTCCTGAAATACAATATGAAGCTCAATCCCACCAAGTGCGCCTTCGGAGTAAGATCTGGAAAGTTCTTGGGCTTCTTAGTCACCCAGCGTGGGATCGAGGCCACCCCCGGCAAGGTCCAGGCCATCCAGGACAAGCGCCCACCCACCTGCGTCAAAGATGTTCAACGCCTGACTGGACGCATTGCCGCACTCAGCAGATTCCTATCCCATGCGGCCGAACGATGCCTACCCTTCTTCAATCTATTGACGGGGCCCAAATTGGCATCTGCCACATTCGCATGGGACGAGGAATGCCAGAAAGCGTTCACCGAGCTTAAAGAGTTCCTGGCTTCGCCCCCGGTCCTTTCCAAGCCTGTCCCAGGCGAAGCCCTGCATCTCTATCTCTCGACAACCCCGTCTATAGTTAGCTCGGTCCTGGTTAGAAATGACTCGGGAGTCGGGAGACATGTCTACTATACCAGCAAGGTGCTCAATGAGGCCGAAAGAAGGTACCCCGCAACCGAGAGACTCATGCTAGCATTGGTTACCTCGGCCAAGCGCCTCCAACCCTATTTTCAAGGGCACTCCATCACCGTGTTGACCGGTGAACCATTGAGGAGGATCCTCTCTCACCTCGAAGCCTCGGGATGCCTCGTCAAGTGGGCCATCATGCTCGGGGCCTACGATATATCGTACCAACCTCGCTTGGCTATCAAAGGACATGCGCTCACTGACTTCATAGCCAAGAGCACCATCCCAACTGCAGAAAGATCTCTGTCCATGCTCGAGACAACCTGGGAACTGTTCGTCGACGGATCCTCTAACTCAGCCAGAAGCGGTGCCGGAATCCTCCTAAAATCCCCCGAAGGAGCAGAGCTACAGTACGCCCTGAAGTTCAACTTCCAGGCGTCGAACAACGCCTCTGTGTATGAGGCCCTCATCTCGGGAGCCCGCATGGCCCGGCGGCTAGGGGCTGAGCGGGTCAGAATTCACACCGACTCGCAGCTGGTCGCTAGCCAGGTCAACGGTGATTACGAAGCTCGAGAAGCACCAATGGTCAAATACCTCCAGCTGGTCAAGACCGTGGCACAACAGTTCGAGCGTTTTGAGGTAGTCCGAATAGCTCGGGAGGAAAACTCCCGAGCGGACGCCCTCTCTCGACTGGCCTCCTCTCTTGACCCCGAGGGTACTCTATCGGTCCTTCTCGAAGAGCTAGAGCGACCGAGCATCGATTCGGAGCTCCTAGCTGTTGACTCGGCGTCCCCAAGCGACTGGCGTACCCCGTACCTATCGTGGCTCCAAGATTCTCAAGAGCCCTCCAACCCTCGGGAAGCCCGAAGATTGAAGTACCAGGCTCAGCGATTCGTCACTCTGGACGGTGCTCTCTACCGGAGATCCTTCTCTGGTCCTCTCTTGAAGTGCCTCAGTACTGACGAAGCCAACCAAGCGATCGAAGAAGTTCACGAAGGTCTGTGTGGAGCGCATTTAGGAGGTAGGTCGCTCGCCAGGATCTTGCTACGGCTAGGTTATTGGTGGCCCACTCTACAGCGCGACTGCTCGACCTACACGCAACACTGTGACCGATGCCAGCGATTTGGCCACTTGTTCCATCAGCCAGCAACGGATCTCATCACCCTAGCCGAGCCTTATCCTTTCGCTCGCTGGGGAATCGACATCCTCGGGCCATTCCCCACAGCCTAGGCCCTGAAGAAGTTCATTATCGTCGCCATCGATTACTTCACTTAGTGGATCGAGGCCGAAGCCACAGCAAGGATCATTGAGACAGTCATCTGGAATTTCATCTGGAAGTCGATCATCTGTCGTTACGGCATTCCCCGGGTGATAGTAAGCCATAATGGTCAGCAATTTGATTCTTGTTATTTTCGAGACAGATGTACCGACCTGGGCATTCGCAATAACTTCAACTCGGTCGCCCACCCAATGGCTAACGGGCTGGTCGAAAATGCCAATAAGACTATCTTAAAAGGCATCAAGACTAGACTCGGCAAAGCCAAGGGTAGCTGGCTTGAGTAATTGCCAAACATACTTTGGTCACACAGAACGACTCCCAGAACAACAACCGGTGAAAGTCCTTTCCAGTTGGTCTACGGAGCCGAGGCCGTGATCCCGTTGGAGATTGGAAATCCCTCCCTCCGAGTCATTTGCTTCTCGTCCGAGGCAAACGACCAGAAACTGCTCGAAAACCTCGACCTAGCAGATGAAGTCCAAGAGATTGCCAGGATCCAAGCAACGGAATACCAACGCCGCCTTACTCGATACTACAACGCCAAAGTCCGAGATAGACACTTTCAACTGGGATACTTCATCATCAGGAAAGCCAAAGCTTCTCGACCACTTGAGGCGGCTGGCAAGTTATCCCCTAATTGGGAAGCCCCTACCGAGTGGTCGAGATGCTCGGAAAAGGAGCATACCGACTATCCACGATGGAAGGAGAGCTCATCCCACGGATCTGGAACGCGACTACACTACGCAAGTTCTACTTCTGAATACTGAGCATTGTGTAAACGACATGCGATAAAACAAAAGCCTCCTTTCTTTTATTCAAACAACTCGCTTGTACATCTGGAAGGCCGAAGCCAAGAAAATACATGTCAAAAAAGTAAAAAAGCCATCTAGCGCCGCCATATGAGCCCATCGCTCGGCTGACTCGGTTGACCTTCCTGCGTCTAGCCACTGACTCTGCCTCGTGTAGAAACTGGCTCGGATAAAGGGTAGTCGACCCCGTTGGCTCGGTCAGCTCGGGACAAAGGTGACAGAGGGATTAGGAAGGAGAAGGCTACCTTCCAAGTTGAAGTTGGAAGAGAAAAGGGAAAAGGGAACGCATATGAAGGCATCCTCCCCGCCAACCTGCCAACTCTTTGGAAGGAAGAAGAGTGCAGGCACCCTCCGAAGAGTTAAAGAAATGATGAGAAGAGCAGAAGGGGGAAAAAGAGGCTGCGAGAGGAAAAAAGAAACCAGCAGAGCTGGACGAGGAGGCAGGGGAAAGCCCGGGAAGGAGGGAGCTTAATTGGCTTCCTCCTCCCCTCCATGGAGCGAGGAAGGAGGGACGGGCGGCAGGGATGCCTGATGCCCCCATCCGTCCACCATCTCGCCCCCCCTGCCAGTGCCGCCGGATCTGATAAAAAGAAGATGACGTGCCTCCGCACGTCGAACCTTCTTCAAACCCGTCCGTCGATCGTCGAACCTCCTTCAAACCCGAAGCAGCAAGGACTCCCTGCCCCCCGTCATCGGCAGCCTCATCTTCCGGAGCATCTTTCATGCTTCAAATATAATGGCACAACGCTACATGAAGAGAGAATGAGGAAAGACTGTCGGGGAAAATCCTAAGCGGTGGAGAGGAAGGGACGCCCTTCAGACCTTTTATAGGCGAAGGGAGGCTATTTGCCTTAAATGATTCTCCCCTCGAAAACACGCCAAAGGGACCTCTCCCTATGAATGGTCACCTCAAACCCCTCATTTCTGCCCCAGTGGGACACACGAAGCGGCTAAACATTCAAAGCAGGAGAAAATGGAAGGACACCCTGTCAAAGGCTCGCCCAACTATCACGCGAGAACCACGTACAAAGTTTCTGCACTTTCCAACTACTGCAGATATGCTGAGCAAAATACGGCAATGACGATACGAAACAGTTAAGTCTTCATCATTATGCTACTGCCTTACCTTTTTCCTACACAACAAGGAAAGTTTTCCTTCAGAAAAGGAAAGGACATGTAGAAAGAGAAAGCAAAGCAGATACATTAGGCCCCTGGTCCCCATGGTGGAGGCAAACTCGTTTCCTTCTAGTGGGAAGTGGCTGTCAATTACAACATATATTTAGGGAAGGGAACCATGTTGCAGACTCTCTGGCATCATTGGCATGTAATGCTTCAAGTAACTCTATTTTTGTTCGAGAAAGGGATCTCCTAAGGGCTGCTAGAGGAGCCCTTAGGGTGGATAGGGCAGGTTTGCCTACTTTTTGGTTTTAATTCTTACTGGTTTCTTTTAGTTTCTTCTTAGCTCTTTGTAGGTATGCAAAGGCTTTATAATTGCCTCCCTGCTATTCAGGGGTATGCCCCGTAGTTCATGTACATCCAGTTTAAAAAAGAAATAAAATCTAGGGCCCTGGTGTAGCCTGGGGGAGTGAGCACATTCCCCCTCTTTGAGGGGGGGTGCACTCGACCAGTACCTACTCCAGATTGGCTAGTGTTTTGTTAAAAAAAAAGATACATTAGGCCTCTGGCCCACCCTGAAGCTCGGAAGTGGAAGGCTCAGGCGGTCTGCCCCCGGCACCCTCGACGACGGCCGACCCTGGCACTGACCCCACCGGCGTGGGAACTACCTCGGTTGCATGCTCTCCCGAGGCATCCGGAGTTGGCGACCCCTCGGACGAAGAGCCCCCCTGACCCTCTTCCTCCGACGCCGAAGCAGAGGAACTAGAGGATGGCAAGTCCTAGTCATAGCATTGCCCGGATGGGAAATCGATTGTCTCGGATGCCTACTCTTCGGCATAAGAGATGGCCCGATCGTAGCCTTGCTTGAACCCCTTGCGGCTGCCTCAAAGAAGTGCTGACTCATAGTAGGGAAGGTCAGCCTCCTTAAGGTCGACCCGGTAGGCCTCCGTGCATTTGTACTGCTCGAGAGCCTCCGCCCCAGCCGATCCCACCCTACCAGTGAGCTCGGCCTTCTCCCGCTCCACCTCGGCTAACTTCCGCTCGGCCTCAACCGTCTGCTTTTCGGCCTCCGCTGCCTGCTTCTCCGCCTCAGCCCAATCAGCCTCGGCCTCTCGCCGAAGGTGCTCGGCTTCCTCCGCTCGGTCCACCAGCTCTGCACGTTCGGTCTCCCACCGGCCATCTAGCTCAACACGAACAAGGCGCTCCTCTTCAAGAAACCTATTCTTCCTCTCGAGCGATTCGCGAGCCTTAGCTAGCTGCTCGGTTCGCGTCCGGGCCTCCACCTGGCTTGACCGCACCAGCTTCCTAACTAAGGAAAGCTCCCGCCGAAGCCCATCACGCTCCTCGACAAGCCGAGCCAACCTCCTGTCAGACCCACCAAGGGTCCAGGCCAGGGTCGCTCGCTCCGACTCCGACCGAGCGTACGCTTCTGCCAAAGTGGCCCCCATCTGGGCCAGGACCAAGCCGCCCTCTATAACCACCCCAATGGCCACGGAAGGGCAGTGTTGCATATCTCCCCCCTTCACCTTCGCGGCTATACTGTGACATATTTGATACAGAGGGCCTTGGATGCCGAGCCTCTCTAGGGCCGTAGGAATGGAGATCCCCTCTTCGGTCGGCGTCCCGCCGGACGGCCCGGATCGAGCCGCGACCTCGTTCGCCCCTCGTGCCTCGGTCGGTCAGGGCTGCGTCACTTTTTCTTGCGACCCCCCAGCCTGGACCGGCTCGGCAACTGCACCGCCACCTGGAGCGTCACCCGCCTCGTCTACGGCCCCCTCAGCTCTTACCGAGGGGAGAGCCGGGCCAACATCATCGCCGATCGCAGAAGCAGCCCCAACCTCCTCGGCCTTCTCTTGCTCGGCAGGTGGGAGAGCTCGCCCAGTAGGGCCGGCCCCATCATGCCCGGCGGAGGGGCGAGCCGCGGCATGGTCACCTTCAACTGTGAGTACGACCTCGGCCTTCTTGGCCCGCTTCTTGGCCTTCGCGGTGGCCCAGATCATGCCCTCCACGGGATCCTTGTGCTTGAACCCCCGCGGCCTGGAGGATTCACCCTGGGCCGCCCCCTTGCCCTTGTCTTTGGCTCGGGAGCGACCTGTTGTGACGCTTAAGGTGATCTAGAGGGGGGTGAATAGATCAGTCACCCGATAAAAACAACTACAGCAGATTCAAGTGCGGAATATAAGAACTTCTGCTAAATAGATAGATGGCACAAAGCAAAGACCAGCCAGAACTTCTAAAGAACAGTCCTAAACAGTCATCTACTGTGCAAAGTACAAGAATAAGGAAGCGATGCAAACCACAAAGCAATCACACAGTAGATAAGAGTTTTTAGGTGGTTCGGTCCTCCAGACCTACGTCCACCCCACACTCAAACCCGAGTGTGGATTCTGTTGACTCACAGCTTGAACCGCTGGGCCTCACAGCTTACCTACAACCGCTGAGCATCACAGCTTGCTTCCGCTGGGCAATACAGCTTAGCCATCCGCTGGGGACTATAGCTTAACCCGTCCAGTGGAATCCTCCACTGCAAACGCTGAGCAACACAGCTTGCTCTGCTGACAAACAGCTTGAAGAAAAGTTTAAAAGAAAACACAAATGGGAAACAAAATAGCAACAGAAATCTGTATACGATAAAGCATAAAATATATCCCTGCAGGGAAGAAAGCTCAAACAATTGAGCAACCTCAGATCTGGTTTTGAACCAAAGATGTAAGGAACGAACTCTGATGAAACTCTTCAGACTCTCTTGTCTTCTTCTCGTCTTCTTTCTCTTCTCACTCTCTGATTTTTTCTTTTCTCTTCTACTTTCTTTTCTCTTCTTCTGGATCATGGAGGCTATCTCTCTGCTTCTGCTCCTTCTATCACGATTAGATTCCCGCCCTAACACCTTGTTGCATGCATCATTCAAAGTCTGTATAGCCTGTGTCATCGTTCATGCGCCGTCTCACTTAGCGTCTTTGTGCATGCATCATTCAAAGTCTGTACAGCCTGTGTCATCGTTCATGCACCGTCTCACTTAGCGTCTCACCCAGCGTCTCATGCAAGTATGTACAGCCGTGTGAGCATAAAGCAACATGCATAAAGCAACCAAAGAATGCACCGATGCAGTGTATGCAGGAGAACTAACAGTGCAGTCTATACAACAGATCATGCATCGACTATATATAACGTGCAACAATGTTTAATGAACCGATGCAGAGACTGACACAGTGAGATGATTGTGATCATGCATCAATTAATCAATCTTTCATTCTCATAGTGCTGCTGACATCAAAACCATTGATACTCATAGTGTTTGCTGACATAAAAACCACAGGGGCATAACACGACCCGTGGGAGCAGCCGACTCATCAGCAACCGAATCATCGCTGAGGTCGATCACCTCTGCGGCCTCCTCCAAAGCCGGCCGCCTGGTGTCTGCACGAAAAGGAAGACATAGTCAGAAAAAGGAAAATGGTCTCAACATCCAAAGGAGAGCCTAGATTGTGGCACCTAAGCCCGATGGATGCAGCCGCCTAAGAAGACACTGCTTGATGTTCTTTGGAGTAACCAGCCCTTCTGTGGACTGGCGGTGCTTCAACAAGATAGTTGCGTACTTCTCCACGAACGGAGGGAACTCGTCCTGCCTGGGAGGGATATTCGGATGGAAATTGGGGATCACGGGGCACTTCCAGGTCTCCTCCACCTAGTAGATCCCCACCCAGAAAAATTGAGTTTTCCACCCCTTATGCGAAGAATCCTTCACCGCCAAGGAGATGTAGCTCCTATTCCGCCTCGCCTGGATGAAATAAAAACCCTTCCCGGCCGAGGGATGCGCCTTCAACTCAAAAAAGTAGTGAAAGAGGTCCAGAGAAGGAGGAATTCCACATTGGCGACAGAGGATGCGAAAGGCGGAAAGAAGAAGATAAGAATTGGCTACCAACTGAATGGGCGCCAACTGAAAAAAAATGAGAAGCTGAAGAACGAAAGGTTCGAAGGGAAGGCGGAACCCACCCTTCCACGATAGAAGGAAGATACATATATGGCCCGTGCGAGAGTCCAAGCTCGTCTCGTGCGGAGCAACCGCGGTAAAGCAAAACTTATGAGGCAGACGAAATTGGTTCTCCAACCATTTCACCTCTGCCTCCCCCAATTCGCTGCAGTTTGGAGCCGCTGCCCTCACCGTAGGCTTGCCCTCCCACTCTTCGACATCCGGACGTTATTCCGCCATGGAACCCGGAGAGGGACTTGAAGAAAAATACTCCCGGAACCCCGAGGCCTCTGGAGGAAGAGGAAGCTGTCGGACTGCCTCTGTAGTTACCTCCGCCAACTCCGCAAACGCCGCTGCAAGCCTCTAGTCTTCCGTCGTGCCTTCACGACGCATCAAAGGGCCCCAAAAGCAAGCACGAAGGAGAGCCAAACCCTAAAAACGGAGGGAGTCTGGAGCAGCGGTAAGCGCACAACGCCTATATTCCCACGTGGAAGGCGGTGCATCGTTCCGACCTCCGAGAAAAGGAGGCCCCTTCAGTTCAAATCTGTCAGGATCATCATTATTAACGGCCCAGGTGACCATGACACGTGTCTTACTAACACTACCAGATCTCCACCCACCTGAGCCACGCTGGTCCAAAACTCCAAACAGCTACTCTTCCGAGCTTACTAAAGCTCGGGAGTAGGAGGGGGACAAGTGGAGAGGGGGATTTCTGTAGCCCATCTAAAAGCAGCCAAACCAGGTCCATCAGGACCAAACGAGGCCCAGCTCATTCCAAGTGACAGCCCCGTAGGGCCCACATAGAATAAAAAGCCCAATAAGATTACTCGGGATCAAACCCTTCCTCGGCGACCCTTAGGCTCGGAAGGCCCGAACGACGGTTAGAACGGAGGAAGACCCATGCCCGAGTTATCCCCTCACCGGGATAGAGGCAAGCACTCAGCGCCCACTCCGACCTATCTTCATCTGAGCTATACCTATCACCCAGACAGGGTTGGCACCCTTCATGCTTGGGTTTAAACGACGATTACTTATCCACGCTGCTATTGAGAGCCCTTTATGAGCATGAGTTTATGAGGATAAGGGACACATGATCCCTCAAGACTATAAAGATCTCACGATGAGGATGTAAAGAGCCCACGTTGAGGACGTAATCCCTGCCGAAACCCCTCAGCTTACGGGACTCATGAGGCCAGTACACTATTTAAACCTGGGACTCCTCCAATGAAAGGTAAGGGTAATACACGCCTAAACTCCCTGAGCAGGAACCACTTCACCACCTTGGTGTAGGGGGATCTCGTGTACCTCTTTTTTCCTCCCTCCATATCTTCCACCACTGCTCTACTGACTTAGGCATCGGAGGGTTTTCCCCAGGGAATCATCCCTGGGCCCCCCTATCCGTTTCCCTTTTTTTACAATTCACTATTCGATGATCATCCTCCCAGCTCAGGTCCAGCGCGAGATCACGCCCCTTCAGAAATGATTAATCTACTGGGGTAACAAGGGGGACCGACAAGAGCACTTCACTCCTAAGTGGAAAGTCAAGAGGGGGGAGCATGTTGAAACCTGAGGTCGACTCCTCAGACATGGAGTTGACTCTGTAGGAGGTAAGGCGACAAAATGGCAAATGGAAATAAGAGTGGAGTCTAAATCGGCGTGGGATATATATGAAGTTTGATCCGGCGCGGGGCATGAAGAGGAGGAGGGTAATCCGGTGCGGCAGAAGGCATGCCAGAATAACCCCCACTGTCACGCCCCGACGCGGAATATCAGAACGCAGCAGTTATATACATTCATGATAAACAGAGCAAGAACGGAAATAAAAGAGCATAATTTTAAAGAGAAAGAATTACTCCAAAATACCAAATTTACTGATAAATAAGAGAATAAAATGTTTCCAACCACCTCATAATCTCTTACATCATGACTCGAAGAAAAGGAAATAAACAGAAGATTACAACTCTTAACAACAACTCTTAATGACATCACTTAAACAACGACTCATCAAAACCACTACGTGACCACTCCACATCTCGACTAAGATAACTGCCAAATTCACATTTAATGAGCCTACTCCAGGTCTTCACTCTTGCCCATCCACATCTATTTGCATTTCATCACCGGAGCTACCTGAAATGGGGAAAACTGGGTGAGCGAACGCTCAGTAGGTAATAGCAGGAAAAGTTTCAATAATTAACCAATTTAATTAAATGTCATGCGAATAAATGGATGATAAAACAAAACTAACATATGAAATGAAAATAATAGAATGAGTTGAACAGAGATACATCATTTCTAGGAAAATGGCCGATCAAGCACGCAAACAAGCAAGTCATACAGAGATAAATTCCATATAGGAATTTAATAACTTGAAGAATGTATAGGGAAAATGAATTTCATAGACAACACGCTAGTCATGCACTCGGTGCAATGCCTCACCATGTCATTACAACTCCCCGGGGCACTAGTACTTTTTAGGCGCTCCTCCCAGGATCAGAGCGGGCCCTTATGATGTGTTGGCATTGATTTGGTGGATCCAAGATCCCAAGTGACCATCTTAGACATTCATTGAGTTCAGCCAGGAATTCCAAAGTCAAGCTATGTGACTTATCATCTAGGACCAAGTGATATTTCAATCAGTGAAAGTGAAACCATAAGATTAAGGGGAATGAACTACCCAAGTCACATACATGAAAATAAGCTCTGGACAAGTTGCGGTCAAGAGCGGGCCACCAAGAGGATTAAGACGGCCTAAACTGGACCGCAAGGGGGAATACTGGGCCACAAGGATGATGCCGTGAAGACAGTCCAAGAAAGGCCGCAACATGAAATAAAGTGGTCCTTACTGGGCCGCTTCATATAGAAACGGTCCAAGGCTGGCCGCAACTAGGTTTGGGCCCAGCAATGGTTTACCAGTCGACATAGTTGATCTTAGGTCAGCCTGGGTATGGTGGAACCAGACCGGGGTCCAGCCCATATATCCCAGATCAGTCCCAAGGGCTTAGGTTGACCTACACAGGCCAGGTTGACTGGAAATCAAGGGAAGGTCGACTGACAAACTGGCACACAGGTCTGGTTGAGTCAAAATCAAGGGAATGACGACCGACAAACTCGCACACAGGCTAGGTTAA
Organism: Amorphophallus konjac; assembly: GCA_022559845.1. Lineage (NCBI taxonomy): Eukaryota > Viridiplantae > Streptophyta > Magnoliopsida > Alismatales > Araceae > Amorphophallus > Amorphophallus konjac. Next base: position 239,631,528 of record CM040124.1, read on the forward strand.
ATCAGAAATGCGGCCACCAAATGGCCACATGCTAGAACAAGGTGGTCATCTCTATGGCCGCTATAGATAGCAGCGGCCATAGAAGAGACGCAATCAGAACAGTCCTGATTTGGCCTGTGAAACAAGCGATTCGATTAAGCCAACAAGTTCAGGCTTTGGAGGTACAACCCGCCCGGCGTCCTAGTGGGAATCCCAGGCTCACGGGGGCTTACGGAGGTCTCGTAATAGAGGTCCTAGTATGATGGAAGGAATATCCGACGGAGAGTCCAAACCATTACAAGATTAAAGGCTTATGAAACATCTGAAAAATGGGGTAATTTCGGTCAGCCAGCACCACTGGAGTGGCGTCACTGTCAAACAACCTAGTAAACTTTCCATAATATGAAGTAACATTGAAATAATTTTCCCAATTGAGTTGTATTATACGTAACAAGAGGAATAATAAATAAGACATGGTTGTGAATGACTATAGTTGAATTAGGCATTAAAAATGTTCTATATAGTCCATTTATTAAGTGTGCTTCTGCCCTACACATGCTGTCTAAAATAGGGGATGCACACTTAATAAAACAAATGTTTAATGTAAACCATTAGCAAATGGCGGTCTGTCGCGCAGCCGCTAGTGTTGGTAGTGGTCAGGCACTGGCTGCAAATCAGAACCTTGCGGCCTATCGAGGGACCGCTAGCATGTAGCGAGTTTCAAATTTTTTTAAAAAAATAAAAGTGGTATGTCGCTAGGCCGCCAGGATTAGAAACGGTTCATGTTGGACCGCAACAAGTCTGCAGCTTCGGCCTCCGGTAAACTCCGATAGACCTTGAATGTAACATGAAATTCGCGTAGTGTAGTACGTAAAAATTGGGTGAAATAATATCAACAGAAAGAGGACAAAAGGGCGCATGATTTAGCATGATCAATTAGGATTTGAGCCTGCATAACTTAACATTGAATCGAACTAACGAGAACGTTCCCGAGATTGACATGCTCTGACTAAAGTCGAAAATACGATCACTATACATAATAGAATTTAGGGCTTTTGGAATGAATAGAAAGGGGACTCGAAGGCGCATCTAATGATATATTTTCATTCGAGATTTGGTCTGCTAGAATCGACCTTAATAGAAGGAAGAAGAGAACGCAATCGCCGAAAATGCACGAAGAACACCTCCTAAAAACTTGCCAAAACCACCCTTGATCGTGCTCCTCGTCGGCCGCCGTAGAAAAATGGGGTTTCTATGTTGGGCTAGGGTTGGTTTTATAGAGGCAATTCGATTTAGATGGTGAGATAAATCTGGGAAGAGTCCTACGAACTCGACGCGCGCGGAAATCACGCATTGACCAAACTGCGCCGCCTCTCGCTAAAAATTGAGCTCCTAGGGTTAGGGTTTTCACGTGGAATGAGAGGGGAAATGGGCTATCCATCAAGGCCGTTCGAATGGGCCTGGTTTGAGCTCAAATGATAGAGATTTGGGCTCGAATTAAGCAGTTTAAAGTTTGGTTAGTTTAAACACGATTTTTTGCTCTAATTTGTTAATTCGACTTGATAAAAATTTTATTTAAGGTTCGACCAAGAAGACAAAGTGTCTGAAAATTAGGTCCTCTACTTGATTATGAATTTTCTAGATGTTTATTAATTAGTTAAAACTTCACCTAAAGAAATTCCCAATTTAATATTAACTAATTTTTATCAATTATTATTCTTTATATTATTTAATTAATTCTCGGGGTGCTACACCCTTTCCCACTTTAAAGAATTTGGTCATCCAAATTCACTACACTTATCGAAGTGGGGATAAATAAGATTACCGACCTCAAAATAAATCAGGGTACTGCTTCTGGATAGCTTCTTCAGATTCCCATGTGGCTTCCTCGATCCCCCGCCTACTCCACTGAATCTTGACCATCGGTATGGACCGATTCCTGAGTTGCTGTTGCTTCCTGTCCAAAATCTTGATAGGTCTCTCCTCATAAGTCAAATCTTCCTTCAATCCTAGGTCTGCATGTTGAATGATGTGCGCGGGGTCATATACATACTTTCGCAGCATAGACACATGGAAAACATTATGTACTCCTGATAACTGGGGTGGTAAAGCCAATATGTAGGTAACTTCTACAACTCTCTCCAGAATCTCAAATGGGCCAACGTATCTTGGACTTAGCTTGCCATGAATACCAATCCTTCGAACTCCTCTCATAGGCGAAACTTTCAAAAATACATGCTCGCCTACTTGAAACTCCAAGTCTTTCCTTCTGTTATCTGCATAGCTTTTCTGTCTTGACTGTGGAACTTGTAGATGATTCCGATTAACCTGGATATTCGTAGATGATTCTGAAATGAGATGCGGTCCGAGCCATTGCTTCTCGCCTACCTCATCCCAATACAAAGGCGATCGGCAACTCCTTCCATAAAGAGCCTCGAACGGTGCCATCTGGATACTAGACTGATAATTGTTATTATAGGCAAATTCTATTTCGGAAAAAAGTTCGTGCCAACTACCCCCAAAGTCGATCATGCAAGCCCTTAGCATATCTTCGACAATCTGATTAGTTCTCTCGGTTTACCCGTCCGTCTGAGGATGAAAAGCAGTACTGAAGTTTAGACGGGTTCCCAGGGGCTCCTGTAAACCTCTCCAAAAATGTGAAGTGAATCTGGGATCTCTATCTGACACAATATTCACAGGTACAACATGCAATGTTACAACTTCCTTCATATACAAAGTAGCCAAAACATCTACTATCCACTTCGACTTAATGGACAAGAAATGAGCAGATTTAGTCAACCTATCCACAATTACCCATATTGCATTGAAGCCTCCATGAGTTTTTGGTAAGCCCATTATAAAATCCATGCCGATGCTCTCCCACTTCCATTGTGGTATATCGAGCGGTTTTAACTTCTCTGCAGGTCTGAAATGCTCGGCCTTCACTTGTTGACATACCATGCATCTACTCAAGAATTCGGCCACTTCCAGTTTCACATTTGGCCACCAAAAGGTGCTCTTTAAATCTTGGTACATCTTAGTGGCTCCAGGATGAATAGTATACTTGGATCTGTGAGCTTCTTTGAGGATCTTGTCCTTCGCTTCGGCTAAATCAGGGACACAAGTCCTTCCTCGGAACAACAACCTTCCATCATCGGTAATCAAGAAATCTGGTCAATTGCTTAAACTTCCTTTGATCTCTACCAACATTGGGTCATTATCTTGCAAAGTCTGGATCTCCGACAATAATTTTGGATGAAGTTGAACCTGAGCGATCATGACCCGATCCTTACTAACTTTAAGGTCCAGACTAGCCAACAGTTCCAGTAGTCTCCATTCTTTCAACATGAGATTTGACAATTTAGCTATCGGCTTGCGGCTCAAGGCATCAGCCACTACATTGCCCTTCCCAGGGTGATACTCTATGGAGAAATCAAAATCCTTCAAATATTCAAGTCATCTTCTCTGCCTCATATTAAGCTCTTTCTGAGAGAACAAATACTTCAAGCTCTTATGATCAGAAAATACAATAAAAGTCTCTCCATACAAGTCATATCTCCAAATCTTCAAGGCGAAAACCACTACGGCGAGCTCTAAGTCATGGACAGGATAGTCCTCTTCGTGCTTCCTCAACTGTCTAAAAGAATAGGCTGTCACTTTTCCATGCTGTATAAGTGCACATCCTAGGCCAATGCCTGCGGGATCAGTATAGACTTCAAATTCTCCTTCTCCCGAAGGCAAGGCCGAAACAGGGGCAATGGTCAAACATTCATTCAAGGTCTGGAAACTTCATTCACAGTCTTCTGACCACTCAAATTGGTTCTCCTTACAGGTCAACCTACTTAGAGGTACTGCAATCTTGGAGAAATCCTTAATGAATCTCCGATAGTAACCTGCTAGGCCGAGAAAACTTCTCACTTCGATTACATTTGCAGGCCTATCCTAATTTCTTACTGCCTCCACTTTAGAGGGATCTACAGAGATTCCATCTTTAGAGATAATGTGCCCCAGAAAAGACACTTCGTGCAGCCAAAATTCACATTTACTAAACTTGGCGTACAACTGCTAGTCCCCCAATATCTGCAACGCCATCCTCGAGTGCTCTGCATGCTCCTCCTTACTCTTGGAGTATATCAAAATATCATCGATAAAAACCACGACCCACTGATCTAAGTAGGGCCGGAACACACTATTCATTAGCTGCATAAAGGCGGTAGGAGCATTTGTTAGACCAAAAGGCATTACAACAAACTCAAAATGCCCATACCTGCTTCAGAATACTGTTTTAATGATATCTTCATCCTTGATCCGCAACTGATGATATCTCGATCGCAGATCAATCTTGGAAAAATACTGTGCTCCCGCTATCTGATCGAACAACTCATCTATTCTCGACAACAGGTACTTATTCTTGATGGTAAGCTAGTTCAATTGATGATAATCAATGCACAACCTCAGAGAGCCGTCCTTCTTCCTTACAAACAACACTGGGGCTCCCCACGAGGATATACTCGGATGAATAAACCCCTTCTCAAGCAACTCCATTAATTGCTCCTTCAATTTTCTAAACTCCGTAGGAGACATACGATACAGTGCTTTAGAAACTGGAGACGCGCCAGGAACTAGATCAATAGAAAAGATGACCTCTCTCTCTGGTGGAAGTCCTGACAAATCTTCAGGAAACACATCTAAGAAATCTCGGACAATCGGAATGTCCTTCAACTCTAATTTCTTCTTATCGGTCAAGGAGACCAAGGCCAAAAATGCCTGACATCCTTTCCTCAACAACTTCTCGGCCCGAAGTGCCGATATAAGAGGCACCGACATAGAATGCCTAACCCTGACAAAAGAAAGCTTGGGGTGTCTAGAGAAAGACACGGTGCTAGATTTACAATGAACGCTAGCCTCATACTTAGCTAACCAATCTACTCCTAGGATTACATCACAATCCTTCATTTTCATACAGAGTAAATCAGCTGGCATGTTCAGCGCATTAACCAAAATCGTAGTAGAAGGATAATAGTACTTAATTGTTGAACCCGAACCAATAGGGGTTGATATTTCTAGTTGAGAGTTCATCAATATAGGTTTCGTGGATAAAGACTTTGCAAAACTTTGAGAAATAAAAGAATGCATTGCTCTGGTATCAAAGAGAACAAATGCCGGCTTATCAAAAACAACAAGTGTACCTTCAACCAATCCACCCTCCTCGGTGGCTTCTATCTCAGTTTCCTGTAGGGCTTGAAGCTTGCCTGCCGCTTCTGGCCTCCTTACGGCTTGCTCGGTGTAGCTTGATCAGACAGGAGAGGACACTCAGGGATACGATGGTCCTTGCTCCCACAATGCAAACAAGCGCCTAGCTTACGCTAGCATTCTTCCATCTTGTGACCCAGGCGATCACAATACTTGCAAAGTGCTTTGGATGATGCAACCGGACCTGATTTCTTGTCATCGCTTCTCGGCTTCTTATCCTTCCACGAACTCGACCCGCCAGTGGGCCTCTTCTTGCCATTGTTAGGTTTGAAACTCCCAGAACTAGTGGTCTGCTCTTTCTTGGTGTTCCTTCCTCGGATCCTCTCAGTCATGTCCATGGTATCTTCAAGAACTTGTGATTTTCTCACAATTTCAGCATAAGTGTGGATCTCCAAAGGTGCCAATTAGTTAATATACTGAAGCTAAAATCTATTGAGAAACCTCTTGACCTGCACCTTTTCCGTAGATACCAAATCTGTCGCATAGCGGGATAATCTAGCGAACTGAGCTTCATATTCAGCATTCAATAAGTTCCTTTGCTTCAAAGCAACGAACTGCACCGCCTTCTTCTCTTGTACTTTATCCGAGAAATATTTACTGTTGAAAAGCTCCACGAACTCTTTCCATGATACCTGCCTATCTCCTAGTGTGGCTTTTACTGATTCCTACCACGTACGAGTGTCACGATCCAATTGGAAGGTAGTCAAGAGAACACGCTCCTAATCACTGCATTACATAACTTTAAAAATCCGATCCATCTCTTTTAGCCAATGCTCGGCTTCATCAGGATCCGTCGAACCACCACATCATGGGGGATTCAATCTTCAAAAATTCCGAGGGAGATCACCGGCTCCATGGTGCGCTCCTCCTCCTTGGGCCACCTGCTGGAGGGCCCGAGTCAAACCTTGCACTGTACGCTGCATATCCCTCCATTGCGCACGTTCAGCTGCCATCGGAACATACTCCTACATGCAAGAAATTAGTTAAAAATAGCCTAACAGGAATATTTTAGACTTTTATTAATTAACTCAACCCAAGTCTCTACCCAGTCTCATCGGGTTGGATCCTTAGACCTTAACAAAGTCACGGGTTCTACGACACCACTTAGAAACCTAGGAACTTAGAAAACCAAGGCTCTGATACCACAAAACTGTCATGCCCCGACGCGGAATATCGGAACGTAGCAGTTATATACATTCATGATAAACAGAGCATGAACGAAAATAAAAGAGCATAATTTCAAATATCAAATTTACTCATAAATAAGAAAATAAAATGTTTCCAACCACCTCATAACCTCTTACATCATGTGTAAGACCCCAGAATTTATGTAAATAATTTTTGAATTTATAATTAATTTTCTAGAATTTATAAAGGCCTAAATGTATTAATAAATGGGTTATTCGATTAATAAGTCATTATAAGGCCCATTTGTGTTAAATAATTAACCAAATCCATTTAAATAAAGTCCAAAAGCTTTAAGGAGCAAGCCCATTAAGTTTGGCCCATATTCTAGAAGGTTATTTTAAGGATAAATACTAATTATCTAAGATAATTATATGGATAAACGAATAAAAGAGTTTTATTAAATTGAAACTCTATACACGTTGACTGTAACGGTCCATCGGGTGACCGCCACAGCCAAGTAACGCGCCTGGACACGACCGTTACATGCTGCAAGTTCCGTGAGTCAAAGAACTCCCAAAAAGATTGGAACCTTGGGATCTTATCCACTAGGGATCGACTTGGGAAGAGTTATAACATTACTAAGGACTCTTAGGGATTAGATTCTGGCAGATTAAGGACTCTAGAATCGATCTAATCTTCAAACTCTAGCCAAAACCCTATAAATAGGACCTAGTTCTGAACTGAGCAACCCTTACTTTTGCTCTCGTGGAATCAAGGTAAGGAGTCATAATTTCAGGTAAGTTCTTTAGAAACTTTTGTTTATAATACATTAGACTAATAGCTCTCCAAATTACGTGCTAGGAGACCAAGCAACCAAAGTGTTAGAGCCCAAGGAAGTTGCTGAAAAGTCACAGGAAGAGGAGAGCTAGGGCACGTTTTTCAACCCTAAATTGGAAGTTTAAAACCAAGTTAAGAGGTAGGTTATCTCATGAACGGCAAACATAACATGTTAGGGATAAAAGCCCTCTGAATTTGTTTGATTACATGCACTTTAGCTCATGAATTTCATGTTTTAGTAGAATCATGCATCCATACCTATTCTTAGCCCTAACTACATTAAAAAGGAAAATTCTTGTGAAATTCACTAGAACCCATGCATGATATTAGTTTAGCTTTCATTCTATCATGTGGGAAGTTATATATATATATATATATATATATATATATATATATATATGATTTTCAGACATGATGTGAGTTGAAACATAGGTCATTATTATCTATTGCTATCAGCAGAGGCTCTGACGGATCATGGTAGGACCGTCACATGCATGTAACGGCCTTACGACAGACCGTCACACACTTTGTTATGTTTTCGTTTCACTGTTGTCTCTAACGCACCAGGACAGGAGCGTTACATTACTGTAACGGCCCCTCGATAGACCGTCACAAGCACTGTGACGCTCTCCTGTTAGACCGTTAGACTCTGTGTTCTGTCAGCCCACGACAGAATAGTAACCAGTTAAGTTAACTTAAAAATAAGCCTAGTTAGCTAAGTTTTGACCTGTTATTATGATTTTAAGTTTTCTTATTAATTCATATTGAAATCTGCATGATCTAGGCATCTTGCACTATTTTAAGTTATGTTAATTTTATGTGCCAAAACTTTATAGTTTTGTAATTAAAAACATGATTTTCCAATGTTGTATTGACAGAGTTTATCTTGCTTTCACATTGTTACATATTCTTCCTCTATCTATAGAGTCATTTTCTTTAAGTACATGGCACATACTCCGGTATGTTGTCCATTAGTTTACTTTGCACTATAGGAACATTATTCTTGGACATGAGGACCTCTCTATTGGATATTCCTTCCAATGGACTAAGGCCTCCGTAATTCTCCGCGAGCCTGGGATTCCCACTAGGACGCCGAGTTGGTTGTACCATTAAAGCGCATTGATTAGACTACACTATCGATGTGTTCTGATATTCAGTAATGTAACGGCTCTGTGTTGGACCGTCAGGCACATGTAACGGCCCAATATAAGAACGTCACATTCATCTGAGTTTGAATTCATGATTCGGGATTCAGACTAATGTAACGGCCTAATCCTGGATCGTCACATAATGTAACGGCCCAATGCATGACCGTCACCTTTCTCTGAGTCTATTTTTATTGTTCTGGACTTGAATCATTGTAACGGCCCACTACTGGAGCGTTACATGATGTAACGGCCTAGTAAACGACCGTCACATTGCTTAAGTATTTAACCCAAGGTTTGACCCAAGGGTTGATATTCCAAAGGTTCTAGATGGACTAATGATAGTCTAGAACTTATAATATTGATCAAGAAACTTAATATAATGATTGTAAAGAGAAAAGAATGTACCGTTATGCTGTCGATCTATTTCCATGAGCATGACATTGTTTAAGTCTTTTTCTTGATCTCGCATACTCTAAATTGAAGCATTCATTCATTGATTGTTGTTATCATGAATTATTGAACTTATTATATTCTTGGTTATACTTTATTGTTACACTCATGGAAGTAGCTTGATTTATACGTGAAGATGCAGTTCGGGCGTTGATTATGTCCAAGGGCTCTATGCTAGTCCCCACGGTTGATTGTCAGGAACATACTATTTTATAAACCATGGGGTATGATGCTACTGGCGTCGCATTGCGTTGGGAGTACTTTCTTTATAAATAAGTGAAATCCATGAGCACTCGTGAAAATCTAGTGAATTGCTACATGATTGACATTCTTGTGCGTAACCTTTATGGTTATTAAAGTGAAAGTGAAAGTGCATTCTTGTTACATTCTTGTTCATGAAAGGCCAATTATCATGTTCTTGTTACATTTTTGCAAGTTCATTCTTGTTCACTCTATCTTACATGATTATCGTGTTACTTTGGTTTAATCGCATGATATTCGCATTCGCATGATTTTGCCTTACTTCTTTAGAGCTAAATTGTTAATTACTTTAATAGTGTCTTCATATTGATGCGAAGATACCTATGTTGTGTTAGATGGAAACAATATATCACCACGAAGTGTGGATCTAGAAAGGGGTGAATAGATCTAAGGCCTAAATTAAAACCAATATAAGGCTCTAATACAGAATTTAAGCCGATCTACAATATCACAAACTAGAATGCTGGATCTGAACAGAAACTAATCAATATGTAAAGATAATCAGGAAATCCAGTCATACACCAGTTCAAGAGCAATCTCACAAACACAAGACACAAGATTTTTAGGTGGTTCGGTCAGGAGACCTACGTCCACCCCACACTCAACCAAGTGTGGCTTACTGCTGCGCAACACAACTTGCGTCCGCTGGGCAATACAACTTAGCCTACAACCGCTGAGCTTCACAGCTTGCTGTCCGAGACCAAGTCTCGCCCGCTGAGGAGTTACAGCTTAACCTGTCCAGTGGAATCCTCCACTGCAACCACTGGGGATTACAGCTTACCCGTCCAGAGGCAGCACCTCTGCGAACAGCTAACACACAGCTTGAAGAAACAGTTTCGGAAAGCAAAAAATAGAAGCAAACGAAAATGAGAAAACCCAGAAGGGAAATAGCTCTCAATGAGCACACTCAACTCTGGTATCTGAACCAAGAGTCTGAGTAACAAGCTCTCGAACAAACTCTCTCAACTCAACTCTCTCAATCTTCTCTTCTCTCCTTTTTCTTCTCTGTTCTTGGTGGCTCTCAGCTTTTCTTCTCTATGGATCGTGCAAGCTGAAGTTCACACTCTGCTCTTCTGCTTCGATCTGCCTCTCTGCTCACGATCAACCTTCTTCTGAGGTAGAAGACTTCCTTTTATACCAACAGCACAGATAGGGCGTGTGGCTTCCACATTTCCCGCCCAGAGCTTTTGCCAGATCCGAAGAATTTTGACCACATGGTAGCATCCTGGCTGGGCTGCATTCCACGTGTCACAATCTGGGCACCTCTTCCAACCTTGGATCACGAGCCAGTCATTAGTCTTTTTACAAAGAGTCCCTGTCAGTCAGTCGAAAGGGACTTATCAGTTTAATGTCGAAACCTTGTACAGACTTTATAGTATGTAATGTGCAAACATTGTATAGACTTGCTGAAGTGTAATGCAGTGTGCACAAGGTGAAGTAAGCACAACAAAACTGAATGCACTAACATGCCGTCGACCATTGTACAAACTTCATGTTCACTATGCAGACGTTGTACAGACATGCTAATGTGTTAATGTAGAATGCATCAAGTAAAGTGTGTACATTGAAGATGAATGCATAGACGTGCCGTCAACAGATGTGTGGACTTGGTGTACATGCGACATCAGTGTATAGACATTGCAGACTTGTGCAGACTAGCCAGTGTATGGACTTGGTGAGCATGCATCACACAATGTGCAGACTTCGTGCAATGCATGAAGAAGCAATGTATAGACTTGGCGTGCAATGTGCAACCAATGTACATACTTTGCAATGCCTAGTGTTAAGGCATGAGAGCACAATGCATCATGTACAGACTATGCGATATGTAACCAGACGATGTCTAGACTTTGATAAATTGATGCACAACAAAAAGATGACTCTTTCCTAGGCGTCAGATTCAGAGCGGACGCCCCTATTGATGGGCGTCAAATTTCAAGCATAATAGAATGTATAGACTATCTACGGCATCAAGGCAACCATGATGATGTGCAATGTTCAGCCTTGACAATTTATGAAGAACATATGCTGTACAGACTTCGAATCAATAGATGCACGATGTGCAAACTTTGCATGAGACGCTAGACACTGTATAGACTTGGAGACAATGCATGCTACAATGTATAGACTTAGCATATGTATGGGACGCTAAGTGAGACGGTGCATGTATAGACTTGAATGAGACACAACATAAGATGCTGAACAGCCAAGGATGTATAGACTTAGCATGAGACGCTAAGTGAGACGGACGATGTATAGACTTAGCCGATGCAGACTTAGTCCGATGTATAGACTTTGCATTTGATGTACATACTAGCTGGTCAAACAGACAAGAACTCTGTACAGACTTGAGAAATGATGCATGCACAAGAAAAAGATGTATAGACTTACAATTATGCAACCAGACAAATGAATGCACAAACAATGTATAGACTTGCTCATGGACAGTGCACAGTGAATGTATAGACTTGAGTAAGGATTGTGCAGACTTGGTGCATGAAGCAAGGCAATGAGAAATGTATAGACTTTCACAATGAATGGACTTGCCAAAGGAGTGATGGACGATGTACAGACTTGAGCTAAGCAAGGGCTATACAGACTTGAGAGTGCACGATGTATAGACTTTGGCAAAGCAAGGGCTGTATAGACTTCAACTCAGTTGCAATGTATAGACTTGCAGGTGCAACGTAGGTAAAGATCTAGGAGTGTATAGACTTGATATCGTGGAACACACAGGCTGTACAGACTTCACCGATGTATAGACTTGGAAATGCTGAAGCACTTGATGCAGTAATGTATAGACTTGATGCACAAACACATCTCTGCGATGTATAGACTTCATCGATGTACACACTTCGTTTAGTGCATGCTACAGGCCAATGTATGGACTTTGAATGAACGTGCATGCATTGTATAGACTTGAGTGATGCACAGCCATATGCAATGTATAGACTTGAGACATGTATGGACTTAACTACTCGCACCAGCAATGGACTGTGTAGACTTATGTGTGCAGCGATGCAATTATGGACTTTGTATGCAATGTGTAGACTTTGTGCAGTCTACAAGCAATGTGCAGACTTGTGTTCTAAACGATGCACAAGCACAAAAAATTGTAATGTATAGACTCTGACTGCATGGAACACACACACAATCTGATAAATACAGTTTCATCAAAACATAAACAGTTACCAATCAATCAAAACAAGCTGTTGCCAATGAAGTAAAGTTTATTGTCAACATCATCAACACAGAGGAGTCATAACAATCTCCCCCTTTTTGATGATGGCAACATCCTATCATATAGAATAGCAACATCCTGTCATACAGATGTATTTTTGATGAAATACATGATTTATTAGTCAGATTTATCATGCAGATGCTATGAATGCATGCTGAGAAATGAAATCTAACTCCCTGCTAACAAGATCTCCCCCTTTGCCATAACATGATGTATACACTCCCCCTGTAATTCACCAAACAGACAACATATTCTCCCCCTTTGCCATCAACAAAGAGGAGGGATAGAAAGTGCAAGGGAAGGAACAAGAGAAATCATCTGACTGGCATTCTGAACAAGTAGTTCAGGAATAAGCATTCTAAAGCACAGAGTCTTCAGTCATATGAATTTAGAAACTACTTTCAAATAGAGTTCTGGTGTAAAGGTTATAAAATTTAGAGTTTATGCACTACAATCATTGAATGAGTTTGCTGTGCATGATAATAGCAATAGACCAAAATCACATTTGAGCATGAGAGATTCAATTTCAAAGTATCTTATTGTCTTAGACTCAGTAAAATTTGTTAAAAGATACCAGGTCATGTATTGAAATTAAACAATTTGACATACCTGAAATTTCTTTTTGAAGGAACAGCATTTTTAATTTTAGTTCATTAAGGGCATTCAGATACCATTTATCTTTTTGCGTAAGGGTACACGTTTATCAGACGCCAATACCCCTAGATACTCAACATGATGGACCATTCTGCCTATGATCAAATTCAATAGAACTGATTTACACCTTTTTGTGTGAGGGTAGACGTTTATCAGATGCCAGTTACCCCCAGGTACTCAGTGAAACCACCCTACTGTTTTGAACATTTATACAGAGATAACTGATACACCTCATGACATAAGTGTTATCCATTTCTTTGATGGATCACTCAGTTTCTCAGTGATTTACTAGTCATTGCTCTGCCAACATTATTTTTCAAATATTTTTTCAAGATTTTTCAATATTTTTCTTAACTGTCCTTTATTTGTTTCAGAATGACTTGTTTAAGGACAATACACATACTTAGCTTCTCTAACATGATTTCAGGTGAGTTTTCAGATTTTAGATACAGCTAGCTTTGTCTAACATGTAATGAAATAATGGTTGAGAGCTATTATCAATTATCAACATTCTTATTTTCTGATTGTAATCTTTAAACTCTAAAGATTATAAAATTTAAACCATTAAGTCAGTCTTTAAGCAATTAAAATTCTTATAAAGGAAGAAGTCTATTTTCTATTGCTTAAGAATTAGAACTGACTAACAAATTGCCATATTGTTAGACTCAACTCATTCAGGGTCAAAGAATTTGAATTTCAATAAAGTTGATGACCACTTTGAATTTCAAACAATACTCCCCCTGTCTATATGCATGTGGTTTTACAAATGAATGGTAAGAATTAGATGAGAGAGAGCTTAGACATAGGTCATGGATGAATGATATGCAATGAAAAAATATGTCATGAAACAATATGAATGTTATGCATGCATGGTCTAGTCCAACATTCAATCAACCACAGAGTTTTATTCAAACCAACTGAAATTTTATTCATCATGCTGAAATTTACACAAGCCAAGTTCTCTTCTAAGAAATTTGAACCTTTCATTCCCTAGTGGCTTAGTAAAGATATCAGCAATTTATTTTTCTGTTTCAATGAAATTCAGTTGAATTTCCTTTTTATTGACAGCATCTCTAAGAAAATGGTGTTTGATCTCAATATGCTTAGTCCTAGAATGATGAACAGAATTTTTAGCTAAACATATAGCACTAATATTATCACACAACATTGGAATACATTCCAGTTTTATTTGATAATCAGCCAGTTGGTGCTTGATCCAAAGTACTTGGGCTACACAGTTACCAGCTGCAACATATTCAACTTCAGCTGTGGACAAAGCAACTGTGTGTTGCTTCTTAGATGCCCAAGACACTAGACAACCACCTAAGAATTGACAGTAACCACTAGTACTTCTTCTATCTACTCGACACCCAGCATAGTCTGCATCAGTGTAGGCTAGAAGTTCTAACTCACACCTAGCAGGATACCATAGACCAAGCTCTTGGGTGCCTAATAGATACCTAAAAATTCTTTTCACAGATTTAAGGTGTGATTCTTTAGGACTAGCCTGAAATCTAAAACATAAACACACTGCAAACTGAATATCAGGCCAAGATGCTGTAAGATATAAAAATGATCCGATCATACCTCTATATAGCTTTTGGTCCACTGGTTTACCTTAGGATCTTCATCTAAGCTGGTCGGGGTACCCATTGGAGCAGCTATTTCTTTAAGGTCTGCCATCTTGTATTTCTTCAGTAAATCCCTTACGTACTTGGACTGAGTGATGAAGGTTCCATCCTTTGTCTGTGTAACCTGCAGTCCAAGAAATAATTTGAGCTCACCCATTGAGCTCATTTCAAATTCATTAGTCATAATTTGAGAAAACTCCTCACACAGTTTGGGGTTAGTTGACCCAAAAACTATGTCATCCACATAAATTTGAACAATAAGTATATCTGGATGACTTACCTTAGTGAACAAAGTTTGATCAACTACTCCTCTTGTGAAGTTCTTATCTGTGAGAAATTTTCTCAACCTGTCATACCAAACTCTAGGAGCTTGCTTAAGACCATAGAGAGCGTTACTAAGTTTATAAACATGATTGGGGAAGTCTAAACATTCAAATCCAGGAGGCTGCCTCACATAGACATCCTCATTGATTTCCCCATTCAGAAAGGTAGATTTTACATCCATCTGTTGAAGATTTATTCCTAGGGAACATGCATAAGCCAATAAAATTCTGATTGCTTCTAACCTGGCTACAGGGGCAAAAGATTCTTCAAAGTCTATTCCAAATTCCTGGTTATACCCCTGAGCTACAAGTCTGACCTTATTCTTAACCACATTCCCTAATTCATCAGTTTTATTTCTGAAGACCCATTTAGTCCCTATGACTGTCTCATGATCAGGAGGTGGAACCAAGTGCCACGCCTTATTCCTGTCAAATTGATTGAGCTCCTCATGCATAGCATTAATCCAATGCACATCCTTGAGAGCACAGTCAATGGACTTGGGTTCTACATGTGATACAAAAGCATATGCATTCAGTTCATTTTGAATTCTTAAATGGCCTCTAGTCCTAGGAGGGTCATGCAAATTGCCAATCACATTATCTACAGGATGATCTTTTAGATATCTAATGTTGACAATTGGATCATCATGATTTTCACTTACCTTTCCCTGACCTGTAGGCTCTTCTCCATTAAGCTCTTCATTTTCTTCCTCATCTTCGGATTTGTCTGCAGGGTTCCCTTCTTTCAGAATATCACCATTGTCTTCATTCCTGCATTGACCAATATTAGTCTTTACCAAAGATTCATCAAAGACAATGTGTGGAGATTCTTCAACATATTTGAAATTTAGATTATACACTCTATATGCTCGGTGTTTTCAGAGTAACCAAGAAAAATTCCTGGTTCACCTTTAGGTTCAAATTTATCAAGGTCTCTTTTATCATTTTAATGAATAAAGCATTTGCAACCAAAAACTTTGAAATGAGCAATTGAAGGTTTCTTACCCTTTATGATCTCATAAGGTGTTTTCTGGGTAGAAGGTCTTACCATAGCTCTGTTAATTACATAACAGGCAGTATTTACAGCTTCAGCCCAGAACTTCCTTGGCAGACCACCTTCAACCAAGAGTGTACGACCCATCTCCACCAAGGTTCTGTTTCTCCCTTCCACAACTCCATTCTGCTCGGGTGTTCTTGGTGATGAGAACTTGTGATGAATTCCATTTGTCCTGCAGAAATCCTCAAACTGTGAGTTTTCAAACTCACCTCCATGATCAGTTAAAATGTTTTCAATTTTCTGGTTTATCTTAAGATAGAACTCCTAAAATTCTGTGAATGCATCACTTTTCTGTGACAAGAAATATACCCAAGTGTACCTAGAGAAGTCATCTACCATGACAAACCCATACCTCCTCCCTGATAAGCTGACAGACCTGGTTGGCCCAAAAAGGTCCATGTGTATCAGCTCATAGGGTTTAGAGGACAAATCTTCTGTTCTAGATTTGAATGACTTCCTAGTTAAGTTGGACTGAGTACATGCATCACAGAGTTTATTTTCTTTCTTAAAGGAAACTTCAGGAAGTCCTGTAACCATGCTGTGCTTATTCAATTTATGCAATACTGTGTAACTAGCATGGCCTAACCTACGATGCCATAAGAATGCTAAATCCCCTCTGCTAGCAGTAAGGCATAGGTTAGACTGTTGTATATCATCTAAGTCTATCATGTAAGTATTATTTATTCTCTTACCAGAAAATTTAACAATTTCGGAATCAGGTTCAAAAACTTTACAGCATTGAGAGTCAAAAAGAACTTTGCATCCTTTATCACATAGCTGGCTGATGCTAAGTAAGTTATATGCTAAACCTTCAACCAGCATGACATCTTCAATGCAACATGTAGTACACTTACCTACCTTACTTGGCCCGACAATCTTACTCTTTGTGTTGCTACCAAAGGTGACAAGGCCTCCATGTTTCTCTGTCAGCATGCAGAACTTGGCCTTATCTCCTGTCATATGCCTGGAGCAGCCACTATCCAAGTACCACAGATTGTTCTTGGCTGCCAGGCATACCTGTACACACAATCAAGTAGAGAAGTTTGGAACCCAAGTCTGATTGGGCTCCGGAGCAGATGAAATGTAGTTAAAACATGAAAGCAAGCTTTTAGGAATCCACATTTGTTTAAAAGAATTCTGTTCAGTGGAGTTTCCAGATTCCTTTCTATTATTATTCCTCTTCTTTTTGTTGTTATTCTTCTTGTTGGCACTAGCATAATTATTGACAGATTTGTTGCTTCTGTGCCAGTGCCTTGGCCAGGGTGCATTCACGAAATTGTGGCCATAGTAGTTTCTGGGCTGGCTGAACAAATGTATGTTCCTAGATGTCCAATTGCCATACCCACCAACCCAATTTCTAGTGTAAGGTCTGTGAGACTGTGTCGCTTGATATGCATGACCTGTAAACTTTCCCTGAGTCCCAGTCCACCCTGACCTATTTGGATAGGTTGACTGTGCAGTGTAGTAGGACTGGGCTCTAGATTGATAGAAATGTTTGGGTTGAGCTCTAAAAGCATTCTGTCTTCCCTTCACCTTGGACCCTGCTGACCTATTCACAGGTGTGTATTGGGTCTTCTTCTGAGATGGTGATGGTGGTGGAGACTTGGTAACATTAACATGGGGTTTATGTGCATGTGTAGGCTGACCCCTAACCTGAGACTGAGCTTTAGGATTTTGCTTGGATGTACCAGCTCTACTATGCTCACTAATCTTTTGTTTACCCTTCTCCTCAGCACTGGGCTTCTTCAGATTTATAGTTTTATTCACAAAAGTTTTTGAATTCATGTTAATCAGAGGTCCTTTCTCTTTTTGTGCGACAAATGAAATAGTCTTCATTTCAAAACTTTTTGTTGCACTAGAATTAAATCCAAGGCCTTCTTTCCTGAAATTGACTTTTGACCCTAACAAAGCATTTAGGTTGTCTGAACCTTGGGTCATTTTCTCAATAATTTTCAGCTTGTCCTCATTATCTTTCTGAATATCTTCAATGGATTTCTTCAGTTCGATGTTCACACTTAGGACAGCTTCATATTTTTCACTCACAATTTTCATCTCACTCTCATATTTCTGTATTTTCAATTTCCATTCATCAGTTTCTTTTTCTAACCTCTCATTTTCTTTATTAGAGGCTTTTAACTCATACTTGATTTCTTCTATTTCAGAGCATGTGAGTTTCAGCTTATTATTCTCAGATTCAAGGCATGCAATTTTATCGGTTAGAGTTGTGTCATTTTGCATGGAATTTATTTTTCTTCTTAGATGCCTATTTTCCTTTCTGATATCATCTGCTTTATCAGTTATTTCATGATAGGCATCTACCCAATCAGCAATAGTGAAATTATCGAATCGAGAGGATACCTCATCTGAGTCTTCCTCTCTGTCTTCAGAGCTGGTTGCCATGAGGCAAATGGGCTTTTCCGATTCTCCCTCACTGTCCGAGCTGTTGCTCAAGCTACCTTCGTCCTCATCACTCCAGGTACTCACCATGGCTTTCCCTTTAGTGTTTATTTTCTTAGACTTGTGCTTGAGCTTCTGATTCTCCGGACAATCAGCTTTTAGGTGTCCAGCCTTCCTACATTGGTAACACACATTAGATTCAGTTTGCTTAGCAGGATTAGATTTATACCTTTTATCCCGTCGGCCACCACTATAGTTTCTTCAGCTGAATCGCCTTCCTTATTTCTTGAGGAACCGCCTGAATTCCCTGGTGGTCATTGCTATATCATCACATACTATTTCTTCTCCAGACAGGCTCTCCTCAGATGATGATCCATTAATGCTGGATCGGCTGGATTTGCTGGCACCAGCCTTCAGTGCAATCGGCTTTCTCTTCTTCTCAGCTTCATCTATCTTCGGCAGATTAATTTCATAAGCCATCAGCGAACCAATTAACTCATCTGCCCTGGTGTTGCGCAGATCCCTCGACTCTTCCATTACAGTAGCTTTAGTGTGCCAAACATGAGTCAGGGAGCGCATGATTTTCCTTACAATGTCATATTCTGAGTATGTCTTCCCAAGACCTCTGAGACCGTTTGTGATGATTGTCAGTCGAGCATACATCTCCTTGATGGTCTCATTGGGCTTCATCTTGAAGGCTTCATACTCTGACACCAGGAGGTTCGCCTTCGTCTCTTTGACCTGAGAGGTCCCTTCATAGATGAGCTCCAGCGTATCCCACATCTGTTTAGCTGAAGTGCAAGATGATATACGGGAAAACTCTATGGGGTGCAGAGCGCACTGAATAGCATTGATGGCGCTCCAGTTCATAGTAGATCTTTGGATCTCTTCTTTGGTCCAGACATCCTCATTCGGGGACAGCTGAAAAGGTCCCTTACTCACCACCTTCCAAATCTCGTAGTCCTTCGCCCTAAAAAAGACTTGCATACGATTCTTCCAGTATGCATAATTTGATCCATCGAAGTAAGGGGGGTTGGTGGTAGAATGTCCCTTAGCAATCATCCCTCGAGCATCCATCTGTACCTTCCTCTTCGGGCTGTAAGTCCCTGTAGAAGAGTTAGGCTCTGATACCAACTGTTGTGTTAGATGGAAACAGTATATCACCACGAAGTGTGGATCTAGAGGGGGGTGAATAGATCTAAGGCCTAAAATAAAACCAATATAAGGCTCTAATGTGGAATTTAAGCCGATCTACAATATCACTAACTAGAATGTTGGATCTGAATAGAAACTAATCAATCTGTGAAGATAATCATGAAATCCAGCCACACACCAGTTCAAGAGCAATCTCACAAACACAAGACACAAGATTTTTAGGTGGTTCGGTCAGGAGACCTACATCCACCCCACACTCAACCAAGTGTGGCTTACTGCTGCGCAACACAGCTTGCGTCCGCTGGGCAATACAGCTTAGCCTACAACCGCTGAGCTTCACAGCTTGCTGTCCGAGACCAAGTCTCGCCCGCTGAGGAGTTACAGCTTAACCTGTCCATTGGAATCCTCCACAGCAACCGTTGGGGATTACAGCTTACCCGTCCAGAGGCAGCACTTCTACGAACAGCTGACACACAGCTTGAAGAAACAGTTTCGGAAAGCAAAAAATAGAAGCAAATGAAAATGAGAAAACCTAGAAGGGAAATAGCTCTCAATGATCACACTCAACTCTGGTATCTGAACCAAGAGTCTGAGTAACAAGCTCTCGAACAAACTCTCTCAACTCAACTCTCTCAATCTTCTCTTCTCTCCTTTATCTTCTCTATTCTCGATGGCTCTTAGCTTTTCTTCTCTGTGGATCGTGCAGGCTGAAGTTCACACTCTGCTCTTCTGCTTCGATCTACCTCTCTGCTCACGATCAACCTTCTTCTAAGGAAGAAGACTTCCTTTTATACCAGCAGCACAGATAGGGCGTGTGGCTTCCACATTTTCCGCCCAGAGCCTTTGCCAGATTCGAGGAATTTCAACCACATGGCAGCATCCTGGCTGGGCTGCATTCCACGTGTCACAATCTGGGCACCTCGTCCAACCTTGGATCATGAGCCAGTCATTAGTCTTTTTGCAAAGATTCCCTGTCAGTCAGTCGAAAGGAACTTATCAGTTTAATGTCGAAACCTTGTACAGAGTTTATAGTATGTAATGTGCAGACATTGTATAGACTTGCTGAAGTGTAATGCAGTGTGCACAAGGTGAAGTATGCACAACAAAACTGAATGCACAAACATGCCGTCGACCATTGTACAGACTTCATGTTCACTATGCAGATGTTGTACAGACATGCTAATGTGTTAATGTAGAATGCATCAAGCAAAGTGTGTACATTGAAGATGAATGCATAGACGTGCCGTCAACAGATGTGTGGACTTGGTGTACATGCGACAGCAGTGTATAGACATTGCAGACTTGTGCAATCTAGGAGTGTATAGACTTGATATTGTGGAACACACAGGCTGTACAGACTTCACCGATGTATAGACTTGGAAAGGCTGAAGCACTTGATGCAACAATGTATAGACTTGATGCACAAACACATCTCTGCGATGTATAGACTTCATCGATGCACAGACTTCGTTTAGTGCATGCTACAGGCCAATGTATGGACTTTGAATGAACGTGCATGCATTGTATAGACTTGAGTGATGCACAGCCATATGCAATGTATAGACTTGAGACATGTATGGACTTAACTACTCACACCAGCAATGGACTGTGTAGACTTGTGTGTGCAGCGATCCAATTATGGACTTGTGTGTATGCAATGTGCAGACTTTGTGCAGTCTACAAGCAATGTGCAGACTTGTGTTCTAAACGATGCACAAGCACAACAAAATGTAATGTATAGACTCTGACTGCATGGAACACACAGACAATCTGATAAATACAGTTTCATCAAAACATAAACAGTTGCCAATCAATCAAAACAAGATGTTTCCAATGAAGTAAAGTTTATTGTCAACATCATCAACACAGAGGAGTCATAACAACCTACTGGGCAAGTGTGCTCATTACCTATTTCCAATGTTTCTCAAGAAATGAAAGTGAGTCTGATTCGGATTCAGAAGGTTCAAGTAGAGAATCCGAGAGTGAATAAAGATGAGCGAAGACTTAGGAAGTCTATGATGTTTAGATCGAGTCAATGTAAATTTTCCTATTTCTTGAGTCTAGTAGAGTGAAAGATGGTGGAAAAAGTTATTGTATTTTGAATATTTGATTGATAATAGAATGAAGTTGGATTTTTAGTAAATATTGTGCAATTACATTCATTTTGTGTGATTGTCTTGCGCTCTGATCGTTCTTGCTTGCAAGAGGCTTACCATGCCGGCTGTTTGCGCTCCCCGAGTTAGTCTTCCGATGTAATAAGGGCTCGGGGCGTGACAGTTAAGTTGGTATCAGAGCCTAAGTCTCAGGACTTAGGGAGAAGAGTTATGTCATAGGATAAGTCCAAGGTTTAAGGACCCCTACCTATGAACTAAGGAAGAAACTTCCGCACCACGTGAGGATTGGGTAGAGCCCGGGATGAGATAGTTATATAGAAATTACCTTAGGATAAATCTTCCCGACTCTAAATAACTAAAATGTTAATGATTCTCAGGTACCTTGATTCTTAATGGCTCATCGTATAAACTGGGACGAGATGCAGCAAATTGTTGCAGGACTTACTCAAGCCCTACAAACAGTGGCCTAAGCCGGTGGAAGGGCTGGCGCGGGTAACTTGCATGGCAACTTCCGAAGTTTAAATCCTCCACGATTCTCTGGATCTTTTAACCCGGATGAAGCAGAAAATTGGATCGACGAAATGAATCGAATATTCGATGTCATGCAATGCACTGACCAGGAGAAGGTTCGACTTGCCACGTTCCAACTCAACAAGGATGCTCGTACATGGTGGAAATCCACTCCAACGCCACCTGCAGACGCACCTCATACATGGGAGGATTTTCATACACTTTTCCGAGCCAAGTACTTTTCCGAGCATGTGAAAGAGAGAAAGGCTATAGAATTTACCTCCTTAAAACAAGGCACGATGTCCATGGCAGAGTATGAATTACAATTCTCTCGACTAGCACCTTATGCTTCTCACTTGATAAGCACAGATTTATTGAAAGCCAACTGATTTATGGATGGTTTAAGACCCGGATTCATCCAACAACTTGGAACTCAGAATATCCGCACCTATACCGAGATGGTTCAAAGAGCGCATCTATGTGAAAGAACCATGGAGAAAGTGGAGAGGCACCGAGAAGAAAGGTCAAGCCGAAAACATGATAGGCAAGAAGAGAAAGAAATAGATGAGGGCGAAAACCGTCACATTAAGAGGTCCCGTAATGGGAACGGTAATGGAAAAAGAAATGGAAATGGAAACGGGAAGGATAAGAAAGTTAAAGAAGAGAAAGAGCAAGCCGTGGCACCTTGCTCATTTTGTGAAAAATTTGGGCACTCGGCAGAACAATGTTGGAAGCGTCTCGGCGCTTGTCTCAAATGTGGAAGCCGGGAACATCACCTGCCCCTATGTCCTTTCATCAACGGACAATCTTCAAGGTATAACAATGGACGCGGGAAGCAAGGTCGATTAAATGTCATTCTAGACAAGGAAGGTAAGATGATAAAAGGTACTCTCTTAACCCAGTCGCCTAACATTAATTCTTAATACATTAAAATAAGTGCACTCTCCAAAATCCATATATTGAATTTGGGGACCAAATTCTCTTAAGTGGGGGAGGGTGTAAGACCGTAGAATTTATGTAAATAATTTTTAAATTTATAAATAATTTTCTAGAATTTATAAAGGCCTAAATGTATTAATAAATGGGTTATTAGATTAATAAGTCATTATAAGGCCCGTTTGTGTTAAATAATTAACCAAATCCATTTAAATAAAGTCCAAAAGGTTAAGGACCAAGCCCATTAAGTTTGGCCCATATCCTAGAAGGTTATTTTAAGGATAAATACTAATTATCTAAGATAATTATATGGATAAATGAATAAAAGAGTTTTATTAAATTGAAACTCTATACACGTTGACTGTAACGGTCCATCGGGAGACCGCCACAGCTAGGTAACGTGCCTGGACACGACCGTTACATGCTGCAAGTTCCGTGAGTTAAAGAACTCCCAAAAAGATTGGAACCTTGGGATCTTATCCACTAGGGATCGACTTGGGAAGAGTTATAACATTACTAAGGACTCTTAGGGATTAGATTCTGGCAGATTAAGGACTCTAGAATCGATCTAATCTTCAAACTCTAGCCAAAACCCTATAAATAGGACCTAGTTCTGAACTGAGCAACCCTTACTTTTGCTCGTGTGGAATCAAGGTAGGGAGTCATAATTTCAGGTAAGTTCTTTAGAAACTTTTGTTCATAATACATTAGACTAATAGCTCTCCAAATTTCATGCTAGGAGACCAAGCAACCAAGGAGTTAGAGCCCAAGGAAGTTACTGAAAAGTCATAGGAAGAGGAGAGCTAGGGCACATTTTTCAGCCCTAAATTGAAGTTTAAAACCAAGTTAAGAGGTAGGTTATCTCATGAACAGCAAAAACAACATGTTAGGGATAAAAGCCATCTAATTTTGTTTGATTACATGCACTTTAGCTCATGAATTTCATGTTTTAGTAGAATCATGCATCCATACCTATTCTTAGCCCTAACTACATTAAAAAAGAAAATTCTTGTGAAATTCACTAGAACCCATGCATGATATTAGTTTAGCTTTCATTCTATCATGTGGGAAGATATATATATATATATATGATTTTCAGACATGATGTGAGTTGAAACTTAGGTCATTATTATCTATTGCTTTCAGCAGAGGTTCTGACGGATCATGGTAGGACCGTCACATGCATGTAACGGCCTTACGACAGACCGTCACACACTCTGTTATGTTTTCGTTTCACTATTGTCTCTAACGCACCAGGACAGGAGCGTTACATTACTGTAACGGCGCCTCGATAGACCGTCACAAGCACTGTGACGCTCTCATGTTAGACCGTTAGACTCTGTGTTCTGTCAGCCCATGACAGAATAGTAACCAGTTAAGTTAACTTAAAAATAAGCCTAGTTAGCTAAGTTTTGACCTGTTATTATGATTTTAAGTTTTCTTATTAATTCATATTGAAATCTGCATGATCTAGGCATCTTGAACTATTTTAAGTTATGTTAATTTTATGTGCCAAAACTTTATAATTTTGTAATTAAAAACATGATTTTCCAATGTTGTATTGATGGAGTTTATCTTGCTTTCACATTGTTACATATTCTTCCTCTATCTATAGAGTCATTTTCTTTAAGTACATGGCACATACTCCGGTATGTTGTCCATTAGTTCACTTTGCACTATAGGAATATTATTCTTGGACATGAGGACCTCTCTATTGGATATTCCTTCCAATGGACTAGGAAATCTTATTTCAAGGCCTCCGTAATTCTCCGCGAGCTTGGGATTCCCACTAGGACGTCGAGTTGGTTGTACCATTAAAGCCCATTGATTAGACTACACTATCGATGTTTTCTGATAATCAGTAATGTAACGGCTCTGTGTTGGACCGTCAGGCACATGTAACGGCCCAATATAAGACCGCCACATTCATCTGAGTTTGAATTCTTGATTCGGGATTCAGACTAATGTAACGGCCTAATCCTAGACCGTCGCATAATGTAATGGCCCAATGCATGACTGTCACCTTTCTCTGAGTCTATTTTTATTGTTCTGGACTCGAATCATTGTAACGGCCCACTACTGGAGCGTTACATGATGTAACGGCCCAGTAAACGACCGTCACATTGTTTAAGTATTTAACCCAAGGTTTGACCGAAGGGTTGATATTCCAAAGGTTCTAGATAGACTAATGATAGTCTAGAACTTATAATATTGATCAAGAAACTTAATATAATGATTGGAAAGAGAAAAGAATGCACTGTTATGCTGTCAATTTATTTCCATGAGCATGACATTGTTTAAGTCTTTTTATTGATCTCGCATACTCTAAATTGAAGCTTTCATTCATTGATTGTTGTTATCATGAGTTATTGAACTTATTACATTCTTGGCCATACTTTATTGTTACACTCATGGAAGTAGCTTGATTTATACGTGAAGATGCAGTTCGGGCACTGATTGTGTCCAAGGGCTCTATCCTAGTCCCTACGGCTGATTGCCGGAGACATACTATTTTATAAACCATGGGGTATGATGCTACTGGCGTCGCATTGCGTTGGGAGTACTTTCTTTATAAATAAGTGAAATCCATGAGCACTCGTGAAAATCTAGTGAATTGCTACATGATTGACATTCTTATGCGTAACCTTTATGGTTATGAAAGTGAAAGTGAAAGTGCATTCTCGTTACATTCTGTTAAGTAAGAGGTCGGTGAGCTAGAAGGGGAGGGGATGAATAGATCACCGTTTAAAAAAAAATTATCCAAGCCGAGGAGATCTTACAAGATGAAATTGGCTAGGAGGACTGACAATATGAATGATCAGAAACCTTAAACAAGATAAGGCACATCACGAGCACAGAACATATATCATTCAGAATTCCATTAGCACAAATGCACAAACACTAACCGAGCAGTCAGACCGAGGTTTTGATCAGCAACAAACACACTCACTTCATGAAGCCAGACAAAAGCATAAAGAGAAAAGATGCGCACAATCACACCATGAAGAATAGGAGGTTTAGATGGTTCAGTCTGCAACCTGCAGACTTACGTCCATCCCTCACTCAAAGCAGAATGAGGCTTCACTTTCACACGAAAGAACTGCAGACTCAGTCTGCCAACAACACGCAGATCCACAGCTTGGGGAACGAAGTCCCTACAGACGCTGAACTTACAGCTTGCACCCAGGTCTCACACCCCAAGACCTGACCCGGAGATAACTCTCCCTTCCTCTTAGACAAGAGGGAACACAGTAGTGACCCACACTCACTGCAAATCAGAGACGTTGTCTCTCTTCCTCCACAGCCGGAGGGAACAACCCAGATAGCCTCCTCACTATCTGAACACAACAACCCCGGAGACCACCTCCCTTCCTCTGATCTGATTCAGAGGGAACCACAATGCAACCCAGAGGATTCACCTCTCTTCCTCTACACCTAGAGGGAATGATAAAACAGAGTATCGAAATTTAAGAACAAACAACTGAAAACATAAAGAAATATCGAAGAGCAATCAAACGGAGAACCAATGTAGCTTCTTAGAGAAGCATAAACAGAACGTAGCAGAAACCCATCCTCTCCTTCACCACTCTCTCTTTTCAGGTACGCTCAACGAATGGATCAGGATGGCTCCTCCTCTTCTTCCTCTCGCTCTGGCCAAGCCCTCTCTTCTGCTGCTTCAGCAGCTTTTTTTGGAGCAGAACCCTTCCTATATATATATATCCAAGCTCACGAGAGACTGAGGGTTTGGGAGTCACGCGCGAAGAGATGCTTCCAGATGAGCCGATCCACACGTTGGACAATTATTCCCTCGGATCACGTGCTCACCTGATTGGAATAAAGTTCCAATTTGTCTTTTAGTCCCTGTAAGGTTTCAGAGAGCATTCGGTTAATTTCATGAATATTCAAGTCATACGTTTGTTCATACCAAGTGCATGAATTAAAAATAGTACGTACAGGACTGTTGTGCAAAAACAAAAGGACAAGTTGCACAGAATTGTTCAAAGGTACTGAAGAATGTGTCAACGCAGAAGGCCAAGGCGTTAACGCTCAGTAGACAATAAAAAAATAATTAGACCAACCTTGCTAGCCACTGCGTCAACCCCATAGCATGATGGTGTTAACGCAATGGTTACAAATGGAGAGCAGGGCTTTTCACAAGAACACACCCATGCGTCAACGCATCAGTGACAGCGTCGACGCATCCGCTTGGTTGTGGGTCACAAGACCTTTGGACATTAGCCCAAGGCGTCAACTCTTCCATCGTGCAGCGTCGACTCAACTGCTTAAATGAAATGCTCACGCCCCTGGCAACAGGCCAATGTGTCAATGCATCCAGTGACAGCGTCGACGCAGTGGACAAAACACTAAGCGAAAGATGCACTATTGCGTCTACGCAGCCAGCCAAGTGCGTCAACGCACTAAATGCACAGAACCCATATAAACAAGACAAATAAGTATGAGCTCATGGGTGAACATGATAGAGGAGCATTAAATCAGAAAAGCATGATGAAAAAGCATTTGATCCATAGATGTGCATGCAAGACAACAACATTAGATCCTAAGAATATTTAGACAATGCAGGATCTTTATCATTCATCAAGGAGCATCAAAATAATTATCATAAAAATAATTTGATTCATAGTGTTAGTCATCATCAAAACTACATAGATGCAACAATCTCCCCCTTTTTGATGATGGCAACACCATTAGTCAAATTCAGTGAAAGAAGAAACACTAACTTAAAACATTCTTAATAAAGGCAGCAATGGTGACCTCTCAAGGCCTGAACATGCCTGAACTCACATCACTCATCATCTTTTACCAAAAATCATTCCAAAACCTTCCTTCCACTAGCTAGCTACAAGATCACCTCTTTCAACCTTCTCCCCTTTTCAGACTTTTCAACCTTCTCCCCCTTTGACATCATCAAAACAAGGAGAAAGAGAGATGTTGACGCTGGACTGATGAGAAAAGATGGAGAGGATTCCAACAGTAGACACTCATTGTCAAATCTTAGATGCTTAAGTGGGGCTGTAAGGTCCAGTGAAGAATCTTGGAGTTTTGGTAAGAGAAAGAGATTCAGAATAAACTTGAAGTTTATCAACTTACTATGATTATGAGAGAAGAGCAAGTGGCAACAAGTATGACTGAGGTAGCTGTTAAGGCTTGTCAAAGAGACAACAAGAGTTTGAACCACTAAGACAGCCTGTAGGCATTGAGGACAAACAGTCCAGGCAGAGAAAGCACAGTTATAGAGTGTATTTGGCCAGTTACACTTTTGACATTAAGTATGCACCTTGGTCAGAGGCCAGCATCCTCAGTTACTCAGTGTGAGAGCCTCATCACTTCTCAATTAGAGAACAGACATAGTGACCATTGGTTGTTACATGAGGAGACACCTTGATCAGAGGCCAGAATCCCCAGTTACTCACCATATTGTCATCATTGCTCTGCCAAGCATAATTTTGAATTTTATTTCTTTCTTTTGATTTTGTTTATGAGAACTGATACCTCATGACATAGGAAATTCTCATTTCATTGATGGGATTCCTAGTTTCTCAGTATGCAGTTTTAAGCACAGATCAGTTTAACTAGCTCAACAAAGGGTTGTTTAAAGACAAAACCCAGGGCAAATATTAGAGGTCTTATCAAGATGTCCAATGAGAAACTCATAAACAGAAACCATTTCTTACAAGTCTAGCTTATTCATGAGTCATGCAACAAAGTAAGAGGATATACTTGTGAAGGTTAATCTTAGCCTCTTAAGACTTACTAGAAGATGATTCTAGCTGGACTTTAATTGCACAAACTTAAGAATGTAGGAAATGAATGAGGTTCTATTAAGAGGAATATTCAAGATCAATTCTAACATTTAATCCAGCAACAACAACCATCTTTCAAGCGTTTCTAATTAGTCAAGCTCCCTCTCTCTAGTAGCTCTATCTTCCATTCTACCCAGAAAACAGCAGAGAAGCAGAATTGACTTTACTCAAAGCACACACCCGCTCCCCCTCACATAGGGACCCCCACCAGAAAAAGTATGACAAATCTACCACTAAATTTATGGAAATACATGAACCAGAATTCATTGCCTCAAATCAGTCAGAGTTTGTAAATACCAAGTTCTCTTCTCAAAGAAGTGAATTTTTCAATATCTTGAGGTTTTGTAAAAATATCAGCAATTTGATCTGCAGTCCCAACATGAATTAATTCAAATGTTTTATTTGTAATTTCATTTCTGATAAAGTGGTGCCTGATTTCAATGTGTTTTGTTCGTGAGTGTAAAACAGGATTCTTTGCAATGTTTATGGCACTAGTGTTATCACAAAAGATGGGAGTGCAACATGTCTCTACTTGGTAATCCTGAAGCTGATGCTTGATCCAGATAACCTGAGTGCCACAGCTGCTTGCAGCCACGTATTCAGCCTCAGTAGTGGAAAGAGCCACTGAATGTTGTTTCTTTGAACTCCAAGAAACTAGGCATCCTCCTAAGAATTGGCAGTGGCCACTGGTGCTCTTCCTATCTAGTTTACATCCAGCAAAGTCTGCATCAGTGTATGCAACTAAATCTAATGTGCGTGAAGCAGGATACCATAAGCCTAATGTATGTGTGGCAGACAGATATCTAAAGATTCTTTTTACAGCAGACAAATGTAGTTCAGTAGGCCTAGACTGATATCTTGCACATAAACCTACACTGAATTAAATGTCTGGCCTAGAGGCTGTTAAGTACAAGAGGGATCCGATCATACCTCTGTAGAGTTTTTCATCCACTTGTTTACCTGACTCATCTGCATTAAGGGTCATGCTTGTACTCATTGGGGTGGATATATGCTTCAGGTTAGTCATCCCAAACCTCTTTAGGATTTCCAGCGTGTACTTGGTTTGGTGGAAGAAGCAGCCATCTGACATTTGATTTATCTGCAAGCCAAGGAAATAAGTCAGTTCTCCAACTAAGCTCATCTCAAATTCAGCTGACATAAGCTGTGAAAATTCTTTACACAGTTCAGGATTTGTTGATCCAAAAATGATGTCGTCTACATATACCTGAACTATGATGAGATCTTGTCCTGAATTCTTAGTGAATAAGGTTTGGTCAACTTTACCTCTGTTATATCCTTTATTCAGTAAGAAACTGGTCAGTCTTTCATACCAGGCCCGAGGAGCTTGCTTTAGTCCATAAAGAGCTTTGTTTAACCTAAAAACTTGATTAGGTTTTGTTGAAAACTGAAATCCAGGAGGTTGTTCAACATAAACTTCTTCTTTTAAAATTCCATTCAAGAAAGCACTCTTGACATCCATTTGTTGAAGTTTTATGTTGTTTGAATAAGCAAATGCTAATAGAATTCTAGCCTCCATTCTAGCTACTGGAGCAAAGGATTCATCAAAATCTACTCCTACTCCTGACTGTAGCCTTTAGCTACAAGTCTAGCTTTATTCCTAGAGATGACACCTTCTTCATTCAGTTTGTTCTTAAAAACCCATTTTGTTCCTATTACATTGAAATTTTCAGGTCTAGGTATAAGTTCCCAGACATTATTTCTATCAAATTGCCCTAGTTCTTCACACATGGCAGTTATCCAATTCTCATCACTTAAGGCTTCTTCAATGGTCTTAGGCTCAATTTGAGAAACTAAAGCAATTAAGTCCTGATTCTGAACGTTTCTGAAATGGGATCTTGTCCTAGGAGGATCATGAAGACTACCAATTATATTGGTTACAGGGTGGTCTTTTAAAATTCTGACATTTGTTGAGGACTCACCTTGTTCGGCTGTACTTACTGGGTTCAGATCAGTGGGTTCTTCAGCCGGTTGTACTTCCTCCTCTTGCATTTGATTCAGGAACTCTCCATCATGTCTTGTAGACCTGTTATCATCATTTAGACTGTTAGAGATTTTTGTTTCATCAAAAATGACATGAGGGGTTTCCTCCACAGTTCTATCAGCTTTATTAAAGACTCAGAAGGCCCTCGATGTTTCAGAGTATCCTAGAAATATTCCCGGAATACTTCTGGCATCAAATTTATCTAAGTCTCTCTTGTAGTTATTATGAATAAAGCATTTTGAACCAAAGATTTTGAAATATGAGACATTAGGCCTCTTACCTTTCAGGAGTTCATATGGTGTTTTCTTATGTATGGGTCTTACCAAAGCTCTATTAAGTATGTAGCAGGCTGTGTTTGCCGCTTCTGCCCAAAAGCTCTTAGGTAGCTGACTCTCCATTAGTAGTGTTATTGCCATTTCCACTATTGTTCGATTCCTTCTCTCCACAATTCCATTCTGCTCTGGGGTCCTGGGAGAAGAAAATTTGTGAGTCAGTCCCTCCTTGTCACAGAAGCTAGAAAATGAGGAGTTCTCAAACTCTCCTCCATGATCTGATTGGATAACAGTGATCTTGTGCCCTATATATTTTTGCTTATTGAAAAAATGTTCAAATTTTTGAAAAGCATCACTCTTATTTGCCAAGAAAAATAGCCATGCAAATCTAGAGTAGTCATCGACAATGACAAAACCAAATCTCTTACCATTTAGACTCTGGGTTCTGGTAGGACCAAAGAGATCCATGTGCAAGTGTTCCATGATCTTTGTTGACAAGCTCTCAGACCTAATTTTAAAAGAAGCTCGAGTTTGCTTGCCTAGAGCACAGGCCTCACAATTCTTCGAAATTGATTTGAACTTTAAGCTAGGCATGCCTCTAACTAAATCAAATTTAGCTAATTTATACAAGGTGTTAAAGCTAGCATGGCCTAGTCGCCTATGCCAATCAAACATGTTATTCTCTGAATCAGCAGTGAGACACAGATTAGACTCAGACTCAACATCAAGATCCACAATATAGACATTATTGACTCTATTTGCAATGAACTTTATTTTATCGGAGTTTGGTTCTAAAATTTTGCAAGCATGCTCATCAAAAAGAACCTTGTGACCCTTGTCACACAACTGACTAATACTCAATAAATTGTGTTGCAGACCTTCAACCAACAAGACTTTCTCAACAGAGTTGGAGGTTTTGTTACCGATGGTTTTGGTCCCAATGATTTGGCCTTTGTTTTTACCTCCAAACTTAACTGACCCTCCTGCTTTCAATTCAAGCTTGCTAAACTTTCTTTGATCCCCTGTCATGTGCCTCGAGCAGCCACTGTCGAGATACCACTTGTTGTTCTCGGCTGCTAGGCTCACCTGCACAATAACAATTTAAGTTGTGTGCTTTGGAACCCAAGGTAAGTTGGGTCCAAAAATACCGTTCAATTCATTAAGCACAGTCTTGGAAATCCAGATCTGTTTTAACCCCTTTTTCTTTCTGTGCTGAGAGTTGACAGTTTTGTTATTGATGTGCATTTCACTTGTTTCTTTTTGTTTCTCAAGGTGTGTCCAGTTTCTGTTGATAAAGGTTTGGGTCCCAGCCAGACCATAATTTTTAACCTGTCTAGATGAAGGCATTTTATTGACAGTATTCTATGTGTAGTTAGACGTTCCCATGTTTCTTTTAAAATAGCCCATTCTTTTATTAGAGTCATAGTTGTTGAATTGACAGACACCTTGCTTCTGGTGCGTGGGCTTGTTGAATTTCTTGAAGATATTTTTTCCAAAATCAGCCTGTTGTCTATGGATGTTCTTTTGTTGTTCAGTAGTTTTGGAACTGGATGGAATGTCCAGTTTCTCTTTTCCTTTCTCAGTGCAGAAAGTAGTGGTTTTTACCCCAAATGCTTCCTTCTTACTTGGGTTGAAACCCAACCCCTCTCTGTTAAAGTTTACTTTGGTGCCTAACAAGGCATTCAAATTACTCTCTCCCAAAATAAACCTCTCAAGGGTTTTCTTCTTATCTTCCAACTCCTTCCGCAGACATATATTGTTTTCCAGCAATTCATCATTGACCCTTTTAACAGCTTCATACCCTTCCCTGAGTAAGTCATTTTGTCTCAGGTTTTCTTCAGTAGGTTGATTGGTTTCATCAAGTTGTTTTCTAAGTTTTTCAAGCTCATTTTTAATAAGATTGTTCTAATTTCTTACATTTTCCATTTGAGCTAATTCAGCTATCAGTTTGGAATTTTCTGTCTTGATGAGTTCTTGTTCTTCATTAACCACATTGAGTTTGCGTTTGGTGACTCTATGTTCTTTAGCTAAGGCATTGTACATATCTAGCAGTTCACCATACTTATCTTCCCAGTCATTAATAGAGTAAGTCACAAAGGGATTGATTACCTCATTTTCCTCGTCGGCCATCAGACATACTCCTTCAGTCTCCTTTCCTGAGGAATTAGTCTCTGAGTCTTCTTCTTCATCGCTCCAAGTGCATACCAAAGCTTTTGGCTTTTTCTTGTACACTTTGGAGCCTTTCTTATGGTAATCCAGTGTCTTCTTCTGAAGCTCAGGGCATTCTTGCTTCATGTGCCCAAAGTTCCTGCAATGATAACACATCACACTTTTAGCATTCCTATCCTTGTCATTGCCATTGTTCAGATATTTACCTGATGAGTAGTTTCTTCTTCTCCCATATGATTTTCCTTTCATTTTCAGAAATTTCCTGAACTGTCGTGTGAGCAGAGCTTTTTCACTCCTGTCAAGGTCTGAAATTCCATCAGAGTATCCACTGCTGCTGTTGCTATGTCGTTCAACTTTAAGAGCAACATTCTTGCCCTTTCTGTCACTTCCTTCTCCTATTTTCTTGAGATTTATCTCATAGGTCATAAGAGACCCTATGAGTTCAGTGACAGTCATGGTTGTTAAATCCTTCGATTCCTCTATCACAGTGGCCTTTGTGTGCCACGCTGGAGTCAAAGATCTCAAGATCTTCCTGACTATATCCCCTTCAGATATTTCCTTTCCAAACCCCTTGAGGCTATTTGTGATCAGTGACAGCCTAGCGTACATATTAATCACGCTCTCCTCTGACTTCATCTTGAATAATTCATACTCAAAGGTTAGGTAGTTTACCTTGGTAGCTCAGACCTGAGAGGTACCCTCGTAAATCAGCGCTAGTTCATCCCACATCTTCTTAGCTGTTTTGCACGCTGAAATTCGGGCATATTCTTCAGGGTGAACTGCGCACTGGATGATGTTGAGTGCAGACCAGTTCAGTGCGGATAATTTAACTTGATCTTCAGACCACATCTCCTCATTCGGAGGTAAGTCATAAGGTCCAGTTGTAATGACTCTCCACAGTTTGTGGCTCTGAGATCGGATAAAGACTTCCATCCTGTTTTTCCAAAAAAAGATAATTAGAACCATCAAAATATGGGGGACGGGAGATTGACTGTCCTTCAGCTATGTAGCTGCGAGGACCACTGGTTCCAGGATTACCCTGGCCGTTGGACCACATCTCGGGTAAACCTGCCTTGATACCAATTGTTAAGTAAGAGGTCGGTGAGCTAGAAGGGGAGGGGATGAATAGATCACCGTTAAAAAAAAATTTATCCAAGCCGAGGAGATCTTACAAGATGAAATTGGCTAGGAGGACTGACAATATGAATGATCAGAAACCTTAAAAAAGATAAGGCACATCACGAGCACAGAACATATATCATTCAGAATTCCATTAGCACAAATGCACAAACACTAACCGAGCAGTCAGACCAAGGTTTCGATCAGCAACAAACACACTCACTTCATGAAGACAGACAAAAGCATAAAGAGAAAAGAAGCGTACAATCACACCATGAAGAACAGGAGGTTTAGATGGTTCAGTCTGCAACCTGCAGACTTACGTCCATCCCTCACTCAAAGCAGAATGAGGCTTCACTTTCACACGAAAGAACTGCAGACTCAGTCTGCCAACAACACGCTGATCCACAGCTTGGGGAATGAAGTCCCTACAGACGTTGAACTTACAGCTTGCACCCAGGTCTCACACCCCAAGACCTGACCCGGAGATAACTCTCCCTTCCTCTTAGACAAGAGGGAACCCAGCAGTGACCCACACTCACTGCAAATCAGAGACGCTGTCTCTCTTCCTCCACAGCCGGAGGGAACAACCCAGATAGCCTCCTCACTATCTGAACACAACAACCCCGGAGACCACCTCCCTTCCTCTAATCTGATTCAGAGGGAACCACAATGCAACCCAGAGGATTCACCTCTCTTCCTCTACACCTAGAGGGAACGATAAAACAGAGTATCGGAATTTAAGAACAAACAACTGAAAACATAAAGAAATATCGAAGAGCAATCAAACGGAGAACCAATGTAGCTTCTTAGAGAAGCATAAACATAACGTAGCAGAAACCCATCCTCTCCTTCACCACTCTCTCTTTTCAAGTACGCTCAACGAATGGATCAGGATGGCTCCTCCTCTTCTTCCTCTCGCTCTGGCCAAGCCCTCTCTTCTGCGGCTTCAGCAGCTTTTTTTGGAGCAGAACCCTTCCTATATATACATATCCAAGCTCACGAGAGACTAAGGGTTTGGGAGTCACGCGCGAAGAGATGCTTCCAGATGAGCCGATCCACACGTTGGACAATTATTCTCTCGGATCACGTGCTCACCTGATTGGAAGAAAGTTCCAATTTGTCTTTTAGTCCCTGTAAGGTTTCAGAGAGCATTCGGTTAATTTCATGAATATTCAAGTCATACGTTTGTTCATACCA
The DNA here is from genome assembly GCA_022559845.1 of Amorphophallus konjac. Lineage (NCBI taxonomy): Eukaryota > Viridiplantae > Streptophyta > Magnoliopsida > Alismatales > Araceae > Amorphophallus > Amorphophallus konjac. Next base: position 239,667,186 of record CM040124.1, read on the forward strand.
AGTGCGTGAATTAAAAATAGTACGTACAGGACTGTTGTGCAAAAACAAAAGGACAAGTTGCACAGAATTGTTCAAAGGTACTGAAGAATGCGTCAACGCAGAAGGCCAAGGCATTAACGCTCAGCAGACAATAAAAAAATAATTAGACCAACCTTGCTAGCCACTGCGTCAACCCCATAGCATGATGGTGTTAACGCAATGGTTACAAATGGAGAGCAGGGCTTTTCACAAGAACACACCAATGCGTCAACGCATCAGTGACAGCGTCGACGCATCCGCTTGGTTGTGGGTCACAAGACCTTTGGACATTAGCCCAAGGTGTCAACTCTTCCATCGTGCAGCGTCGACTCAACTGCTTAAACGAAATGCTCACGCCCCTGGCAACAGGCCAATGTGTCAACGCATCCAGTGACAGCGTCGACGCAGTGGACAAAACACCATGCGAAAGATGCACTATTGCGTCTACGTAGCCAGCCAAGTGCGTCAACACACTAAATGCACATAACCCATATAAACAAGACAAATAAGTATGAGCTCATGGGTGAACGTGATAGAGGAGCATTAAATCAGAAAAGCATGATGAAAAAACATTTGATCCATAGATATGCATGCAAGACCACAACATTAGATCCTAAGAATATTTAGACAATGCAGGATCTTTATCATTCATCAAGGAGCATCAAAATAATTATCATAAAAATAATTTGATTCATAGTGTTAGTCATCATCAAAACTACAGAGATGCAACACATTCTTGTTCATGAAAGGCCAAATATCATGTTCTTGTTACATTTTTGCTAGTTCATTCTTGTTGACTCTATCTTACATGATTATCGTGTTACTTTGGTTTAATCGCATGATATTCGCATTCGCATGATTTTGCCTTACTTCTTTAAAGATAAATTGTTAATTACTTTAATAGTGCCTTCATGTTGATGCGAAGATACCTACTGGGCAAGTGTGCTTATTACCTATTTCCAATGTTTCTCAGGAAATGAAAGTGAGTCTGATTCGTATTCAGAAGGTTCAAGTAGTGAATCCGAGAGTGAATAAAGATGAGCGAAGACTTAGGAAGTCTATGATGTTTAGATCGAGTCAATGTAAATTTTCCTATTTCTTGAGTCTAGTAGAGTGAAAGATGGTGGAAAAAGTTATTGTATTTTGAATATTTGATTGATAATAGAATGAAGTTGGATTTTAAGAAACTATTATGCAATTATATTCATTTTGTGTGATTATCTTGTGCTCTGATCGTTCTTGCTTGCAAGAGGCTTACCATGCCGGCTGTTTGCGCTCCCCGAGTTAGTGTTCAACTGTAATAAGGGCTCGGGGCGTGACATCATGACTCGAAGAAAAGGAAATAAAGAGAAGATTACAACTGTTAACAACAACTCTTAATGACATCACTTAAACAACAACTCATCAAAACCACTACGTGACCACTCCACATCTCGACTAAGATAACTGCCAAATTCACATCTAACGGGTCTACTCTAGGTCTTCACTCTTGCCCATCCCCGTCTGTTTGCGTTTCATCACCGGAGCTACCTGAAATGGGGAAAATTGAGTGAGCGAACGATCAATAGGTAATAGCAGGCAAAGTTTAAATAATTAACCAATTTAATTAAATGTCATGTGAATAAATGGATGATAAAACAAAACTAACAGATGGAATGAAAATAATAGAATGAGTTGAACAGAGATACATCATTTCCAGGAAAATGGCCAATCAAGCACGCAAACAAGCAAGTCATACAGAGATAAATTCCATATAGGAATTTAATAACTTGAAGAATGTATAGGGAAAATCAATGTCATAGACAACACGCTAGTCATGCACTCGGTGTAATGCCTCACTATGTCATTACAACTCCCCGGGACACTAGTATTTTTCGGGCGCTCCTCCCAGGACCAGAGCGGGCCCTTATGATGCGTTGGCATTGATTTGGTGGATCCAAGATCCCAAGTGACCATCTTAGACATTCATTGAATTCGACCAAGAATTCCAAGGTAAATCTATGTGACTTATCATCTAGGACCAAGTGATATTTCAATCAGTGAAAGTGAAACCATGAGATTAAGGGGAATGAAGTACTCAAGTCACATACATGAAAACAAGCTCTAGACAAGTTGCGGTGATGAGCGGGCCGCCTAGAGGAATAAGATGGCCTAAATTGGACCGCAAGGGGGAATACTGGGCCACAAAGATGATGCCGTGAAGACAGTCTGAGAAGCGCCGCAACATGAAATTAAGTGGTCCTTACTGGGCCGCTTCATATAGAAACGGTCCAAGGCTGATCGCAACTAGGTTTGGGCCCAACAATGGTTTACCAGTCGACCTAGATGATCTTAGGTCAGCCTGGGTATGGTGGAACCAGACCGGGGTCCAGCCCATATATCCCAGATCAGTCCCAAGGGCTTCGGTCGACCTACACAGGCCAGGTTGACTGGAAATCAAGGGAAGGTCTACTGACAAACTGGCACACATGCCAGGTTGACTCGAAATCAAGGGAAGGTCGGCCGACAAACTGGCACATAGGCCAGGTTAAATCAGAAATGAGGTCATCAAATAGCCGCATGATAGAGCAAGGCGGCCATCTCTATGGTCGCTATAGATAGTAGCGGCCCCATAAGAGTCACAATCAGAACAATCCCGAATTGGGCTGTGAAACACGCGATTCGATCGAGCCGACAAGTCCAGGCTTTGGAGGTACAACCCACCTGGCATCCTAGTGGGAATCCCAGGCTCGTGGGGACTTACAGAGGTCTCATAATGGAGGTCCTAGTCTGACGGAAAGAATATCCGGCGGAGAGTCCCAACCATTACAAGATTAAGGTTAATGAAACATCGGAGAACGAGGTATTTTCAGTCAGCCAGCACCACCGGAGTGGTGTGACTGTCAAACAACCCTGGTAAACTTTCCACAATATCAAGTAACATTGAAATAATTTTCCTAATTGAGTTGTAATATACGTAACAAGAGGAATAATAAATAAGACATGGTTGTGAATTATCATAGTTGAATTAGGCAATAAAAATGTTCAATATAGTCCATTTATTAAGTGTGTTTCTACCCTATACATGCTGTCTAAAACAAGGGATGCAGACTTATTAAAACAACTGTTTAATGTAAGCCATACGCAAATGGCAGTCTGTCGAGCAGCCGTTAGGGTTGGTAGCGGTCAGGCACTGGCTGCAAGTCTGAACCTTGCGGCCTATCGAGGGACCGCTAGCATGTAATGAGTTTCAATTTTTTTTTAAAAAAGAAAAGCGATCTGTCGCGCGGCCACCAGGATTAGAAACGGTTCCTGTTGGACCGCAACAAGTCTTCAGCTTCGGCCTCCGGCAAACTCCGATAGACCTTGAATGTAACATGAAATTCGCGTAGTGTAGTATGTAAAAATTGGGCGAAATAATATCAACAGAAAGAGGACAAAAGGGCGCATGATTTAGCATGATCAATTCGGATTTGAGCCTGCATAACTTAACATTGAATCGAACTAACGAGAAAGTGCCCTAGATTGACATGCTCTTACTAAAGTTGAAAATACGATCACTATACATAATAGAATTTAGTGCTTTTGGTATCAATAGAAAGGGGACTCGAAGGCGCATCTAATGATATATTTTCATTTGAGGTTTGGTCGGCTAGAACCTACCTTAATCGAAGGAAGAAGAGGATGCAATCACCGAAAATGCACGAAGAACACCTCCTAAAAACTCGCCAAAATTGCCCTTGATCGTGCTCCTCGTTTGCCACCGCAGCAAAATGGGGTTTCTATGTCGGGCTAGGGTTGGTTTTATAGAGGCAATTCGATTTAGAGGGTGAGATAAGGCTGGGAAGAGTCCCACGAACTCAACGCGCGCGAGAATAGCGCATTAACCAAGCCGCGCCGCCTCTCACTCAAGATTGAGCTCCTAGGGTTAGGGTTTTCACGTGGAATGAGAGGGCAAATGGGCTATCCATCAAGTCCATTCGAATGGGCCTGGTTTGGGCTCAAATTAAGTGATCTAAAGTTTGGTTAGTTTAAACATGATTTTTTGCCCTATTCTCTTAATTCAGCTTGATAAATATTTTATTTAGGGTTCGACCAAGAAGACAAAGTGTCTGGAAATTGGGTCCTCTACTTGATTATAATTTTTCTAGATTTTTATAAATTAGTTAAAACTTCACCTAAAGAAATTCCCAATTTAATAGTAACTAATTTTTCTCAATTATTATTCTTTATATTATTTAATTAAATCTCGGGGTGCTACACCCTCCCCCACTTTAAAGAATTTGGTCCTCCAAATTCACTGCACTTATCAAAGTGGGGATAAACAAGATTACTGACCTTGAAATAAATCATGGTACTGCTTCTGGATAGCTTCTTAAGATTGTCATGTGGCTTCCTCGGTCCCCCGCCTACTCCACTGAATCTTGACCATCGGTATGGACCGATTCCTGAGTTGCTGTTGCTTCCTGTGCAAAATCTTGATAGGTCTCTCCTCATAAGTCAAATATTCCTTCAATCCTAGGTCCGCATGTTGAATGATGTGCGCGGGGTCAGAAACATACTTTCGCAGCATAGACACATGGAAAATATTATGTACTCTAGATAACTGGGGTGGTAAAGCCAATCTGTAGGCAGCTTCTATAACTCTCTCCAGAATCTCAAATGGGCCAACGTATCTTGGACTTAGCTTGCCACGAATACTAAACCTTTGAACTCCTCTCATAGGTGAAACTTTCAAAAATACATGCTCGCCTACTTGAAACTCCAAGTCTTTCCTTCTGTTATCTGCATAGCTTTTCTGTCTTGACTGTGCAACTTGTAGACGGTTCCGAATAACCTGGATATTCTTAGATGATTCTGAAATGAGATGCGATCCTAGCCATTGCTTCTCGCCTACCTCATCCCAACATAAAGGCGATCGGCAACTCCTTCCATAAAGAGCCTCGAACGGTGCCATCTGGATACTGGACTGATAACTGTTATTATAGGTAAATTCTATTAGGGCCAAAAGTTCGTGCCAACTACCCCCAAAGTCGATCATGCAAGCCCTTAGCATATCTTCACAATCTAATTAGTTCTCTCAGTTTGCCCATCCCTCTGAGGATGAAAAGCAGTACTGAAGTTTAGACGGGTTCCCAGGGACTCCTGTAAACCTCTCCAAAAATGTGAAGTGAATCTGGGATCTCTATCTGACATAATATTCATAGGTACATCATGCAATCTTACAACTTCATTCATATACAAAGCAGCCAAAACATCTACTGTCCACTTCGACTTAATGGACAAGAAATGCGCAGATTTAGTCAACCTATCCACAATTACCCATATTGCATCGAAGCCTCCACGAGTTTTTGGTAAGCCCATTATAAAATCCATGTCGATGCTCTCCCACTTCCATTGTGGTATATCGAGCGGTTTTAACTTCCCTGTAGGTCTGAAATGCTCGGCCTTCACTTGTTGACATACCAAGCATCTACTCACGAATTCGGCCACTTCCCGTTTCACATTTGGCCACCAAAAGGTGCTCTTTAAATCTCGGTACATCTTAGTGGCTCCAGGATTAATAGTATACTTGGATGTGTGAGCTTCTTCGAGGATCTTGTCCTTCACTTCGGCTAAATCAGGGACACAAGTCCTTCCTCGAAACAACAACCTTCCATCATCGGCAATTAGGAAATCTGGTCGATTGCTTAAACTTCCTTTGATCTCTACTAACATTGTGTCATTTTCTTGCAAATTCTTGATCTCTGAAAATATTTTTGGACGAAGTTGAACCTGAGCGATCATGACCCAATCCTCACTAACTTTAAGGTCTAGACTAGCCAACTGTTCCAGTAGTCTCCATTCTTGCAACATGAGATTTGACAATTTAGCTATCGGCTTGCGGCTCAAGGCATCAGCCACTACATTGCCCTTCCCAGGGTGATACTCTATGGAGAAATCAAAATCCTTCGAATATTCAAGCCATCTTCTCTGCCTCATATTAAGCTCTTTCTGAGAGAACAAATACTTCAAGCTCTTATGATCAGAAAATACAGTAAAAGTGTCTCCATACAAGTAATGTCTCCAAATCTTCAAGGGGAAAACCACTGCGGCAATCACTTTTCCATGCTGCATAAGCACACATCCTAGGCCAATGCCTGAGGCATCAGTATAGACTTCAAATCCTCCTCCTCCCAAAGGTAAGGCCAAAATAGGGGCAGTGGTCAAACATTCTTTCAAGGTCTGGAAACTTTGTTCACAGTCTTCCGACCACTCAAATCGGTTCTCCTTACGGGTCAACCTAGTCAGACATACTACAATCTTGGAAAAATATTTAATGAATCTCGGATTGTAACCTGCTAGGCCTAGAAAACTTCTAACTTCGGTTACATTTGTATGTGTATCCTAGTTTTTTACTGCCTCCACTTTAGAGAGATCTACAAAGATTCCATCTTTAGAGATAATGTGCCCCAGAAAAGACACTTCTTGCAGCCAAAATTCACATTTACTAAACTTGGCGTACAACTGCTAGTCCCTCAATATCTGCAACGCCATCCTCAAGTGCTCTCCATGCTCCTCCTTGCTCTTGGAGTATATCAAAATATCATCGATGAAAATCACGACCCACTGATCTAAGTAGGGCCGGAACACACTATTCATTAGCTGCATAAAGGCTGTAGGAGCATTCGTTAGACCAAAAAGCATTACAACAAACTCAAAATGCCCATACCTGCTTCGGAATGATGTTTTAAAGATATCTTCATTATTGATCCGCAACTGATGATATCCCGATCGCAGATCAATCTTGGAAAAATATTGCGCTCCCACTATCTGATCGAACAACCCATCTATTCTCGGCAACGGGTACTTATTCTTGACGGTAAGCTGGTTCAATTGACGATAATCAGTGCACAACCTCAGAGAGCCGTCCTTCTTCCTTACAAACAACACTGGGGCTCCCCACGGGGATATACTCAGACGAATAAACCCCTTCGCAAGCAACTCCATTAATTGCTCCTTCAATTCTCTTAACTCTGCAGGAGACATACGATATGGAGCTTTAGAAACTGGAGACGCTCCAGGAACTAGATCCCCTTCAACTCTAATTCCTTCTTATCGGTCAAAAAGACCAAGGCCAAAAATGCCTGACATCCTTTCCTCAACAACTTCTCGGCCCGAAGTGCCAATATAAGAGGCACAGACTTAGAATGCCTAACCCCGACAAAAGAAAGCTCGGGGTGCCAAGAGAAAGACACGGTGCCAGATTTACAATGAACGCTAGCCTCATACTTAGCTAACCAATCTGCTCCTAGGATTACATCATAATCCTTCATTTTCATACGGAGCAAATCAGCTGGCATGTTCCGCCCATTAACCAAAATCGTACTAGAAGGATAATAGTACTTAATTGCTGAACCCGAACCAATAGGGGTTGATATTTCCAGTTGAGAGTTCATCAATATAGGTTTCACAGATAAAGACTTAGCAAAACTTTGAGAAATAAAAGAATGCGTTGCTCCGGTGTCAAAGCGAGCAAATGTCGGCTTATCAAAAACAACAAGTGTACCTTCAACCAATCCACCCTCCTCGGTGGCTTCTGTCTCGGTTTCCTGTAGGGCTTGGAGCTTGCCCTGCCACTTCTGGCCCCCTTGTGGCTTGCTCGGTGTAGCTTGATCAGACAAGAGAGGACACTCAGGGATACAGTGATCCTTGCTCCCACAACGCAAACAAGCGCCTATCTTATGCCAGCATTCTTCCATCTTGTGACCCAGACGATCACAATACTTGTAAAGAGCTTTGGACGATGCAACCAGACCTGACTTCTTGTCATCGCTTCTCGGCTTCTTATCCTTCCATGAACTAGACCCGCCAGTGGGCCTCTCCTTGCAATTGTTGGTTTTGAAACTCCCAGAACTTGTGGTCTGCTCTTTCTTGGTGTTCCTTCCTCGAATCCTCTCAGTCATCTCCATGGTATCTTCGAGAACTTGTGCTTTTCTCACAATTTCAGCATAAGTGTGGATCTCCAAAGGTGCCAATTAGTTAATATATTAAAGCTTCAATCTATTGAGAAACCTCTTGACCTTCATCTTTTCCGTAGATACCAAATGCGTCGCATAGCGGGATAATATAGCAAACTGAGCTTCATATTCAACAACCGATAAGTTCATTTGCTTCAAAGTAGCAAACTCCGTCGCCTTCTTCTCTTATACTCTATCCAAGAAATATTTAATGTTGAGAAGCTCCTTGAACTCTTTCCATGATACCTGCCTATCTCCTAGTGTGGCTTTTACTGATTCCCACCACGTATGAGCGTCACGATCCAATTGGAAGGTAGTCAGGACAACACTAATCACTGCATTGCATAACTTCAGGAATCCGATCCATCTGCTCGGCTTCATCATGATCCGCCGAACCACCAAATCATGGGGGATTCAATCCTCAAAAATTCTGGTGGAGATCACCAGCTCCATGGTGCGCTCCTCCTCCTTGGGCCACTTGCTGGAGAGCCCGAGTCAAACCCTGCACTGTACGCTGCATATCCCTCCATTGCGCACATTCAGCTGCCATCGGAACAGACTCCTACATGCAAGAAATTAGTTAAAAATAGCCTAACGGGAATCGTTTAGAGTTTTATTAATTAACTCAACCCAAGTCTCTGCCTAGTCTCATCGGGTTGGATCCTTAGACCTTAACAAAGTCACGGGTTCTACGACACCACTTAGAAACCTAGTAACTTAGAAAACCAAGGCTCTGATACCACAAAACTGTCACGCCCCGACGCGGAATATCGGCGCGCGGTAGTTATATACATTCATGATAAACAGAGCAAGAACACAAATAAAAGAGCATAATTTCAAAGAGAAAGAATTACTCCAAAATACCAAATTTACTCATAAATAAGAGAATAAAATGTTTCCAACCACCTCATAACCTCCTACATCACGGCTCAAAGAAACGAAATAAAGAGAAGATTACAACTCTTAACAACAACTCTTAATGACATCACTTAAACAATGACTCATCAAAACCACTACGTGACCACTCCACATCTCGACTATGATAATTGCCAAATTCACATCTAACGGGTCTACTCCAGGTCTTCACTCTTGCCCATCCCCGTCTATTTGCGTTTCATCACCGGAGCTACCTGAAATGGGGAAAACTGGGTGAGCGAATGCTCAATAGGTAATAACAGGCAAAGTTTAAATAATTAACCAATTTAATTAAATGTCATGTGAATAAATGGATGATAAATGATGCGGGACGGACAGCGAACCTGAGACTCTAGCTCGCGGACGTCCCTAAGCGAGGGAAACGCGGAATCGTGCGTGGTTGAGAAACCGGCAATGAGCCTTGGGTATCGACTTTTCAACGTGTACTCGGATTAAGTCACGGGACAGGTCACACTCACTCTCTCGCAGCGGTAATTGAAATAATATAACGAGCTAGTTATCCTATTTCTCTAGCAGCGGCATATAAAAATATACGAATTGAGCAAAATGACAAAGTAGGAGGGTGGCGAGTGTACCTCCACGCTCCGGGCGTGGGGAAGACGACCACGGCCAAAGCTCGTACTCCCGGTGCACAAATATTAACAATAATTATAGAAATGATTTTGTGGCCCACTCCACGCAGGGAAGTAAAGGGCTACAGTGGGACCCGGGAGTAGAAAACTCGGGTTGACGGGCAGCAAGCCGGAAGGGCTTTCGGGCCGGAGACGGGCTGTTGGTTTGACTCGGTTCCAACTCGGTACTGTTCCAACTCAGTACAGCAAGGGAACTCAACAACTGGGACGGCAGCTTCCTGTCGAATCCTTGATGCGGCGATTGGCTGGGACGCTTCTGATGGGTTGCCGTTCGATCTCCGGGAGCGGCTGCCGCCGAAGGTGAGCCGACGTATTTTACCGTAATTAACCGGTGGACTGAGTTGATGGCCTGTTCTCGGATCTAAAACGCGTGCCTCCACGAAAAAAATTTCTGCGGCCACATCCGGTGTCGGATCGATGCAAAATGTGTACCGATGGATAGAGGACTCAGAGGGCTACAACATATAATTATTTCAAACCCATCAAGTGAATGGATTGAAAATAAAAATGACTGTGGGTTGTAGTTTTTTCTGGCCCAAAATTACAGACAGTCAGGACAGAACAGGATCTGCCTGAGACTAAATTTTGACCGACACAAAAATGGAAGATCTAGACTCTGAGAAAATTATGGGTGGAAGAGGGGGATGTGAGGAACACGTATGATTTGTTTGGGGAATTTTAAAGATGGCTAAGGGTGGGCGAAAAATACGACAACCAGACTCTATCCCGCGGATCTGCTGATTGGTAGACTGTCAGGGGTGGAATTAAAATTACGGGAAAAATATCAAACATGATCTAAATGGGAAAAAATCAATATTGCTGGAAAGCTAACAGAAAGAGGAACAAGCTCTCAAAATCTCAGCTTGATCAGAGCTGGGATCTGGGAGAACCGACCTCTTCTTTAGCTTGCTATTCTGGAACTCGGAGTTCAGGACAGCTGGGCGGATGGCGGCTTGTGGAGGCTTGCTGGCAGCTCCGACGGCGGCACGAACGGCAGTGGTGGAGCTTCACACTCCAGAGGGAAGATAGAAAGTGGATTCACTCCAATATTGAGGCCTTCACACTCTGGATCTAGAGGGTAAAGAGGACGAACAAGCAAGAACAAGAGAGAGCTAAAGAGAGAGAGGGGCGCCCTTGGCAAATATTCCTTGAATTTTTCTCATTAATTCATCCAAAATAGAAAATACAAAGGATATATAGAAATGTAAAAAAGACCAACCCTGTCCCTAGATCTAGGATTTGGGAGGGGCAAATGGGGTATAACACATTAATCCCCCGTGTGGTCAAATGGCCAATTTAAATAACAATACAACACCTAATAAATTATATTAAATGGGGGCACCCCCTTGACTTAGGGGGCATCAATTTTAAATTTTTTCATTTTTTTGTCCCCCCTTGGTCCAAGTTCAATCTTGGACTTTGAACCAGCCCCACATGGGCCCTAAGACCTATGTGGACCAATGTGAAAGAGAGTGGGGTGATAGTTTGGTGCGATAGATAAATACAGATCCAGAGGGGGGTGAATGGATCTTCTAATGAATTTTAACCAATTTAAAATCCGTATGAGATGATAATCACAAGTTCAATGGACAAATGCTCAAACATCAAAGATGCATACCCCATCAATCACTAGGACATGGACAACCAATTAGATCACGGTCCTAGCATGCATCTAGCGGGATCGATCAAACAGACAAACCACAACACAAGGGATTTTTTAGGTGGTTCGGTCCACAGACCTACGTCCACCCCTCACTCCAAACCGGAGTGAGGCTTCCACTAGCAACAGCTAGAACCGCAGACTCAGTCTGCAAACAAATGCTGCCTAACAGCTTGACCAGGGGAACAACCTCCCCTCTTCCTCCAGACCGGAGGAAAATCACCAGTGACTCACAGTCACTAGCAACCAGAGACGAAGTCTCTCTTCCTCCAGACCAGGAGGGAACCCACAGGTAGCAACCACTACCTGCAACTGGAGACCCAAGTCTCCCTTCCTCTGAAACCCAGAGGGAACCACAAGTGACACCTAGTCACTTGCAAACCAGAGGTCACGGACCTCTCTTCCTCCACACCAGAGGGAACCACTAGTGACACACAGTCACTAGCAAACCGGAGAACAAGTCTCCCTTCTTCTGAGACCACAGAGGAACCCCGATCCCAAAGAAGGGAATCGGAAGAACAAGGTGAACAGATAAAAAGAAAAACAATAACCAAAAATACAGCAATCAGAAAGCTAGAAATGAAATCCACAAAGTGGCTCTCACAGGAGCTAACTGGCCTGGATTTGATCCACGGTCCAGTAGGAACTAATCTTCTGATGAAGCTTCTTATCTCTCCTCGAGCTTTCTATCTATCTCTTTCTTTCTTCTTCTCTCTGCTTCTCTTTTCTTCTTTTTCTTTTTCGTCTCACTGTCTACTCTTTTTCTTCTCTGCTCTTCTCTTCTCTCTCACTGTCTTTCTTTTTTCTCTCCATCCTCACGAGCTCTCTCTCTCTCCTTTTCTTCTACAACTTCTCTTTTCTTCTGCTTCTTCTCTCTTTCTATCCTTCACTCTTTTTCTTCTTCTGGATCGTGCAGACTCTGTCTCTGCTTCTGCTTCGATCAGCCTTCTTCTGAGGAAGAAGCTTAGTATATATAGCAGCAGCAGGTAGGGCGTGTGCTCTCCACAGTTCCGGCCCAATCGTCTTGACCACGTGGCAGCATCTCAGCCTACTGCACTACACGTGTCACAATCTGGTCACCTCGTCCATCCTTGGATCATGAGCCAATCATTAATCTTTCCAAAGAGTCCCTGTCAGTCAGTCGAAGAGAATTATCAGTTTAAGGTTGAAACCTTGTACAGACTTTATGAAGGCAACGCTGAAGCATGTACAGACTTCATGTATGCAAGACTATGGCATGTACAGACTTCACATATGCAAGGCTATGGCATGTACAGACTTTGAACGTGTGTAATGCAGTGAAGTATGTACATTGAAAGTGGATGCACAGTCGCGCCGTCAACAAATGTATGGACTTAGTGTGTGTAGTGTAGAGTGCATCTAAGCAAGGTATAAACATTACAATTGGATGCACTAACATGCCAAATGAATGTGCAGACTCAACGTGCACCATTGTAGACTCAACGTGCACCATTGTGCAGACTTACTAAAATGATGTATGAGCACAGCAACACACAATGTGCAGACTTCGTGCAATGCATGAAGCAATGTATAGACTTAGAGCGAAGGAGTGCACAAATGCTGATAGCAAGGTATATACATTACAAATGGATGCACTGACATGCCAAATGAATGTACAGACTCTGCATGTAACAATGTGTAGACTTAGTGTTTGTGCAGCTAGCCGTTGTATAGACTTGGCGTTTGTGCAGCTAGCCGTTGTATAGACTTTGCATTATGAAGCACACAGGCTGTACATACTTGATAGCATGCATTGATGTACAGACTTGACCGTTTACGTGCATGAGAAAACAATGTACAGACTTGCTCTAATGACTGTATAGACTCTGCGTGCGTGCTACATTAATGTATAGAGACGCTAAGTGAGACTGACTTTAACAAGCAATGTACAGACTTTGATTTATGCACATGAGACGCTGAGTGAGACGGAGCAATGTATAGACTTAGCCGATGCAATGTTCACACGACCTTAGACGCTAAGTGAGACGATGGAGTTGTACAGACTATGCATATGATGTACAGACTTTATATGCATAAGACACATGATGCAACAATGTATAGGCTTGAAATCAAGAGATGCACTGGCTGTACATAGTTTGAATGCGCAATATGCAGACGTTGTACAGACTTGCTAAGTCTGGAGTTAAGCATGAACGCACAATGCACAGACTATGCGTGTGCATGAATGGACTATGAGTACATGACATTGCCTTACGTTTGTATGCAACAGAGTGTATAGACTTTATATGCATGAATGCACCATGTAAAGACTTTGCGTGCAAGACACTGTATATGCATGAACGATGTAGAGATGAGTGCACAGACTATATGCTCAATGTAATCGTGCTATGGCATGCAGCTACTGTTAATGAACTGAGGTCATATGACAGATGAACACTTAAAGCAAATGATGCATAGACCTTAAAGATTTGAGAGTAGACAGAGCATTACCTGATCTGACTGTGCACTGATCTTACCTGTCACTGGTTGACTTTTGACTTGAGTTGACTTCATGACCTGTGAGTCATCTTTAAACATGTTCTGACAGTTTCTCATAATACATCAGGATTATATCATCAAGGATGTACATGTAAACATAATGAGACATAAAATTGTCATCATCAAAACCTTAGAACCACAGGGGACACAAAAATCTCCTCCTTTTTGATGATGGCAATATTATGAGTCATTGCAATAGATTCATCATGATGATTATGAAATACCATATGACAGTTCATGAACATGCACCACAGAATAGCTCAGTCAAAAATGAGCATGTAAAACACCATGTGATGCAAATGATGACTCACAAAAATTCTCCCCCTTTGACAACATCAAAAAGAATGGAATGATCATTGAACCACAGGGACATGCAAAAATTCTTCCCCTTAGATGGACATTGATTGGAATGAAGCACATACTTGACATCAAAAAGAAGTCAACAGTTAGGTCTGAAATAATGGAGTCCAATGTGAGAAAGTAAGCATTCAGAATGAATGAGAAAGGTTTTCAATGGGATATCAATTTCATAAATCTGATTGAACAGGTATTTCAGACTCTTCCATTATCGAGATTTGTGAATGATCTTCATTGACAAGTCAGATTAGTATATGATGTATGCAAGGCTTGTTCATAACCTTTCTGTACTCATATCTGAAATCAGTTTTAATAAAAGTGAACCTTGCTTTCATATTGAAAGTCTTGTTTAACCTTCTTCTTTCTTACTCACTCAATTTCAAAGATTCCTTTAAGAGGTGCAATCAATAGTATTGAAGTTAAACACATAAGAAAACATTTATTTCTGTCAAGGGTTACAATAGAATATTTCTTTTGCGCACCTTTTCAAATGATACACTAGATCAGCAATAATTTTCATATCAATCTTCATGAGCACTTGAGTTTAGTACACCCTTGTAACTAGAGGATACACGTTGTTTAGACGCCAGTATCCCTAAGCACTTGGAAAGACTAAGTGTCATGCTTCATAAGAATAGAGATAGCATTTACACTTCATGACACACTACAAATCATTTCTTTGATGAGTGAGATGTATTTCTCAGTGTGCATGCCATTGCTCTGCCAGATTATCAATCTTCTGAAGCAGAGTTAACTATGGCACCTCATGACACAGTCCTTTGGACATGGTTTCTCAGTGACCAAAGTCATTCCTCTGACAAGATTTACCCTTAGACATGTTCCAGATTCTCAAATGTTTAAAAATAATACTAATTTCATACATGTCAATCAAGGAATATCATGATTTCAAAATTTTCAGAATTCAGAAGAGTTTAAAAGACACAACGTGAAAATGTTGGCTAAAGTTTATTAAGACTAACTCAGATATTTTTAAGATGTGTTCATAAACAGGCACAAGACATACATGAAACTTCAACCGGCTGAAAGTATTAGACATTCATAGTCCTATATAATAGAAGATTCCTCTTTAAGTTGTTTTCAGATTTATGATCAGGATATGCTCAGAGAAGTCTTTCTGAATTTTCAGGGAAGGCCGAATCATTTTAAGGAGCAGCCAATTCAACAGTTGAAGCAGGAAGCTGAAATGTGTTGCATTTCACATTCACTACAGGGATTTAAGCAAGATAGCAGTTCAAACTAAAGATGGGAAGTTCAGTTGATAGAAATGAGCTAGATAAATAGTTATGTGATGCATGGGTCAGATGATTTCAAGAATATGAATAATGCTCCCCCTAAATGTATGCGTGAGCTAGCATTCAAGGTGTCTACACTTCTAACCAGTAAATGCAAGTGCAGTGAGCTGAAATCATGTAATATATGCAATGATCACATTGTTTCCTTGGTATACAACTCCCCCTCACACTATGCACTGTATGACTGAAGTCTAAGAATAATAGATGCAATGAAATTTATGTATGTAATTTTTATGACATGTGATCATGAATATTTAGATTGCTCTTCGTGCAACTCTGACTTATGGTACCAGGCGGAGGACTTGGTCTAAAGACCACCTCACACATGGCAAGCACTTCCAGACAGAACTCAAATGCCCTTTAGTATCTCACTATTTATATACCAAGAATCATGCATGACAATCCAATACATATGCAGTTCTATATGCATCTTAAGCTGACAATATGCTACTTATATGCAATTGTGAATACATGTGCATGTCAAATGTGCAGGTGTACATTTTAAAGCATGAGACATCGTCCAAGCAATAGATTCATTCAATTCAGCTTTTCAGTATTCAAGCACCAATTTCAGTTGAACTGATGCGCAGATAACACATCATATTCATTGAGAGATTTTAATGCCAAACATAGATGCAGTTGAGAAGCTATATGCATGAAATTTTGATTAACAAATCAAACATGATATGCAACTATTTAAACAACGTTATTAAATGTCTACCAGCAGAGGTGGGGTTTTACCAAACTTTGGATGCCTTGGTTTATTTGACCCCCTTTTATTCCTCATCCCCAAGGCATACCTGTAAAACACAACTCTCATTTTGTGTTTTTAGGTACCCAAGACTCCTTGGGTCCTATATGTTAGTAGCACCTTCGATTGGTGCTTTCCTCAACCTTTGGGCCTATTTATCATCATTCATCATTAAAGTACAATGATTCATGGAGTGCCCAAATATTCCACAGTAGTAGCATGAACAATCAGATTTACGGTTCTTTTTATGCACATCATTATGAACATGGATTTTATGTGCATTGGCATGGAAATTTCTGTTATTTGCATGACCAAACTATTTTCCATAATCAAAACATTCACAGTTTGTCTTTTTCAAAACAACTTTATTCTTTCTGAGAGCATTTGTATTTGCAGGGAATTTAAACCCTTCAGAAATGAAACTTTTCTCTTGAGCATGCCAACAGTCCTTGACTGTGTGGCCATGCTTTCCACAATGAAAACATGTAATCTGACTACCTCTAGATCCCTTCCTGAACCAGTAATTCAACGCTAGATGGCCCAATTTCCCACAATAAAAACATTGAATCTTTTTGTTCTGAGCAGAAACAGGTTTCCTAGCATGCTTTCTGTTGTCTTGCTTCAGAATAAAACAATTATTCATAATGTGGCTAACCCTACCACAGTAATGACATGAATTCTTATTTTTATGTGCATGTGTATGTGTATTCATGTCAAGCATAGATTGTACTTTCTCAACATACTTAAAATCAGTCTTTTTCTTGATGTTTTCAACCCCTTTGGATTTCTTAATTTGTTTCTGGGATTTCTACACAATGGGCTGCTTGTTCTGTGATGTGGTAGCTACACTTGAAGCTTTTACAAATGAAGTCATCAACTTGCTCTAAAGCTCTTTCTTGTTAACATTATTGTAGCCTAGCCCTTCCTTCCTAGGGTTGATTTTTACACCTAGTAGCTTGTCTAGGTTTTTCTGCCCACTTATGAATTTTGACAAGATTCTTTCAGATCCTTGATTTCATTTTCAAGAGTAACGATGAGCAACTAAGAGTTATCATTTTCCTCCTCACTCCTGTTGAGTGTTTCACTTAAAGTGGCATTGTCATTTTTAAGATTTTCTATTTCAGCTTTGAGCCTTTCCACTTCTTCTGAATTATCAGACACCACACATTTACCTTTTTCAAATGTCAGCAATCTCTTTGACATGGTGGTGTTCAACTGTTTTAGTTTGTCAATTTCTTCCTTTAGTCTGTCACTCTGAATTAATTCGTTTATCAAAATCTGATCGTCAGAGTTAATTCCAAGTTTTCTTCCAGCCTCAATTTCCTTTAAATCTTTTTCCTATTTTTCAATATTTTTCTGTAATTCCACATTCTCAGATTTGATGGCTTCAAATTTCTCGGTCAGCAACGTGTTCTCCTTTTTAAGTTTCTCTAAACTTTCTTCATTTTCTTTGGAGAACATTCTGAGAGAGTCATTCTCACTTTTCAGCTTGTTTAAATCAGACTTAACACATTCAAAAATTTTCAGCAAATCCTTACTCTGAACATAATCATAACAAGTTAGGCTAAGCTTCTTCTCAAGTTCAGAGATTTCTTTTACATGATCTTGATTCTCAATCTTCAGCAATGAAATTTGCTTTTTCAACATTTGAATATCAGACATATAAGCATCATGAACATTTTTCAGTTCAGCACAATTTTTACACTCAGAATTCAAACTGTCTGACCTACTACTCTTCTTCAATTTTTTGTATTGTTTTGTTAACTGATCATAAGACTCTTGCAGTTCATCATAAGTAGCAATCCAATCGTCTAGGGTATAATTATCAAAAAGGTTTACCTCACCATCATCATGTTCTTCTTCCTGATTGCTGCTTTGTTCACTTCCTCGAGCCATCATGCAGCTCGTTTGATTTTCTTTCTCGGCTCTCTTTATCATCTTCAATATATCCCTTGCAGATCTGCAATCAAGGAAACATGAATGAAGAGCTTGATTCGTCGCGGCCTTCATTAACTCCAGTGCTTTCTGATTTTCTGCACACATAGATCGATGCTTATTAGTCCACTTGGACTGATCTTTTGGTAGTCTATGAGGACCATGTGAAATCACTTTCCACAGGTCTGGATCAACAGATTTAACATGAGCACGGAAAGCACTGTGCCACTGGTTGAAATAAGAACCACCAAAGACGGGTGGATGAGCCATTGAAACAGATAAAACCAAATTCAAAAACAATGAATGTAAATCGATAACATACGGACCAAGAACCGCACCACAAATGCAGGATCCTCTGCAGATTGTTGGATCTGATGAGTCAGAGAACCACTCTGATACCAATTGAAAGTTTGGTGCGATAGATAAACACAGATCCAGAGGGGGGTGAATGGATCTTCTAATGAATTTTAACCAATTTAAAATCCGTATGAGATGATAATCACAAGTTCAATGGACAAATGCTCAAACATCAAAGATGCATACCCCATCAATCACTAGGACATGGACAACCAATTAGATCACGGTCCTAGCATGCATCTAGTGGGATTGATCAAACAGATAAACCACTACACAAGGGATTTTTTAGGTGGTTCGGTCCACAGACCTACGTCCACCCTCACTCCAAACCAGAGTGAGGCTTCCACTAGCAACAGCTAGAACCGCAGACTCAGTCTGCAAACAAATGTTGCCTAACAGCTTGACCAGGGGAACAACCTCCCCTCTTCCTCCAGACCGGAGGGAAACCACCAGTGACTCACAGTCACTAGCAACCAGAGACGAAGTCTCTCTTCCTCCAGACCAGGAGGGAACCCACAAGTAGCAACCACTACCTGCAACCAGAGACCCAAGTCTCCCTTCCTCTGAAACCCAGAGGGAACCACAAGTGACACCTAGTCACTTGCAAACTAGAGGTCACGGACCTCTCTTCCTCCACACCAGAGGGAACCACTAGTGACACACAGTCACTAGCAAACTGGAGAACAAGTCTCCCTTCTCCTGAGACCACAGGAGGAACCCCGATCCCAAACAAGGGAATCGGAAGAACAAGGAGAACAGATAAAAAGAAAAATAATAACCAAAAATACAGCAATCAGAAAGCTGGAAATGAAATCCACAAAGTGGCTCTCGCAGGAGCTGACTGGCCTGGATTTGATCCACGGTCCAGTAGGAACTAATCTTCTGATGAAGCTTCTTATCTCTCCTCGAGCTTTCTATCTATCTCTTTCTTTCTTCTTCTCTCTGCTTCTCTTTTCTTCTTTTTCTTTTTCGTCTCACTGTCTGCTCTTTTTCTTCTCTGCTCTTCTCTTCTCTCTCACTGTTTTTCTTTTTTCTCTCCATCCTCACGAGCTCTCTCTCTCTCTCTCTCTCTTTTTCTTCTGCAACTTCTCTTTTCTTCTGCCTCTTCTCTCTTTCTCTTCTTCACTCGTTTTCTTCTTCTGGATCGTGCAGACTCTGTCTCTACTTCTGCTTCGATCAGCCTTCTTCTGAGGAAGAAGCTTAGTATATATAGCAGCAGCAGGTAGGGCGTGTGCTCTCTATAGTTCCCGCCCAATCGCCTTGACCACGTGGCAGCATCTCAGCCTGCTGCACTACACGTGTCACAATCTGGTCACCTCATCCATCCTTGGATCACGAGCCAATCATTAATCTTTGTAAAGAGTCCCTATCAGTCAGTCGAAGAGAATTATCAGTTTAAGGTTGAAACCTTGTACAGACTTTATGAAGGCAACGCTGAAGCATGTACAGACTTCATGTATGCAAGACTATGGCATGTACAGACTTTGTGAATGCAAAGCTAAAGCATGTACAGACTTCACGTATGCAAGGCTATGGCATGTACAGACTTTGAACGTGTGTAATGCAGTGAAGAATGTACATTGAAAGTGGATGCATAGTCATGCCATCAACAAATGTATGGACTTAGTGTGTGTAGTGTAGAGTGCATCTAAGCAAGGTATGAACATTACAATTGGATGCACTAACATGCCAAATGAATGTGCAGACTGAACGTGCACCATTGTAGACTCAACGTGCACCATTGTGCAGACTTACTAAAATGATGTATGAGCATAGCAACATACAATGTTCAGACTTCGTGCAATGCATGAAGCAATGTATAGACTTAGAGCGAAGGAGTGCACAAATGCAGATAGCAAGGTATATACACTACAAATGGATGCACTGACATGCCAAATGAATGTACAG
This sequence comes from Amorphophallus konjac, assembly GCA_022559845.1. Taxonomy (NCBI): domain Eukaryota; kingdom Viridiplantae; phylum Streptophyta; class Magnoliopsida; order Alismatales; family Araceae; genus Amorphophallus; species Amorphophallus konjac. Next base: position 239,687,552 of record CM040124.1, read on the forward strand.
ACTCTGCATGTAACAATGTGTAGACTTAGTGTTTGTGCAGCTAGCCAATGTATAGACTTGGCATTTGTGCAGCTAGCTATTGTATAGACTTGGCGTTTGTGCAGCTAGCCGTTGTATAGACTTTGCATTATGAAGCACACAGGCTGTACATACTTGATAGCATGCATTGATGTACAGACTTGACCATTTACGTGCATGAGAAAACAATGTACAGACTTGCTGTAATGACTGTATAGACTCTGCATGCGTGCTACATTAATGTACAGAGACGCTAAGTGAGACTGACTTTAACAAGCAATGTATAGACTTTGATTTATGCACCTGAGACGCTGAGTGAGACGGAGCAATGTATAGACTTAGTCGATGCAATGTTCACACGACCTTAGACGCTAAGTGAGACGATGGAGTTGTACAGACTATGCATATGATGTATAGACTTTATATGTATATGGCACATGATGCAACAATGTATAGACTTGAAATCAAGAGATGCACTGGCTGTACAGAGTTTGAATGCGCAATATACAGACGTTGTACAGACTTGCTAAGTCTGGAGTTAAGCATAAACGCATAATGCACAGACTATGCGTGTGCATGAATGGAGTATGAGTACATGACATTGCCTTACGTCTGTATGCAACAGTGTGTATAGACTTTATATGCATGAATGCACCATGTAAAGACTTTGCGTGCAAGACACTGTATATGCATGAACGATGTACAGACGAGTGCACAGACTATATGCTCAATGCAATCGTGCTATGGCATGCAGCTACTGTTAATGCACCGAGGTCATATGACAGATGAACACTTAAAGCAAATGATGCATAGACCTTAAAGATTTGAGAGTAGACAGAGCATTACCTGATCTGACTGTGCACTGATCTTACCTGTCACTGGTTGACTTTTGACTTGAGTTGACTTCTGACCTGTGAGTCATCTTTAAACCTATTCTGACAGTTTCTCATAATACATCGGGATTATATCATCAAGGATGTACATGTAAACATAATGAGACATAAAATTGTCATCATCAAAACCCCAGAACCACAGGGGACACAACATGGGGGACCCTGCTGGACCCACTGACATATTACATAGAAACCCAAAGACTTTAAAGACTAACCCTTTGGCTTATAATGCCTTACAATTTGCAAACCCAATTAGCCAAGGGTATAAATACAAACAAAAGGACACAAATACAAAATAAAAATATTAGTGCCCGGTGTTGACTCCCATCAATTCTCCCCGGGTGGGAAGAACTCGACCCTGTTAAGTAAGGGGTGCGGCTGCTCGTGTAGCTCCTACAGATCTATCACAGAACCTGGAAGTGCAGAGTATGCTCCACTCTAAGTAATCGTCACCTGCTCATCCCGTATATCTTTGATATGCACATGCTGTTGTGGGAATGAGGCTTGTGGTGGACACTCCGGGGTGGGGTCACTCTCAAAGGGGAGCAGGTGGCTCGAAGACTCACTAGGAATCACCGCTAGATCCCGTTATGTGACTAGATCTGATATGTTGAGGTAGAGCTGATCCCAAATTTTGGCAAGTTTACAACACACGCATTAGATCTAACTTGTCTCGCTGTAGCAACCCTAATAAATGAATAATTGAAATGAATTAAAACATATATATTACTGAAGTAATATATAAAAAGGAATAGGGTTAATTGGATGAAATAAAACAAGATTAAAAATAACGCCTCTTATTAAGGCGTTAATTTATAAAGAAACGCCTCTACCAATGGCGTGAATAAAGAAAGGACGCCCACACCTACGGTCGTCAGTTCTCACGCGACCAAATGGGTAAGTAAAAGAAACGCCTCTATCTTGGGCGTGTTTTAAAACACGAAACGCCCTTTTTTAAGGCGCTTTTTAAGAAACGCCCTTATGCAAGGCGTTAATTCAAGAATACACGCCCTGACCTTAGGCGTTAATTCAGTTCGTGAACCGTTCGAACCCAGAGCTTATCCAAGGAAAGATTAACCTAATCTAGTAAGTGTCTATTAAAGTAAGGACTCTATTAAGGATATATATTACCCTCAATCAAACACTACTCTTGTTAGGACTTCCAAAATCCTATAAATAACATGTTCGATCGAACCCTAAAACCCATTTGATCGAACGTCTGCTGCTAGGTACGTGAAGAAAAAACGGTTCCTCTATTCTTTTATTTTCTGCTTCTATTACATGAAGAACTAATGTTCTTCATCTGATTCTGTTATAGGTCTGTAAGGTGGCGTACGCGAAAGAACAAGGTATGTTCTTCACCATATACCTGTGAAGATCGATTTCATATCTTCATATTCCTTCCTCTCTTTTCCTACAGGTTGATTGAAGGCTATCATCTCCGTCATATTCATCAACTAAAATCTTCCTTCTTCCTGTCCAAGGTGTTCTTCTCAAGTTATTCACCGGTCATCTCCAAATCTATTTTTAAGGTAGGTTTTCTCAAGTTACTGTAGCCCAAATGAAATTAATGCAAGATATATATATATATATAAGCATGTCATGCATATGATTATTATAGTTTTCATGCGTTTTCTGAATTGTTTGAAAGAAACGCCCTGGAATAGGGCGCTATTTTAAAATAAACGACCATAACAGCGGTCGTCAATTTATTAAGAAACGTCCTGTACACAGGCGTTAATTTTACGAGATCATGACTTAAGCATGATAAGAACGGATTATATATGAAACCTTGATTATTAATACATGATCCTGTCTCCAAATCTAATGTCCTGCAATTTCTTGAATTCACGGCCTGTACAAGGTCGTTTTCCACGTATTAACGCCTCATCAGAGGGCGTAACTTTAAAAGTAACGCCCCTTGCTTAGGCGCGTATTATCCAGAGTCCTGGTATGTTCTGAAACATAGAGTTAAGCCAGTAACGCCCCTTCTCAGGGCGTGTCTTATATAAGTCCTGCAACTTATTTATATTCCGTCAATCCGTAATTCATGAGACGCCTGCACCAGCAGTCGTCAAATATGAATAAACGAGCCTGTCCAGGGCGCTTTTTAGATAGAGTATTGAAATAATGAAATTCTGCGAAACGGAACATATATAAACGCCTTGATACTAGGCGTTAGTTACTTGAAAAACGTCCCGGACAAGGGCGTGTTTTTCATAAATTAATGAGATTATTGAAAATTCTGTAAAATAGAAATATGTTAACGCCCCTATGATAGGCGTTAATTACTTGAGAAATGACTTGACCTAAGTCGTTATTTTACTATAAACTGATTTTCATCTGATTTGCTAACCGATGGTTTTATATATATCATAATATATATAAATAGGCACTATTCTCCACTCCGTGAGTATAGTCCCATGTTTTCATGTTGATTTATCGATCACACTCAACTCTCATTGACATACAAGCTCTCCATTGGACATTCCGTTCCTTTGGACTAGCGAGTTAGTCATAGAGACCTCCGTAAGACTCCTCGTAGCCTTGGATTCCCTCAAGGCCGACTGAGCTGGTTGTACCCTAAAAACCCATTACACAGTTTTTGCCATGTCAATCTAAAGAAAACATGGTATACCGGCCCTTATGATTATACAAAGAGTATATCATAAGAAATTCTTAATGGGATGATGATATCATGCCATATCATGTCGTTCTTGTAAACCTCAATTCTATGATAAGAATGAGGGTATCTTACCTTTGATATACTGTTCATGTGGACCTCAATTCTATATAAAGAATGTCCATATTGATTTGTCATGGTACCTAAGTTAAAGGAACCATAATCTACCTAGTTTTACCGACATCGTGATTATACCGTTATTATCGCCATTCTATGTCCTTTGTCATATTTTGGACTCTATTCTATCAAAGTTGTCATACGTATCTACAAGCTTGATTATTGAAATTCTATATTGGCTATATAAACAAGAGTGGATGTCAAAACACATGATAAATGCCTGCGCATATAGGGCCCGATCTGGTCCTGGGAGGAGCACCCGAAAGTACTTGTGCCCATGGGAGTTAAAATGATAAGGTATCTGGCATTATACCGAGTACTTGACTTGCTTGATTGGACATTCCACACACATCTTGTACTTGAATCATACTTGACTTTACATGAAATGCGTGGCCCGAAAAAGGGTAATTTACTTGCTTGATACACGATAGCCAAAGTTCTTGACATGACTTGTTAAACGTGCTTGCTTGAATACCTTGAATATACTTGTCATCTTGTTGGAAGTTCATGACTAAGTTCATCTTATTTTCTTGATATTACATTCTCTCTATCTTGTCGTTTCATGCGAGCATGCATAGCTTTATTGCATCCATGAAAATGTAATTACTTAAACCACTTGCTAGTACTTGAGATATAATTTCCTACTGAGCGTTCGCTCATTCCGTTTGTCCCTTTTTACTTTTCAGGTAAGTCCGACGACGATGGAAGTCAATCGGATGGGAATGGTCAAGAGTGAAAGTGATAGAGCTTCTACAAGTGTCGTCTAGTCTTTTCCATAGTTTCTTGAGCCAAATATGTATTCTTTTCCTTTTTGTTAAACAGAGTATTGGATTTGTAATAGTCTATCCATTATGAAATAAAGGATTGGGTTATCTTGTTATTTTGCGCATCTCTGTCTTTGTGTCGAATACACGACCACTCTGATTGACATGATTGATATAGACACGTCGCGCATCTCCGGGTATCTTCCGCGCTCGGGGCGTGACAGTCTTTGTGGTATCAGAGCCTAAGGTATTCAATTCCTAGGAAACCCAAGTCCAAGGATAGGTTTCAAAACCCTTAACCAAGTGAGAGTGGGTAGAACCAAGGGTTAAATGATCAATGAGTCCTTTATAAGATTATAGTGACATAATACTAACATAGCTATTGTAATTGTAGGATAATGGCTGCCGAACGTGCTCAATGGCGCAACATGCAGCGTACCCTTCAAGGGATGACCCAAGTGCTACAACAGGTAGCACAAGGTGGTGCTCCACGAGCTGGAAGCTTACACCAAGCATTCAAGAATATGAATCCCCCGAAGTTCATGGGATCGACCGATCCAGACGATGCCGAGCATTGGGTTCGGGAGATTGAACGTATATTCCGTTATGCAATGCACGGATCAGGACAAAGTCTTATTAGCTACTTTCCAGTTAGAAAAGGATGCTAGATGCTGGTGGGAGTCGATTGAAGCTACTATTGACCCAACTCAAGTTACATGGGGTGAATTCGTTGAATATTTCAACGCCAAATATTTCTCTGATAGGGTCCAGGAAAAGAAGGCCGCCGAATTTGCCGCATTAAAGCAAAGATCTTTATCGGTGGCTGATTATGAAGCACAGTTCTCTAGACTGTCTAGATATGCTAAGCATTTAATTGGCACGGAAAAGATGAAAGCCCGTAGATTTCTTAATGGGCTTAGGCCCCACTACATTACTCAACTGGCGCCTATGGATATTCAAGTTTATACTGAAATAGTGCGCCGAGCTCAGTTGCTTGAAGATGCCACGGAACTATCTGATAGGATCCGTGGGAAAGACAAAAAGGAGCAAGTCACAAGTTCGGGTTCTTTTAAACCCAACTTTAAGAAGAGGCCCAATAATGGAGGTTCTTCCTCTCAAGATCAGAAGTTCAAGAAATCCAAGCCTTTCTCTATCACCACCACCCCTTCAAACGTAGTATGCAAGCATTGTGACAAGGCTGGTCACAAAACAGAAGAATGCTGGAGGAAACTAGGAGCATGTCTCCGTTGTGGGAGTCGTGAACATCGGATTCCCGATTGTCCATTAATGAATGACCAAGACGGTGAGGGTAAACGCCCAGTGACAAGGAACGCGCGTCTTCATGCAATCCAAGAGACCGAACCAGAAGAAGAAGGCGGATTGGTGGAAGGTACATTAAAAATTTGTTCCAAATATGCACATGTCTTATTTGATACGGGTGCATCGCATTCCATTATTTCCAAGAAGTTTGCTGACCCATTACCTCTAGAACCAGAATGGATGAAGATAATATTGTCTACTCCTCTCGGAAACGAGACGGATATCACACATCATTACCAAAATTGTGAGGTATTGGTTCGAGGAAAGAATTTTCCTATTGATCTTATCTGCTTAGATCTAAAAGAATATGATGTTATACTAGGAGCAGATTGGTTATCCAAATACCAGGCAACGGTTGATTGCCGTGATAGCAAGATTGTTTTCAAGGAATTTCCGGAACTGACTTATACTAGTCCTAAGAGTCGAAGCAAATCCCCTCTTATTTCGGCTCTTCGAGCAAGCAAGCTCGTCAGGAAAGGATGTGTATCCTTCCTTGCTTTTGTCACTAATAAAGAAGCTAAGGAAACCAAGATAGAAGACGTTCAAGTAGTACGAGAATTCCCAGACGTATTTCCGGAAGAATTGCCGGGATTACCCCCGCAAAGAGATGTGGCCTTTACCATCGACTTAGTCCCTGGTGCTGGTCCGGTTTCAAAGGCACCATATAGAATGTCCCCTGCTGAACTCAAGGAGTTGAAGGAGCAGTTGATGGAACTAATCCGAAAGGGGTTTATTAGACCAAGTACTTCCCCGTGGGGAGCACCAGTCTTATTTGTAAAGAAGAAGGATGGATCCATGAGATTGTGTATTGACTATCGACAGTTGAATCATCTTACTATCAAGAACAAGTATCCACTGCCGAGAATCGATGAATTGTTTGATCAGATTTCAGGATCCAAATATTTCTCCAAGATTGATCTCCGGTCGGGATATCATCAATTAAGGATCAAGGATGATGACATTCACAAGACCGCATTCAGAAGCAGGTATGGCCATTACGAATTTGTTGTTATGCCTTTTGGACTAACAAATGCCCCTGCTGCCTTTATGCAGTTAATGAATAGCATATTCAGGCCTTACTTGGATCAATTCATAGTAGTCTTCATCGATGATATATTGATATATTCTAAGACTAAGGAAGAACATGAAGAGCATTTGAGGATTGCATTGCAAGTCTTGAGGACAAATCAATTATATGCTAAACTCAGCAAATGCGAGTTCTGGCTTGAAGAAGTGGCTTTTCTCGGACATGTCATATCCAAGGACGGTTTATCTGTGGATCCGTCAAAAGTTGAAGCTGTGAGAAACTGGGAGAGACCCACTAATGCAAGCGAGATCAGAAGTTTCTTAGGTCTTGCAGGCTATTATCGGCGATTTATCAAAGATTTCTCTAAGATCGCCGTACCACTTACAAGATTAACTCGTAAGGAGATCCGATATGAATGGAGTGAGGAATGTGAAAGCAGTTTCCAAACTCTCAAGGATCATCTCACCACAGCTCCAGTCTTAGCCCTACCAATTGAAGGAGAGAAATTCGAGGTCTACACTGATGCTTCTGGCATTGGCCTCGGATGCGTTCTAATGCAACATGGGAAGGTCATAGCATATTCTTCTCGTCAACTGAAGAAGCATGAGGAGAATTACCCCGTCCATGACTTGGAATTGGCCGCGGTAGTATTTGCCCTAAAGATATGGAGACACTATCTCTATGGGGTACAGTTTACTGTATACTCCGATCACAAAAGTCTCAAATATCTATTTTCACAAAAGGAGCTGAACATGAGACAAAGACGTTGGCTAGAATATCTCAAGGACTTCGACTTCAATATACAATTCCATCCCGGAAAGGGTAATTATGTTGCTGACGCCCTTAGTCGAAAGCCGAGAGCAAAGATAGCAAATTGTATGATACAAGAATGGAGGTTACTTGAACAATTCTCCGAGCTCAATATAAGCTTGGACACGGAATCCAAATTTGTCACACTATCCCATGTAAGCATACAGTCAGATTTGTTATCTGAGATACAAACACTTCAGGATGACGATCCTATGTTAATAGAAATCAAAGGCAGATTAGAAGGACAATCTGATTTTCAACTAACTTCTGATGGAAGATTATCGTTCAAAGATAGAACTTGTATACCCGATTGTCCGGAATTAAAGAAGAAGATCTTAGATGAAGCTCACAGATCAAGATACACTATTCATCCTGGATCAACTAAAATGTACCAAGATGTAAAGAGGAACTTTTGGTGGCCCAATATGAAAAGAGAAATAGCGGACTATGTATCACGCTGTCTCACATGCCAACAGGTCAAGGCGGAACACCAAAAGCCTGCGGGAAAACTACATCCTCTAGATATTCCTAAGTGGAAATGGGAGGATATTGGTATGGACTTCATCATGGGTTTGTCTAAATCTAAAGGAGGACATGATGGAATCTGGGTTATCATTGATCGATTGACTAAATCGGCACATTTCTTGCCAATCAAAAGCCGATGGTCGATTGATGTGCTAGCTGCACTATACATTAAAGAAATAGTCAGGATACATGGAATTCCTGTCTCAATCGTGTCTGATAGAGATCCCCGTTTTACTTCTCATTTTTGGAAGGGATTACAACATTCGTTGGGGACAAGGCTCAACTTTAGTACTGCTTTTCACCCACAAACGGATGGTCAGACCGAGCGAACTAATCAAGTTGTTGAAGATATGCTGAGAGCATGCATTATTGACTTTGGAGGAAGCTGGCATGACCACTTACCTTTAGTTGAATTTACATATAATAATAGCTACCAAGCTAGTATCCAAATGGCACCTTTCGAAGCCTTATACGGAAGGAGTTGCCGATCTCCCATATGTTGGAACGAAGTTGGAGAGGAACAACTATTAGGTCCAGACATGGTAAGGGATACAACTGAGAAGATACAGGTAATCAGAAAAAGATTACAAGTTGCTCAGACAAGGCAAAAGGCTTATGCTGATACCAGGAGAAGAGATCTTGAATTCCAGGTTGGAGATCATGTATTTCTTAAAATATCCCCTGGACGTGGCATACGAAGATTTGGTGTTAAGGGCAAGCTTACGCCAAGATTCATCGGACCATTTGAGGTACTCGAAAGAGTTGGCGAGGTTGCTTATCGCATCGCATTGCCTCCTCAGTTGTCTGAGGTACACAATGTATTTCACATATCTATGTTGAAGAAGTATGTGCACGATCCGTCACATATTATTGAGCATGGAGATCTGGTGATCCAGAAAGATCTCACATATGAACAAAGGGCTTTAAAGATATTAGATCGAGAAATACGAGCTCTAAGGAATAAGGTTATTCCCATGCTCAAGGTGCAATGGAATAAGAATCCTGAACGCGAAGCGACATGGGAGACCGAGGAATCTATGAAGAAACGATTTCCCGAGTTATTCTAAGAGGTATATGTCCTACACTCTCCGCGTGTATAATTATATATATATTGAATTTGGGGACCAAATTCTTTTAAGTGGGGGAGGGTGTAGCAACCCTAATAAATGAATAATTGAAATGAATTAAAACATATATATTACTGAAGTAATATATAAAAAGGAATAGGGTTAATTGGATGAAATAAAACAAGATTAAAAATAACGCCTCTTATTAAGGCGTTAATTTATAAAGAAACGCCTCTACCAATGGCGTGAATAAAGAAAGGACGCCCACACCTACGGTCGTCAGTTCTCACGCGACCAAATGGGTAAGTAAAAGAAACGCCTCTATCTTGGGCGTGTTTTAAAACACGAAACGCCCTTTTTTAAGGCGCTTTTTAAGAAACGCCCTTATGCAAGGCGTTAATTCAAGAATACACGCCCTGACCTTAGGCGTTAATTCAGTTCGTGAACCGTTCGAACCCAGAGCTTATCCAAGGAAAGATTAACCTAATCTAGTAAGTGTCTATTAAAGTAAGGACTCTATTAAGGATATATATTACCCTCAATCAAACACTACTCTTGTTAGGACTTCCAAAATCCTATAAATAACATGTTCGATCGAACCCTAAAACCCATTTGATCGAACGTCTGCTGCTAGGTACGTGAAGAAAAAACGGTTCCTCTATTCTTTTATTTTCTGCTTCTATTACATGAAGAACTAATGTTCTTCATCTGATTCTGTTATAGGTCTGTAAGGTGGCGTACGCGAAAGAACAAGGTATGTTCTTCACCATATACCTGTGAAGATCGATTTCATATCTTCATATTCCTTCCTCTCTTTTCCTACAGGTTGATTGAAGGCTATCATCTCCGTCATATTCATCAACTAAAATCTTCCTTCTTCCTGTCCAAGGTGTTCTTCTCAAGTTATTCACCGGTCATCTCCAAATCTATTTTTAAGGTAGGTTTTCTCAAGTTACTGTAGCCCAAATGAAATTAATGCAAGATATATATATATATATAAGCATGTCATGCATATGATTATTATAGTTTTCATGCGTTTTCTGAATTGTTTGAAAGAAACGCCCTGGAATAGGGCGCTATTTTAAAATAAACGACCATAACAGCGGTCGTCAATTTATTAAGAAACGTCCTGTACACAGGCGTTAATTTTACGAGATCATGACTTAAGCATGATAAGAACGGATTATATATGAAACCTTGATTATTAATACATGATCCTGTCTCCAAATCTAATGTCCTGCAATTTCTTGAATTCACGGCCTGTACAAGGTCGTTTTCCACGTATTAACGCCTCATCAGAGGGCGTAACTTTAAAAGTAACGCCCCTTGCTTAGGCGCGTATTATCCAGAGTCCTGGTATGTTCTGAAACATAGAGTTAAGCCAGTAACGCCCCTTCTCAGGGCGTGTCTTATATAAGTCCTGCAACTTATTTATATTCCGTCAATCCGTAATTCATGAGACGCCTGCACCAGCAGTCGTCAAATATGAATAAACGACCCTGTCCAGGGCGCTTTTTAGATAGAGTATTGAAATAATGAAATTCTGCGAAACGGAACATATATAAACGCCCTGATACTAGGCGTTAGTTACTTGAAAAACGTCCCGGACAAGGGCGTGTTTTTCATAAATTAATGAGATTATTGAAAATTCTATAAAATAGAAATATGTTAACGCCCCTATGATAGGCGTTAATTACTTGAGAAATGACTTGACCTAAGTCGTTATTTTACTATAAACTGATTTTCATCTGATTTGCTAACCGATGGTTTTATATATATCATAATATATATAAATAGGCACTATTCTCCACTCCGTGAGTATAGTCCCATGTTTTCATGTTGATTTATCGATCACACTCAACTCTCATTGACATACAAGCTCTCCATTGGACATTCCGTTCCTTTGGACTAGCGAGTTAGTCATAGAGACCTCCGTAAGACTCCTCGTAGCCTTGGATTCCCTCAAGGCCGACTGAGCTGGTTGTACCCTAAAAACCCATTACACAGTTTTTGCCATGTCAATCTAAAGAAAACATGGTATACCGGCCCTTATGATTATACAAAGAGTATATCATAAGAAATTCTTAATGGGATGATGATATCATGCCATATCATGTCGTTCTTGTAAACCTCAATTCTATGATAAGAATGAGGGTATCTTACCTTTGATATACTGTTCATGTGGACCTCAATTCTATATAAAGAATGTCCATATTGATTTGTCATGGTACCTAAGTTAAAGGAACCATAATCTACCTAGTTTTACCGACATCGTGATTATACCGTTATTATCGCCATTCTATGTCCTTTGTCATATTTTGGACTCTATTCTATCAAAGTTGTCATACGTATCTACAAGCTTGATTATTGAAATTCTATATTGGCTATATAAACAAGAGTGGATGTCAAAACACATGATAAATGCCTGCGCATATAGGGCCCGATCTGGTCCTGGGAGGAGCACCCGAAAGTACTTGTGCCCATGGGAGTTAAAATGATAAGGTATCTGGCATTATACCGAGTACTTGACTTGCTTGATTGGACATTCCACACACATCTTGTACTTGAATCGTACTTGACTTTACATGAAATGCGTGGCCCGAAAAAGGGTAATTTACTTGCTTGATACACGATAGCCAAAGTTCTTGACATGACTTGTTAAACGTGCTTGCTTGAATACCTTGAATATACTTGTCATCTTGTTGGAAGTTCATGACTAAGTTCATCTTATTTTCTTGATATTACATTCTCTCTATCTTGTCGTTTCATGCGAGCATGCATAGCTTTATTGCATCCATGAAAATGTAATTACTTAAACCACTTGCTAGTACTTGAGATATAATTTCCTACTGAGCGTTCGCTCATTCCGTTTGTCCCTTTTTACTTTTCAGGTAAGTCCGACGACGATGGAAGTCAATCGGATGGGAATGGTCAAGAGTGAAAGTGATAGAGCTTCTACAAGTGTCGTCTAGTCTTTTCCATAGTTTCTTGAGCCAAATATGTATTCTTTTCCTTTTTGTTAAACAGAGTATTGGATTTGTAATAGTCTATCCATTATGAAATAAAGGATTGGGTTATCTTGCTATTTTGCGCATCTCTATCTTTGTGTCGAATACACGACCACTCTGATTGACATGATTGATATAGACACGTCGCGCATCTCCGGGTATCTTCCGCGCTCGGGGCGTGACACTCGCACTCGAAAGGGACTGACAACGCGAGCGTACAAAAGATTGACTCGACTCAATGCATGCAGACTCATTATGCACTCGACAATCTTGACAAAAATAAAGAAAAACACAGACTCACACATGACCTTAAATAAACCTACTGTTAGTTCGACCCATTCATATGCAATGGTGGACCAGGACATCTTAATGTGTGCCATGCATACACAAGATGCAACCAAATGTCGGTAGAGTCATGGACTCCTAGATATCCCAAAATGCACCACTCATGCGCTGACGGCCTTTTGGAATTCGGAGGTTTGGGTGGGCTAGGCGTGGAAGGTTTGGGTGGGCTAGGAGAGCCGAATTCTCCGACTTCCGTACCCCAATGAACGGGCTCCTTGCGGAGTGTAGGTGGATTGGCCAGTGGGGTAGGGGTGGGATAGTGGACTCCCTTGAAGAAGTGGAGTAGATGTGGTGGGTCAAGGGGTTCACTAGGGAAGGGGTCGAAGGGATCAAAGAATGTGTGACCCCTAGAGCTGGGTTCCCATAGGTCACGGTCCCATGTTTGGAATTCTTGAAGGTGTAAATGGTCACCTTCATGCATGAGGGTATATGGGATGGTGGTCTCATGTAGAAGGTATGGTTCCTCTCTCGGGAAAAAGGGAATGAAGTTTGGCTCGGCAGACATGGGGAGGAATAAGAGAATCTCCGTGGTGACACGACCCACGGTGCACACAGAGGTAATGGACCGTAAAGCTGGATGTGTGAAACTATGATGATTAGGTTGGTCGAAGCCTCGGGCCAACATATACGTCAACTTCAATTACCAGTCTAATCCCTCAATAAGGTCACCCAATGTATCAACATGGTGACTAGACCGAAAATGGTGTGAAATGAGTTGACGGGCACTATTTGTAGTGCGGGGTCCATGGGTGGATAGAAAAAGGCTTTAGGGACTAAGCCTTGCTTGAGCCAGCTAAGAAGTGGCTCTACAATGACAATCTCACCCTTAGTAAGTAGGTATGGCTCCGGCTGAAGTTCGAAGGGTGAAGGTTCTAGCATGACATCTCCCTCGGTTGGGGAAGGGACTTCCTCCATGATGGGGAGAGGACTTGGGGACTCCGTAGACAACACGGGGTTCAGACTATCGGCCACTACCTCCTTAGGCTCAGGCAGAAGTCATGCCCACATCCTATCCACCCTATACATCTGGTCCATAAACATTTTCACAAGATCGTCTAAGGTGCGGTTTGGACTAGGGACATCATGGTGGGTTTGCTCATATTCAATTGGCCTAGATGTTGGATCTAGGCTCATCTTCGCACGGGGCTCTTGGCCTCCGACTATGACCCACCTGGGTGGAGGTGAGTGGGTGGGGTCGGTTGGAGGTGACTGGGCCGGGTAGGTAGACCCTTCTAAGCTCGCCCTTCATCTCAAGCCATGACTCTATAGGCCATTACCACTTAACTTCCCTCATGCGTTCAATGTCCTCTCATTTTTTGGCTGCTTCGTAAAAAAGTCACCTTGTGGCAAAGTCGACTTGCATGCCATCGGACATGATGTAACACTCAAAGTATTTATCCAAAGCGGTTTTCGACTCTTGGTAGTCGCTCGGGACTTTGGAGCCATAGAAGTCCAGGGCTTTGGGCCTACAGATGTGGTAGGATTGGGTTCCCCATCCTTGGGTGTGTCGCCACCATTCATATGACGTGGGCTTTTGGGGATCCATGGGACACGGGGAGCTATAGGATGGCCATGCCGACAGTTGGTGACAAGACACTAGACACGACCCTACAACAACAATGCAAAGTTGGAGTACCGACTCGACTACAAACCTAGACTTAACCAATAGACGGTACTTGGCGGAGTTACAGGATCCAAAGATCCTCTCTCGCAATTGTGCGACCTTCCCGATAGGCATAACTTAACATTCGGACAATACCTTTTGATATACTGAATAAAGGAATGCAAATGCAACCTTGGACCGACTTAGACTCTTTTTTGTTTTGTTTTCAAGCAAAGAATGACTTAGACTCTTTTTTTGTTTTATTTTTAAGCAAAGACTACCCTAGACTCAACCTTCCGCTCTGATACCAATTTGATGTGGGACGGACAGCGAACCTGGGACTCTAGCTCGTAGACGTCCCTAATCGAGGGAAACGCGGGATCGTGCGCGATTGAGAAACCGGCAATGAGCCTCGGGTATCGGCTTTTCCGCGTGTACTCGGATTGAGTCACGGGATGGGTCACACTCACTCTCTTGCAGTGGTGATTGAAATAATATAACGAGTTAGTTATCCTATTTCTCTAGCAGCGGCATATGAAAATATACGAATTGAGCAAAATGTCAAAGTAGGAGGGTAGCGAGTGTACCTCCACGCTCGAGGCGTAAGGAAGACGACCCCGGCCGAAGCTCGTACTCCCGGTGTACAAATATTAACAATAATTACAGAAATGATTTTAAGGCCCACTCCACGCAGTGAGGTAAAGGGCTACAATGGGACTCGGGAGTAGCGAACTCGGGTTGATGGGCAGCAAGCCAGAAGGGCTTTCGGGCCAGAGACGGGCTGTTGGTTCAACTCGGTACTGTTCCAACTCGATACAGCAAGGGAACTCAACAACTGGGACGGTGACTTCCGATCGAATCCTTGCTGCGGCGATTGGCTGGGATGCTTCTGATGGATTGCCGTTCGATCTCTGGGAGCGGCGGTCGCCGAAGGTGAGCCGGCGTATTTTACCAAAATTAACCGGTGGACTGAGTTGCTGGCCTGTTCTCAGTTCTGAAATGCGCGCCTCCATGAAAAGAGTTTCTGCGGCCAGATCCGGTGTTGGATCGATGCAAAATTGGTACTGATGGATAGAGGACTCAGAGGGATACAACATAAAATTATTTCCTATCCATCAAGTGAATGGAATAAAAATGAAAACAACTGTGGGTTGTAGTTTTTTCTGGCTCGAAATTACAGACAGTCAGTATAGAACAAGATCGGCCTGAGACTGAATTTTGACCGACACAAAAATGGAAGATCTAGACTCTGATAAAATTATGGGTGGAAGATAGGGATGTGAGGAACACATATGATTTTTTTGGAGAATTTTAAAGATGGCTAAGGGTGGGGGAAAAATATGAAAACTAGACTCTATCCCACAGATCTACTGATTGGCAGACTGTCAGGGGTGGAATTAAAATTACGGGAAAGATATCAAACGGGATCTAAATGGAGTATATTCTATATTGATAGAAAGCTAACAGAAAGAGGAACAAGCTCTCAAAATCTCAGCTAGATCAGAGCTAGGAGCTGGGAGAACCGACCTCTTCTTTAGCTTGTTGTTCTGGAACTCGGAGTTCAGGACATCAGGGGGGATGGCGGCTTGTGGCGGCTTGCTGGCGGCTCTGACGGCGGCACGAATAGCAGTGGTGAAGCTTAACACTCCAGAGGGAAGATAGAAATTGGATTCACTCCAATATTGAGGGCTTCACACCCTGGATCTAGAGGGTAAAGAGGAAGAACAAGCAAGAATAAGAGAGAGCTAGAGAGAGAGAGGGGCGCCCTTGGCAAATATTCCTTGAATTTTTCTCATTAATTCTTCCAATATGGAAAATACAAAGGATATATAGAAATGTAAAAAAGACCAAACCTATCCCGAGATCTAGGATTTGGGTAGGGCAAATGGGGTATAACACATTAATCCCCCATGTGCTCAAATGGCCAATTTAAATAACAATACAACACCTAATAAACTATAGTAAATGGGGGCGCCCCCTTGACTTAAGGGGCATCAATTTTGAATTTTTTCATTTTTTGTCCCCCCTTGGTCCAAGTCCAATCTTAGACTTTGAACCAGCCCCAAATGGGCCCTAGGACCTAGGTGAAGCAATGGGAAAGAGGGTGGGGGACCCTGCTGGACCCACTAACATATTACATAGAAACCCAAAGACTTTAAAAACTAACCCTTTGACTTATAATGCCTTACAATTTGTAAACCCAATTAGCCAAGGGTATAAATACAAACAAAAAGATACAAATGTAAAATAAAAATGTTAGTACCCGGTGTTGATTCCCATCAATAAAATAAAACTAACATATGGAATGAAAATAATAGAATTAGTTGAACAGAGATACATCATTTTTAGGAAAATGGCCGATCAAGCACGCAAACAAGCAAGTCATACAGAGATAAATTCCATATAGGAATTTAATAAATTGAAGAATGTATAGGGAAAATGAATGTCATAGACAACACGCTAGTCATGCACTCGGTGCAATGTCTCACCATGTCATTACAACTCCCCGGGGCACTAGTACACCAGATCGGGCCCTTATAATGCGTTGGCATTGATTTGGTCTATCTAAGATCCCAAGTGACCATCTTATACATTCATTGAATTCGGCCAAGAATTCCAAGGTCAAGCTATGTGACTTATCATCTAGGACCAAGTGATATTTCAATCAGTGAAAGTGAAACCATAAGATTAAGGGGAATGAAGTACTCAAGTCACATACATGAAAACAAGCTCTTGACAAGTTGCGGTCATGAGCGGGCTGATAGAATAGATGGACGCCCTTAAACCGATAGATGGAGTATCTATAGACGATCTAGAGGGGGGTGAATAGATCGGTCACCCACTAAAATTTACTAGATCAGAAACATTTACGGAAAATAATCAAACTGCTGTAGGACGATCGGAAGGCACTCAATCACAACCAGAATGAAAGAGATCAAACAGATTATCTCTCACACGATCCTATACAATCGTCTACTGAGCGATGAACAAAGATAAAGGAGAAAAGTAAACCACAAACAATCGCACAGTGGATAGAGGATTTTTAAGGTGGTTCAATCTCAAACCCGAGATCTACGTCCACCGCACGCTCAAACTAGAGTGTGGTTTAACTGCTGATACACAACTTCCGCTGATCCACAGCTTCGGGGTACAAACCCTACAAACTGCTGGGCTTTACAGCTTACGCTGATCAGAGGAGTCCTCCTCTGCAACCACTGGGGCGTACAGCTTTACCCGTCCAGAGGATACCACACCTTTGCAACCGCTGGGGCTTACAGCTTTACCCGTCCAGGGGATACCACACCTCTGCCCACTGAGCGTCACAACTGGCTCCACTGACAAACAGCTTGAAAAAGAGTTTCTAAAATAAAAAAGAAACAAAGCGAAAAGCCAAAAACCCACGAAGGGAATGTAGCTCACACTGAGCAAATTCATCTCCGGTTCTGAACTTGGAGACTGAAGAATAACTTTTCTCTCTCAATTCTCTCAAAACACTTCTCCTAAAACTCTCCTTCTTTTTTGCTTTCTCTATCTTCTTTTTCTCTCTGGATTGTACAGGTGCTGGCTCTCTTAATAACGCAATATGCTCTTCTGGCACGATCAGTCTTCTCTCGAAGGAGAAGCTTTTTATTTATAGTATCAACAGAGAGGTAGGGCGTGTGCTCTCCACGATTCCCGCCCAAACACCTTGGTCACGTGGCAGCATCCCAGCTTACTGCTTTACACGTGTCACGATCCTGGCACCTCCTCTAATCTTGGATCACGTGCCATTCTTAATCTTCACGAAAAGACATCTGTTAAGGCATCAGACATAAAGTCACCTTCAGACAGTTGTATGAGTTATAAATAAATTGCACAGAGTAAATATTCTGATAGACTGGAATGCACCGACTCAAAGTGGTGTTCACACACACATGCACAGACTCAACATTCATGCACAAGCAGATGCACAGACTTCATCTCAATAGAAGGCCTGCGGATGCACTAACTATGTATATGCAATATGCAAGTGTTGCACAGACCTTGTCAACTCGTGAGTGGCCTTGCTTAGACTACGACAATGCGAAGATAAGAGTTGCACAGACTTAGTGTGCTCGGTGTAAGTATTGCACCGACTCAATGACATGCCACGAGAGGTGGTGCACTGACTTAGCTATGTGTAACGGCAACCAATGCACCAACTAGCTTAAAAAGAAATGCACAGACTATATGTGCATGGTGCATATATTGCACCAACTAGCTTAAGAAGAAATGCACAGACTCTATGTGCATGGTGCAGATATTGCACCGACTCAAATGCGTGCGACTATGAATATTGCACCGACTCACCACAAGCAACGAATGCACCGATTTAGAAACTCATGTGCACAAGATGAGCATGAGGAAAAATTGCACCGATGCAAGGCTTGCACTGACCGTGTTTACCTAATGCAAAGATTGCACAGACATGCAAGACTTGAACGTTTGAAGTTTGCACCGGCCTCATGAATGTTTATTGCATGAAACCTGAACATGCACCGACTATATGATCACATGCATGGACCTTAGCTAGGATATTGCCATACTGTCATTGACCTTATGCATGGTGACTTATAGTGTTTGCTATCAGCAAAACCACAGGGGCACCGCAATCTCCCCCTTTTTGATGATGGCAACACCAATGGACAATACACCAATGGACAATGCATATGCAGACTAATGCACCAATGGACAATGCATATGCAAACTAATGCATCTTTAAAATGCTCCCCCTGAATATATGACTCAGAAACCAATTCTCCCCCTGTATGACTCTCTATCCCCTTTTTTCCCTTTGAAGAGATAAACCATTCTCCCCCTTTGATGTCAGCAAAAAGGAGGAAGGGAAGAGAAAAGAGATATGGAAATCAGGGAGTATGAATGAGACTAAACAACATTCTATGCAATGGTTCAGGAAATGAGCAAATTATAACACAACCCTTAGGATATAAGAGTCAACAATGTGCATTCTTAATTAAATGCAGGTTTAACAGTTATAAGAAGTAGAGTAAAGCAGCTGACTTCCTGAAATAAGGGTATAGACTCCGTTTATAGCAATGAACCTAAAACACATAGCCATAATAAACTATGTCAGGACAGTACCCTACTAATTTCAGAAATAGTGAATATCAAGGAAAGTCACTTGAATTTGTATTGAAGTTAAACAGTTGACACTCAATGACTTTTGTTTTTCAAGGGTTATAGTAGATCTTTTTCACTTTTGGTTTCTAAATCTGAACTTAGTGAACAGACGAGTGTCATTTATGCCGTTGACATTAGGTATACACCTTGATTAGAGGCCAGTACCCCCAGTTACTAAGCATAAACTACTTTATCTGTTTCTGATCAAAAGCTACAAATATAGTTTTCACCTTTGACATTAAGGGTACACCTTGATTAGAGGCCAGTACCCCTAGTTACTCAGTGAAACCACCTCTATAGATTTGACCAAATGAATAGAGTTAACCTGAATCACTTCATGACTTGAGGTATTCTCCATTTCTTTGATGAAGGCCTCAGTTTCTCAGTGGAATTCAGTCATTGCTCTGCCACTTTGTTCATTTCTTTTCTTTTAATGATCTTATTTTTGCTGCCCTTACAACTTTTAGAGTGACTATTTGAAGACAATACACACTGTAATTTTCTCCATCTAGACTTCACTGAGTCTTTTATGTTCAGGTACAGTGAAGACCTTTTCTATTTTAACTATGAGAAAAAAAAGTTAAGAGCTATAAACAGTTTCTAACACCTTATTTTATGATGAACAGTCTCTGAACTCTTCAGTCTATTAAGGTTAAACCTTCAATTCAGTCAAGAATCAACTGTAATTCTTATAAATGAGGAGTTGCGATAACTGTAGCTTACTGAAATGAACCGATAGCAAGAATGGTATTCAATCAGGGTGAAAGAGATAAACATGCAAGCGCAGGAGGAACCCAAAGAAATTTCAAGAATAAGTCGAATGAAAATGATGTCATGAGATAGGAACTTATGAGATTGAGGAGAGAGAGAGTGGAAAGAATTGAACTTTGATCAGACATCACTGAACTCCCCCTGACAACATGATTCATCGACCTTAACGTGCAGAATGTAGACAATGCACCGACCTATGTATATGTGCGGTATGCAAGTGCACTGACCTACATGCGGCTTGTGTACAATATGCACCGACCTATATGCTGAATGCTCATGCAATGCATCGACTATGTCTAAGACATGCCATGACTTATGCTCGATGCAAAACATGCAAGGACTAGAATGCTCACACAATCCAACTTGTGAAAATTAAATACTTGCGTAATGCATCAACTAAGACTCTGTGCAACTCATTCACCAACATCAGAAATAGTCTGTGCAAGACATCACACACCCAATGTACTCAATGCAAGAAAATTATTCAAGCATCAAACATTCTTTATTCAAAATTTAAAGAACACAATCATCTCAAAACATTTCAACAAACAGTTTAAGAATGAAATTATTCATCATTTTCCTGCTGAAATTTGCAAAGCCCCAATTCTCTTCTTAGATATTTAAATCTTTCATTTCCAAGGGGCTTGGTAAATATATCAGCAATTTATTTTTCAGTTTCAACAAACACTAATTCAATTTCATTTTTGCTCACTACATCTCTAAGAAAATGGTGTTTAATTTCGATGTGCTTAGTCCTAGAGTGGTGAACAGGATTTTTAGTTAGGCAGATGGCACTAGTGTTATCACATAAAAGTGGAATGCATCCCAGATTTATCTGATAATATGAGAGCTGGTGTTTAATCCATAGTACCTGGGTAGCACAGTTCCCTGCAGCAACATACTCTTCCTCTGTAGTGGAAAGTGCCACTATGTGTTACTTTTTAGAAGCCGAAGATACTCTGCAACCACCTAGGAATTGGCAATAGCCACTAGTGCTCTTCCTATCTACCCGACACCCAGCATAGTCTGCATCAGTATAGGCTAGTAGCTCTAGCTCACACCTAGCAGGATACCATAAGCCTAGTTCTTGGGTGCCTGATAAATACCAAAAGATCATTTTCACTGCACTAAAGTGTGATTCTTTAGGACTAGCCTGAAATCTTGCACATAAACACACTACAAATTGAATATAAGGCCTAGATGCAGTGAGATACAAAAGGGATATGATCATACCTTTGTACAGCTTTTGATCCACAGGGTTACCTTTGGTATCTTCATCAAGACTTGTTGAAGTACCCATTGGAGCTGCAATGTCCTTGAGGTTGTCGAATTTGTACTTTTTCAGGAGGTCATTTATGTATTTGGACTGAGTGATGAAGGTTCCATCTTTAGTTTGTGTCACATACAGTCCAAGAAATAGTTTTAGCTCACCCATTAAGCTCATCTCAAATTCTTGTGTCATAAGTTCAGAAAATTCCTTACACAATTTAGGATTGGTTGAACCAAAAACTATGTCATCCACATAAATCTGAACAATGAGAATGTCAGGATGACTTACCTTGGTGAACAAAGTTTGGTCAACCTCAACTCTTGTGAATTTCTTCTCGGTAAGGAATCTGCTGAGCCTGTCATACGAAGCTCTAGAAGCTTGCTTCAAGCCATAAAAGCTTTATTCAATTTATAAACATGAGAAGGGAAATCTAAGCATTCAAAACCAGGAGGTTGCCGGACATAGACATCTTCTTTTATTTCCCCATTAAGGAAAGTAGATTTTACATCCATCTGCTGGAGAGTTATTCCAAAAGAGCATGCATAAGCCAAAAGAATTCTAATTGCCTCTAACCTGGCTACAGGGGCAAATGACACTTCAAAATCAATTCCGAATTCCCGGTTGTACCCCTGAGCAATAAGTCTGGCCTTATTCTTCACTACATTACCTAGCTCATTAGTTTTATTTCTAAAAACCCATTTTGTTCCAATGACAGTCCCATGATCAAGAGGTGGGACTAGGTGCCATACCTTATTCCTGTCAAACTGATTAAGCTCCTCGTGCATGGCATTGATCCAATGCACATCTTTGAGAGCGCTGTCAATGGTTTTGGTTCAACATGAGAGACTAATGCAAAATTATTCAATTCATTTTGTGCTCTAAGGAAGCCTCTAGTCCTAGGGGGTTCATGCAAGTCACCAATGACATTTTCAACAGGATGATCTCTTAAAAATCTGACATTAATAACTTGGTTACCTTGACCTTCATTTACCTCCCCCTGAACAGCAGGCTCCTCTGCATTGATCTCTTCAGCTTCTTCTTCTTGATCTGATTGGTTTTCATGTTTTTCTTCCTTAAGGATTTCTCCATCATCTTCTTTCCAACATTGACCAACATCAGAGTTATTCAAGGACTCATCAAAGACAATGTGTGGAGATTCCTCAATAGTTTTAGAATTAAGGTTGTACACTCTATATGATCTAGTGTTTTCATAATATCAAAGGAAAATTCCTGGATCACTTTTAGGTTCGAATTTATCAAGGTCTCTTTTATCATTAACATGAATGAAACATTTACAGCCAAAGACCTTGAAATAAGCAATTGAAGGCTTCTTACCTTTTACAATCTCATAAGGAGTTTTTTGAGTGAAAGGCCTTACCATAGCTCTGTTGATTACATGGCATGCAGTGTTCACTGCCTCTGCCCAAAATTTTCTTGGTAAGCCACCTTCAACAAGTAGTGTACGAGCCATCTCCACAAGTGTCCGGTTCCTCCTCTCCATATTCCATTCTGCTCAAGTGTTCCTCGGGAGGAGAACCGATGAGTTATCCCAGTGTCCCTGCAAAAATCATCAAATTGTGAGTTTTCAAACTCACCTCCATGATCGAACAAAATATTTTTAATCAAATTTTCATTTTTTTGTTTGATATTCAAATAGAACTCCTGAAATTCAAAAAATGCATCATTTTTGTGAGTGATGAAAAAGACCCAAGTATACCTAGAGAAGTCATCAACTAAGACATATCCATATCTCCTACCTGATAAGCTGACTGATCGTATGGGTCCAAAAAGATCCATATGTATCAGCTCATAAGGTTTGGAGGTCATTTTTTCGATTCTTGATTTAAATGACTTTCTAGTCTGCTTGGACTGTGTACATGCATCACATACTTTATTTTCTTTTTTAAAAGATATTTTAGGGAGTTCTCTAACCATGCTATGTTTGTTCAATTTGTGCAAGACAGTGTAGCTAGCATGGCCTAACCTACGATGCCACAAAAATGCTAAGTCCTCTTTATTAGCAGTGAGGCATAGGTTAGAATGTGCAAAATCATCTAGATCCACCATGTAAATGTTATTTATTCTTTTTCCAGAAAATTTAACAACATCGGAATCAGGTTCAAAAATTTTTAAAATTAAGAACATCAAATGCTACCTTGCGTCCTTCATCACAAAGCTGGCTTATACTAAGTAGATTATATGCTAAACCATCCACCAGCAAGACTTCATCAATGCAGCAGGTAGTGCACTTACCTACCTTACCTGATCCGATGATTTTACCCTTTGTGTTGCCGCCGAAGGTGACAAGGCCTCCATTCATCTCTGTCTGCAAGTAAAACTTGGCCTTGTCTCCTGTCATATGCCTGGAGCAGCCACTATTCAGGTACTACATGTTGTTCCTGGCTGCCAGGCATACCTACAAACACAATCAGGGAGAAAATTTTGGAACCCAAAAGTGTTTGGGCTCCGAAACAGAAGCAGAATAATTCAAACAAGATAATAAACTCTTAGGAATCCACATTTGTTTAAACATGGTTGGCTTAGTGGATTTCCCCACATTCTTTTCATTGTTTCTTTTCTTCTCAGCACCAACAGAGTGAGCCTTCTTTTTATGGTGCTGTGTACTGGCACCATTGTTATTAAAAAAATTGGTGTTTTTGTGCTAGTGCCTAGGCCAATAGGTATTCAGGAAATGGTGGCCATAGTTGGTCCTAGGCTAACCAAAGAAAGATTGTCTACTATGATCCCATGTCCTAGACTGACCAACCTAATTTCTAGCCTGAGGTCCATAAGACTGAGTGGGAAAAGACTGATACCTAGACCTCCCTTGAACTTTATTCCATCCAGACCTATAGGATTGTTGTGGCTATCTATAATGGTAGGTCTGGACACTAGGTCGGTGAAACTGGCCTGGTTGACCTCTAACTGAACTCTGTCTCCCCTGCACCTTTGACTCACCTGGCTTGTGCATTTGTGTATATTGAGTCTTATTCTTGGCTGCTGGTGGTGGTGGAGACTTGGTGGCCTTGCCCTGGGGTTTGGGTGTGCAAGTAGACTGAGCCCTGACCTGAGACTTACCCTTAAGTGTAGGGCAGGGTGTGCTAGGCTCACCAACCTTCTGTTTACATCTGTCCTTAGCACTAGACATTTTGAAATTAGTAATGTTAGTAGCAGAATTTTCATTATTCATTTTGATAAGGGGTCTCTTCTCCTTTTCTGCTACAACTGAAATTGTCTTGACAGCAAAACTTTTCTTAGCAGTAGGATTGTACCCGAGACCCTCTTTCCTGAAATTGACTCTTGACCCCAACAAAGCATTAAGATTATCAGATCCTTGGGTCATTTTTTCAATGATTTTTTCTTTGTCAGCATTTTCTTTTTCTAGTTGTTCGATTGAATTCTTTAATTCATTATTGACACCTAGGACAACTTCATACTTTTCATCAACAATTTTCATTTCATTTCAATTTTTTGCAATTTCAGTTTCAAATCATCAATAACATCTTTCAGCATTTCATTTCATTTTCTACAGTCAATCAAAGCATGCTTTAAATCATCAAATTCAGAGCAAGAATTTTTTAACCTATCATTCTCAGACTGTAAACATGCAAGTTTATCAGACATTATCTTATCATTCGAAAGAGAATTAACCTTCTTCTTCAAATGCCTATTCTCTTTCCTAATATCATCTACTTTGTCCAACAAATCTCCGTAGGCATCTTCCCAATCAAAAATAGTATAATGCTCAAAGGGAGATGATACCTCATTAGAATCTTCTCCTTTTTCTTCATCATCTTTTGCCATTAGGTAGATATGCGTTTCTTCATCCTCGCTCTCAGATGTGCAGCTGAATGTGCCCTCATCCTCGTCGCTCCATGTGCTCACCATCGCCTTTCCTTTGGGAGCTTTCTTCTTTGACTTGTCTTTCAGCTTCTGGAGCTCGGGACAATATGCCTTCATATGGCCGGCCTTCCTGCGGTGGTAGCAAACATTAGTGTCAACTTTCTTGGCAGGGTAAGATCTATACCTTGTTTGCCTCCTGCCGCCACTAAACTGCCTTCGGCCGAAGTTTCTTCCCTCCTTTCTCAGAAATCGCCTAAATTCTCTTATCAGCATGGCCAGTTGGTCTCCATCGATCTCTGACCCAGAGGGGCTTTCATCACTTGATGATCCACTGTGGCTGGATCTGCTCGATCTGCTGAAGCTGGCCTTCAGAGCAATAGGCTTCTTCCTCTTCTCGAGCTCCTCAGTCTTGGTAAGCTTCATCTCGTAAGTCATTAGATAACCAATAAGCTCGTCGACCTTCAAGTGTTGCAAATCCCTTGACTCCTCAATAACTGTAGCTTTTGTATGCCATACTGGAGTCAGGGACCGAAAGATCTTCCTCACAATTTCATAGTCCGAATAATTCTTTCCCAGACTCTTGAGACCATTAGTAATGATTATGAGGCGCGTATACATTTCCGTGATGGTCTCACTGGGCTTCATTCGAAAGGCTTCATACTCTGAGACCAGCAAATTCACCTTTGTCTCCCTTACTTGAGAGGTTCCTTCGTAGATGACCTCCAACTTATCCCACATCTCCTTTGCAGTGGTGCATGATGAAACCCGGGAGAACTCGGTGGGATGAAGTGCACACTGAATAGCATTGATTGCGCTCCAATTAAGGGTTGATCTCCTGATCTTCTCTCTTGTCCAAACTTCCTCGTTCTCATGAAGCTCGAACAGACCTTTGCTGAATACTTTCTAGATCTCATAATATTTCGCCCTCAGAAATACTTGCATACGATTCTTCCAGTATGCATAGTTGGATCCATCGAAGTATGGGGGCTTGACAGTGGAGTGTCCCTCAGCTGTCATCCCTTTCGCATCCATGGCCGTTGACTCTTCAGGACATTGATCCCTACAGAAGAGTTAGGCTCTGATACCAAGTGATAGAATAGATGGATGCCCTTAAACCTACAGATGGAGTATCTATAGACCATCTAGAGGGGGGTGAATAGATCGGTCACCCACTAAAATTTACTATAGCAGAAATAGTTGCGAAAAATAATAAACTGATGTAGGACGATCGGAAGGCACTCA
Organism: Amorphophallus konjac; assembly: GCA_022559845.1. NCBI lineage: Eukaryota > Viridiplantae > Streptophyta > Magnoliopsida > Alismatales > Araceae > Amorphophallus > Amorphophallus konjac. The sequence continues at coordinate 239,714,018 of CM040124.1, forward strand.
ATCACAACCAGAATGAAACAGATCAAATAGATTATCTCTCATGTGATCCTAAACAATCGTCTACTGAGCGATGAACAAAGATAAATGACAAAATCAAACCACAAACAATCGCATAGTAGAAAGAGGATTTTTAAGGTGGTTCGATCTCAAACCAGAGATCTACGTCCACCCCACACTCAAACTAGAGTGTGGCTTAACTACTGATACACAGCTTCCACTGATCCATAGCTTCAGGCTACAAACCCTACAAACCACTGGGCCTTACAGCTTACGCCGACCAGAGGAGTCCTCCTCTGCAACCGCTGGGGCTTACAGTTTTACCCATCCAGAGGATACCACACCTCTGCAACCGCTGGGGCTTACAGCTTTACCCGTCCAGAGGATACCACACCTCTACCCGCTGAGCGTCACAACTTGCTCCGCTGACAAACAGCTTGAAAAAGAGTTTCTAAAACAAAAAAGAAACAAAGTGAAAAGCAAAAAACCCACGAAGGGAATGTAGCTCACACTGAGCAAATTCAGCTCCGGTTCTGAACCTGGAGACTGAAGAACAACTTTTCTCTCTCAATTCTCTCAAAACACTTCTCTTAGAACTCTCCTTCTTTTTTGCCCTCTCCGTCTTCTTTTTCTCTCCGGATTGTACAGGTGCTGGTTCTCTTAATAACACAATCTACTCTTCTGGCACGATCAGTCTTCTCTTGAAGGAGAAGCTTCTTATTTATAGTATCAACAGAGAGGTAGGGCGTGTACTCTCCACGATTCCCGCCCAAACACCTTGGTCACGTGGCAGCATCGCAGCTTACTGCTTTACACGTGTCACGATCCTGGCACCTCCTCTAATCTTGGATCACGTGCCGTTCTTAATCTTCAAGAAAAGACATCTGTCAAGGCATCAGACATAAAGTCACCTTCAGACAGTTGTACGAGTTATAAAGAAATTGCACATAGTAAATATTCTGACAGACTGGAATGCACCGACTCAAAGTGGTGTTCACATACACATGCACAGACTCAACATTCATGCATAAGCAGATGCACAGACTTCATCTCAGCACAAGGCATGCGGATGCACTGACTGTGTATATGCAATGTGCAAGTGTTGCACAGACCTGGTCAACTCGTGAGTGGCCTTGCTTAGACTACGACAATGCGAAGATAAGAGTTGCACAGACTTAATGTGCTCGGTGTAAGTATTGCACCGACTCGATGACATGCCACGAGAGGCATTGCACTGATTTATCTATGTGTAACGGCAACCAATGCACCGACTAGCTTAAGAAGAAATGCACAGACTCTATGTGCATGGTGCAGATATTGCACCTACTAGCTTAAGAAGAAATGCACAGACTCTATGTGCATGGTGCAGATATTGCACCGACTCGATTGCGTGCGACTATGAATATTACACCGACTCACCACAAGCAACGAATGCACCGACTTAGAAACTCATGTGCACAAGATGAGCATGAGGCAAAAATTGCACCGATGCAAGGGTTGCAACGACCGTGCTTACCTAATGCAAAGATTGCACAGACATGCAAGACTTGAATGTTTGAAGTATGCACCGACCTCATGAATGTTTATTGCATGAAACCTGACCATGCACCGACTATATGATCACATGCATGGACCTTAGCTAGGATATAGCATTACTGTCATTGACCTTATGCATGGTGACTTATAGTGTTTGCTATCATCAAAACCACAGGGGCACAACACGGGCCGCCAAGAGGAATACAACGGCCTAAACTGGACCGCAAGGGGGAATAGTGGGCCACAAGGATGAAGCCATGAAGACGGTCCGAGAAGGGCCGCAACATGAAATAAAATAGTCCTTACTGGGACGTTTCATGTAGAAACGGTCCAAGGCTGGCTGCAACTAGGTTTGGGTCCAGCAATGCTTTACCAGTCGACCTAGATGATCTTAGGTCAGCCTGGGTATGGTGGAACCAGACCGGGGTCCAGCCCATATATCCCAGATCAGTCCCAAGGGCTTAGGTCGACCTACACGGGCCAGGTTGACTGGAAATCAAGGGAAGGTCGATTGACAAACTCACACATAGGCCAGGTTAAATTAGAAATGCGGTCACCAAATGGCCGCATGCTAGAGCAAGGCGGTCATCTCCGTGGCCGCTACAGATAGTAGCGGCCCTAGAAGAGCCGCAATCAGAACAATCCAGAATTAGGTTGTGAAACACGCGATTCGATCGAGCTGACAAGTTCAGGCTTTGGAGGTACAACCCGCTCGGCGTCCTAGTGGGAATCCCAGGCTTGCGGGGCTTACGGATGTAACACCCGAGATTTTTTTTCTAAGAATTTTTTAGATTTTAAAATATAATTATTAAGCATTTAATGGCCTATAAATAAATTTTGTTTAATTAAATCCAATTATTTAAGCCCTATATAAATCCAAGAGGATTAGGCCCATATAATAAACCCAATAGGTCCAAAAAGATTGTTTTGGACCTTAGCCCATATTCTAGAAGCTAGGAATGGGTGTAAACACGGAATTAAAAGGAGATAATCACTCCTTGGTATATAAGTAAAGGATAATAGTGAAGATAATATCAAACGAAGTTGGAACTAGTTGAAAGTCGGTGCTCACGATGTCAAACGGTCTATCGCGAGACCGCGTGGGGAGTCAAACGGTCCAGACCTAGACCGCTTATCTCTGTCAGTTCCGTGAGTATGAGAAAACGTGAAAAGGATAGATATTTAGCATCCAAATCACCTGGGATCGACTCTAACAACTAATTAGATAAGTCTAGAAGGCTTATAGATCGAATTGAAAGCCTAATTTGGACTCTAAATTCGTTCTAATCCTTATAACCCTAGCTAACCCTGTAAATAGATCCCAAATTTGACGTATGTGACCCTTACTTTTGGCACGCGTGGAACTAAGGTAAGGAGGATGAATTAGAGGTAACTTTCTTCTAGGAATTTATTTATTATAATTAGAACTAACTGCCCTCCAAATTTCGTTCTAGGAGATCAAGCCTACAGGAAGATAGAAGGTTCCAAAGCTGCTGATTCTACACAAGTAACTCAGGAATTAGTGTGTCCAACCCAGATTGATCAAGGAAATTAGAGCCCTAAATGAGGTATTTAGCAAAGGTGTCTTTATAACTTTCTGTTACCCTTCATATCTTCTATTTACCCTCAAAATTTCAAGTCAATAGGTCAAGGAAATCAGAAGATACAAGGGCGGGAAGTTGCTGATTTAGCACAAGAACGTGCAGAACTAGGGCTCACTTCAAGTTCAAAATTAACAGTCTAGGAGCATTAATTAAGGTAGGTTATCTCGTGAATGGCTCAAATTTGAATTCAGGAATAAAAGCCCTCTGATTTCGTGCGTTTTCATGCATTATACTTTAAGAATTTCATGTTTTAGTTGGACTATGCATCTAAGTTTATTCCTCATGCATGAACTAGCCCTAATAAAGTAAAAAGGAATTTTTCTTGTTAAATACATGAACCTATGCATATTGTTGGCCTATATTTGTTCTATCATGATTATGAAAGTTTATATATGTTGATTTCCATGCCTGATGTATCTTAGTTTGGCATTTGGCTTTACTATTATTTGAACTCAGATTTATACAGGAGTAAACGGTCGTCCTTCAGACCGCCTGGTATCTTAACGGTCCTACGACAGACCGCTAGCCCGATAGCATAAGCGGTCGCCCGACTGACCGTTTAGCCAGTTAAACGGTTCTGTTCTAGACCGTTTGGTTTTCTGATTCTCTGCAATATTGTTAATCCAAACATATTGCGGATTAGCCAAAATTAATATATGATAAGCCTAGTTAAGTAAGTTTATTTATTGGTTTGAGTACTGGTTTTTATATACTTAGTTAATTTCATTGTTTATCATCATAGATTTCATGTTTTGTGCACATTGATATTATTTTAACTTATGTTAATTTATGACCAAAATTATATATTCTTGTAATAAACTTATGTTCAAATGATAGATGATTCATGATTTAACTTGATCACTATTTTATCATAATTCTCTCTCTTCTAAAAGAGTCATATTCTTAAGTACATGGCACATATCACGGTATGTTGTCATTAGTTACCCTTTTTGCACATTAAGTACACAATCTTGGACTTGATGACCTCTCCTTTGGATATTCCTTCCAACGGACTAGGAAATCTTATTTCAAGGCCTCCGTAAGATTCCGCGAGCCTGGGATTCCCACTAGGACGTCGAGCTGGTTGTACCATTAAAGTCCATTGTCTAGAAAGCACTTTTACCGGTGTTTTATGTATTCTGGAACTTAGCGGCCTTCTGGTTGACCGCTAAATTCTGCTAGCGGCCTTTCACTAGACCGCTAATGGATCCTAAGCGGCCATGCATTAGACTGCCAAGACTCCAAATATTCTGTTTTAAAAATGTCGACTCTGTCTCAGGAAACGGTCTAAGACTAGACCGCTTGAATTCTTAAATGGTCTAGCGTATGACCACTTTCTGTATCAAACGGCCCTGCACTAGACCGCTTGCATCCTGATCATGTCTAACCCAAGGTTTGACCTTTGGGGTTGGTTTTCTTGAGTTCATGGATTATAAGGACTCTAAATTGATGTTAATAAGTCTATGTTAAGAATATGAAAGATATTGAATGTACCGTTATGCTGCCGATTTTTTCCATGGCATGACCTAGTTATTAATGCATTTCTTGACTTCTTAAAATCACTCATTGGTGCGTTCTATATTCTTGGTTACTATATCTTGTGCATTATTGGCCACATTCTTGTTATAAACGTGGAAGTAGCTTGATTTATACTTGAAGATGCAGTTCGAGCACTGATTGTGTTCAAGAGCTCTATGCTAGTCCCCTCGGCTGATTGTCGGAAACATACTGTAAACCATGGGGTATGATGCTACTGGCGTCGCATTGCGCTGGGAGTACTTTCTCTATAAATAAGTGAAATATCCACAGGGAAATCCACATGAATTCATGAAGTACTTGCTACTAAGTGAAGAGTACATTCTTGCTTGTTACATGACTTTCTAGTGCATAGCCTTCATGGTTATGAAAAGTACATTCTTGTTACATTCTTGAAAAGGCCAGATCTACATTCTTGTCATATACTTGATTAATCATATACTTGTATCTCAAGTTTGATCATATCTTGTTATTTGACTTTATTCGCATGTTTCATCGTATTTGCATGATTTACCTTATTCCTTAGAGCTAAAATGCTAATCATTTAAATTTACCTTCATGTTGATACGAAGATACCTACTGGGCAAGTGTGCTCATTACCCTACTTTCTAATCCTTTTTAGGAGATTCTAGTGGGTCAGATTTAGATTACTCAAGTGATGGATCTGAGAGCGATTGAAGGATACGTGACTCAAGAGAAGCCTTAGTTATCAATGTCTAGTCGAGTCAAAATGTAATTTTTATTTTCTTGAGTCTAGTGGAAACATGCACTTTAGGAATTATTTTATGAAGTAATAAATTTGAAGGTTTTTAGTAAATTACATTGTGCAATTACCTTTGTGTGATTGTCTTACGCTCTGATTATATTGCTTGCTCGAGACGTACTAGCCGGCTGTTCACGTTCCCGATTATTTCCTCTGCATAATCTCGGGGCGTGACAACGGAGGTCTCGTAATAGTGGTCCTAGTCTGACGGAAGGAATATCCGGCGTAGAGTCCCAACCATTACAATATTAAAGGCTAATGAAACATCGAAAAAACGGGGTAATTTCGGTCAGCCCGCACCACCGGAGTGGCGTGACTGTCAAACAACCCTAGTAAACTTTCCAAAATATCAAGTAACATTGAAATAATTTTCCCAATTGAGTTGTATTATACGTAACAAGAGGAACAATAAATAAGACATGGTTGTGAATGACTACAGTTGAATGAGGCATTAAAAATGGTCCATATAGTCCATTTATTAAGTGTGTTTCTGCCCTAAACATGCTGTCTAAAACAAGGGATGCACACGTAATAAAACAACTGTTTAATGTAAACCATAAGCAAATGGCGGTCAGTCGCGCAGCCACTAGGGTTTGTAGCGGTCAGGCTCTTGCAGCAAGTCAGAACCTTTTGGCCTATCGAGGGACCGCTAGCATGTAACTGATGCGGGACGAGACACGGACACGACAAGCTCGCGGTTGTCCCTTAATGAGGGAAGCGTCGGACGTGCACGGTTGAGAAACCGGCAAGAGCTAGGGTGGTCAATTCACACTTTCATGCCCGGATCGAGTCACGGGACGGTAACGCTCTCTCTCGCAGCAGCGGTGATATAAATATAAAGCGAGCTACGATCCTAGAACATGCTCTCAAGCAGTGGCATAAACAAGTATATATGAAAATAAGCAACTACCGAGTGTAGGGAGCGAGAATGGTACCTCCACGCGCTCGGCGTGGGGAAGACGGACCCGGCCGAAACTCGTACTCCCGGAACAATAATACACAGTATTACAGCAATACAACTCACTGCCCACTCCACGCAGGGAGGTAAAGGGCTACACAATGGGGCCCGGGAGGACCGAATTCGGGTTGACGGGCGGCTTCTCGCGTTGATTCGGCAACACCCGAACTAGTGACGGTGGGGCCCACGTGCTGTCCGGAGGGGCTGTGTGGGACCCGGTGGCACCGTTGTAGTGGAGACGCTTGGGGAAGCGTTCCCTGGGCTGGCGGCATGCTGGTTCGCCGACCGGAGGCGAGGCGGCTCCGTTCAGCACCGGTCGGAACAATCGGCCACGGGTCTGCCGGTTCTGTTTTCCGGCGCGCACTCCTGCGAGAATGGGCGTTGCGATCAGCCCCATTGTCGGATCGACACGAAACTGGCGCCGTTGGAAAGCTCTCTTCAAATCCTTCAATCTAGACCTAGAGATATGGTCTGGATCTGCACGGATCTTGGCCTTAATGAGTTTTTGAGTTGCTGTTGTATAGTGACCGGATTCTCAGATCTGCAGAGAACTTGTCTGAGAACTGCCTTTGACCGATATGTGAACGTCCGAATCTGAAGTGGTGGTCTTCAGCAAAGTTACAGGAAATCAAGCTAGAAAAATGGACATAGTTTTTAGGAAAGGTTTGGAGGTGGCTGTGATTTGTTCTGATTTTTGAACTGGAAGGCGGTCGGATCTGGAACTTAGCTAAAAGCACTGTAGCAGAGATAGAACACGAATTGTGAAAAATGGATAGCGGGCGGATCAAAAATCAAGAAAAATGGTGGATGTAGGGGATGATGGAGAGAACACCCAGTAAAATTGGGAGGGTTTGGAAAATTCAAAAGGGTGGTCGGAGATGGGAAACTCAGAGCTATTGTCACTGTAGATAGAGATAAAATATATCTGGGAATGCAAAATTAACGAAAACGGAAAATTACTAAAAGGAGGATTTTGGACGTGAAAATTTAGGTGGATATGGGGATTCAAGGAAAGAACACACCCTCAAAATTTCAAATCCATCTGAGCTCGTGGCTGGCAGTAAGAATTCATGAACTACACCTCTGTCCAACAGGATAGAAACTTGAAGACGGCTCCGCGGCGGCTCGAAGGCGGCACGAACGGCGGCGGCGACGGCACAGATGAAGATCAGAGGTTGAGAGGGGGAGATAGAAGATTGATACACTCTAGAACTAGAGGTTTGAGGAGAGGAAACCAGGGGGAGAGGGCTGGGGCGCATCAAGCTTCAAGCTTTCCAACAAAATTTCTGATTTTTTCACTAATTTTCACATGAAAATACAAGCTTATATATGATTCCAATCAAATCCAACCTCAACCCTTGGATCTAGGGGTGAGGATTGAAGGGCTGGGATGAGGTGTGAATAACACACAAAAACTAATAAAAAAATCAAAGGGAAGGGGGCCGCACCATTGACCATGTGTAGGGTTGAATGGGGTAGGTGGCCAACCTATTTGAATGTTGACCCCTTTAACCCCATATGTCCATATGACCAGCCCACCCTTATAGATGTCCACCTAGGAAGGTTGACCAGGCCCACAAGGTGACATGGACCAATGGGAAAGGGCTGAAGGCCCCCTTGCTGGTCCTACTACATAATTGCATAAAAACCCACACAATCCATGGGAATGACTCCTTGGCTTATAAAGCCTTACATTTGCGTACATACTTTCCCAAGGATATAAACACAAACTAAAAGGACATAAATGTAAAAGAAAAAGTACATGCTCGGCGTCGATTCCCATCAACTCTCACCGGGTGGGAGGAACTCGACCCCGTCGAGTAGGGGTAGGGATGTTCGAGTATTCCGGCGGATCCGTCACCGTGCCAAGTAACGCGGGTACGCTCCACTCCAAGTGATCGTCACCTGCTCATTCCATATATACTCGATATGCGTGAACTGCTATGGGTTAGAGGTGGACACTCCGGGTGGGGCACTCTCAAAAGGGAAGGGAGCAGGCTCGAAGACTCACTAGGAATCACCGCTGAGTCCCTGTAGGTGACTAGATCCGGGTGTAGATATGGAACCGACCCCATACTCATCGAGTGAGTCCAATCGCCTCTTACTCATAAGAGAATGACAACGAGCTGACACAAGACACATGCAGACTCACCATGAACTAACACACATATGCAAACCACACAAATAAGAAACAGACTCATGCATGACTCTAGACAAATCTATGGTTAGTCCGACCCGTACATGGATGACGGCGGGCCAGGACACCCGAATGTGTGCCATGCATGCATTTGACATAACCGGAGGTTGACATCATGGGGAACCCCTAGACATCTTACGATGCACCAATCATGGACATTGGGCTTGGATGTGGGAAGTCCGGGAGGTGTGGGTGGTTTAGATGGATCGGGGAAACCAAAGTTTTCATTACCCCCGAATGAAGGTTCGGACCTATGACTATGTGGAGGTTGCTTGGCCCGAGTGGAAAAGGTGGGATAGTGAACTCCGCGGAAGAGGTGTAGTGAGTATGAAAGCTCGGGAGGTTCACTAGTGAAGGGGTCAAAAGTGTCGAAGAAGGTATGACCCCATGAAGTGGATTCTCCCATGACTCGGTCCCATTTTAAGAATTCATAATCATCGTCATACATTGTGAGCGGTGGGACGACGGACATGTATAGAAAATAGGACTCCTCCCTTGGGCAAAAGGGAATGAAGTCGGACTCGGCCGGCATCGGGAGGAGTAGAAGAATCTCCGTGGTGACACACCCCACGGTGCACACGGAGGTAATGGACCCTAAGGCCGGATGGGTGAAGCTAAGACTAGCGGGTTGGTCAAAGCCTCAGGCCAGTAGGTGCGTCAACTTCCATTGTGAATCTAATCCCATGACAAGATCATCCAACGTGTCAACATGGTGACTAGATCGAAATGTGGTATGGAAGGAATTCACCGGCACTAAAGGGAGGATGGGGTCCATAGGTGGGAAGGGAGGTGGGACCAAACCATCCTTGAGCCAACTAAGAAGCGGCTCGGCTATGAAAAGCGTACCCGTTAGAAACACGGGTGGCTGGGGCTTGGCTGGCTCCAAATGAGAGGGTTCCGAATTAAGATCGGAAGGTGAGGGTGACAATGGAGCACTCTTGGGTGGTGAAGGAATTGGGTTAGGTAGTCCGATCGGCTCGGGACTCGATTGGGAGGTAGATGTTTGCCAAAGGGTTCGACCTCTAGAGCGAGAAAAATGAGACTCAAAGGGCTCGACCTCTAGAGCGACCTTATAAGATTGCGCCAGCGAGAACGCGTCGCGGACAAGACATTCAAGTTGGAAGTGAAACCGCAAACCTCTCCGGAACTGAAATGCGGTCGTGGTGCTCTCCTCTCCCAAGTCATATTCCAACCGGTACTTATCATAGTCCCGGATGTACTCGGACACGGACCTATCACCTTGGACGAGTCAACATGGGTTGGCCATTGGTGCCGAAAAGGTGGGAATGGATCCCTAGGAATGGGTATGCAAGGCCATTTAGACAAGACACTAGACCGACTATGCACGGTTTGGGATGCATGCACACTAAGGACAAGACACCAAGACTCGGTACGTGGCGGAGTTAATCGATCCGAAGATCACTCGCGCAAGTGTGCGGCCTTCCCAATAGGCGTAGCCTAACGTTCGGACAACACCTTTTTATATACCGATTAATGGTATGCAAATGTAACTCCTAAGACCGACTTAGACACTTAGACTTGAATGACACTCTTTTTTTTTTATTTTGGACACCCTAGACTCAACCTCGCTCTGATACCAAATTGATGCGGGACGAGACACGGACACGACAAGCTTGCGGTTGTCCCTTAGCGAGGGAAGCGTCGGACGTGCACGGTTGAGAAACCGGCAAGAGCTAGGGTGGTCAATTCACACTTTCGTGCCCGGATCGGGTCACGGGACGGTAACGCTCTCTCTCGCAGCAGCGGTGATATAACTATAAAGCGAGCTACGATCCTAGAACATGCTCTCTAGCAGTGGCATAAATAAGTATATATGAAAATAAGCAACTACCGAGTGTAGGGAGCGAGAACGGTACCTCCACGCGCTCGGCGTGGGGAAGACGGACCCGGCCGAAACTCGTACTCCCGGAACAATAATACACAGTATTACAGCAATACAACTCGCTGCCCACTCCACGCAGGGAGGTAAAGGGATACACAATGGGGCCCGGGAGGACCAAATTCGGGTTGACGGGTGGCTTCTCGCGTTGATTCGGCAACACCCGAACTAGTGACGGTGGGGCCCACGTGCTGTCCGGAGGGGCCGTGTGGGACCCGGTGGCACCGCTGTAGTGGAGACGCTTGGGGAAGCGTTCCCTGGGCTGGCGTCACGCGGGTTCGCCGGCCGGAGGCCAGGTGGCTCCGTTCGGCACCGGTCGGAACAATCGGCCACGGGTCTGTCGGTTCTGTTTTCCGGCGCGCGCTTTGGCGAGAATGGACGCTTCGATCATCCTCGATGTCGGATCAACACGAAACTGGTGCCGTTGGGAAGCTCTCTTCAAATCCTTCAATCTAGGCCTGAAGATCTGGTCTGGTTCTGCACGGATCTTGGCCTTAATGAGTTTTTGAGTTGCTGTTGTATAGTGACCGGAATCTCAGATCTGTAGAGAATTGTCTGAGAACTGCCTTTGACCGATATGTGAACGTCCGAATCTGAAGTGGTGGTCTTCAGCAAAGTTATAGGAACTCAAGCTAGAAAAATGGACATAGTTTTTAGGAAAGGTTTGGAGGTGCCTGTGATTTGTTCAGATTTTTGAACTGGAAGGCGGTCGGATCTGGAACTTTGCTGAAAGCACTATAGCAGAGATAGAACACGAATTTTGAAAAATGGATAGAGGGCAGATCAAAAATCAAGAAAAATGGTGGATGTAGGGGATGATGGAGAGAACACCCATTAAAACTGGGAGGGTATGGAAAAATCAAAAGGGTGGTCGAAGATGGGAAACTCTGAGCTATTGTCACTGTAGACAGAGACAAAACAGATCTGGGAATGCAAAATGAACGAAAATGGAAAATTACTAAATGGAGGAGTTTGGACGTGAAAATTTAGGTGGCTGTGGGGATTCAAGGAAAGAACGCACCCTTAAAATTTTAAATCCAGCTAAGCTCGTGGTTGGCAGTAAGAATTCACGAACTACACCTCTATCCAACAGGATAGAAACTTGAAGACGGCTCCGCGGCGGCTCGAAGGCGGCACGAACGGCGGCGGCGGCGGCACAGATGAAGATCAGAGGTTGAGAGGGGGAGATAGAAGATTGATACACTCTAGAACTGGAGGTTTGAGGCGAGGAAACCAGGGGGAGAGGGCTGGGGCGCACCAAGCTTCAAGCTTTCCAACAAAATTTCTGATTTTTTCACTAATTTTCACATGAAAATACAAGCTTATATATGATTCCAACCAAATCCAACCTCAACCCTTGGATCTAGCAGTGGGGATTGAAGGGCTAGGATGAGGTGTGAATAACACACAAAAACTAATAAAAAATCAAGGGGAAGGGGGCGCACCATTGACCATGTGTAGGGTTGAATGGGGTAGGTGGCCAACCTATTAGAATGTTGACCCCTTTAACCCCATGTGTCCATATGACCAGCCCACCCTTCTAGATGTCCACCTAGGAAGGTTGACTAGGCCCACAAGGTGACATGGACCAATGGGAAAGGGCTGAGGGCCCCCTTGCTGGTCCTACTGCATAATTGCATAAAAACCCACACAATCCATGGGAATGACTCCTTGGCTTATAAAGCCTTACATTTACGTACATACTTTCCCAAGGATATAAACACAAACTAAAAGGACATAAATGCAAAAGAAAAAGTACATGCTCGGCGTCGATTACCATCAAATCTCACCGGGTGGGAGGAACTCGACCCCGTCGAGTAGGGGTAGGGATGCTCGAGTATTCCGGTGGATCCGTCACCGTGCCAAGTAACGCGGGTACGCTCCACTCCAAGTGATCGTCACCTGCTCATTCCATATATACTCGATATGCGCGAACTACTATGGGCTAGAGGTGGACACTCCGGGTGGGGCACTCTCAAAAGGAAAGGGAGCAGGCTCGAAGACTCACTAGGAATCACCGCTGAGTCCCTGTAGGTGACTAGATCCAGGTGTAGATATGGAACCGATCCCATACTCATCGAGTGAGTCCAATCGCCTCTTACTCATAAGAGAATGACAACGAGCTGACACAAGACACATGCAGACTCACCATGAACTAACACACATATGCAAACCACACAAATAAGAAACAGACTCATGCATGACTCTAGACAAATCTATGGTTAGTCCGACCCATACATGGATGACGGCGGGCCAGGACACCCGAATGTGTCCCATGCATGCATTTCACGTAACCGGAGGTTGACATCATGGGGAACCCCTAGACATCCTACGATGCACCAATCATGGACATTTGGCTTGGATGTGAGAAGTCCGGGAGGTGCGGGTCGTTTAGATGGATCGGGGAAGCCAAAGTTTTCATTACCCCCGAATGAAGGTTCAGACCTATGACTATGTGGAGGTTGCTTGGCCCGAGTGGAAAAGGTGGGATAGTGATCTCCGCGGAAGAGGTGTAGTGAGTATGAAAGCTCGGGAGGTTCACTAGTGAAGGGGTGAAAAGGGTCGAAGAAGGTATGACCCAATGAAGTGGATTCGCCCATGACTCGGTCCCAATTTAAGAATTCATAATCACCGTCATACATTGTGAGCGGTGGGACGACGGACATGTGTAGAAAATAGGAATCCTCCCTTGGGCAAAAGGGAATGAAGTCGGACTCGGCCGGCATCGGGAGGAGTAGAAGAATCTCCGTGGTGACACACCCCACGGTGCACACGGAGGTAATGGACCCTAAGGCCGGATGGGTGAAGCTAAGACTAGCGGGTTGGTCAAAGCCTCGGGCCAGTAGGTGCGTCAACTTCCATTGTGAATCTAATCCCATGACAAGATCATCCAACGTGTTAACATGGTGACTAGATCGAAATGTGGTATGGAAGGAATTCACCGGCACTAAAGGGAGGATGGGGTCCATAGGTGGGAAGGGAGGTGGGACCAAGCCATCCTTGAGCCAACTATGAAGCGGCTCGGCTATGAAAAGCGTACCCGTTAGAAACACGGGTGGCTGGGGCTTGGGTGGCTCCAAATGAGAGGGTTCCGAATTAAGATCGAAAAGTGAGGGTGACAATGGAGCACTCTCGGGTGGTGAAGGAATTGGGTTAGGTAGTCCGATCGGCTCGGGACTCGATTGGGATGTAGATGTTTGGCAAAGGGTTCGACCTCTAGAGCGAGAAAAATGAGACTCAAAGGGCTCGACCTCTAGAGCGACCTTATAAGATTGCGCCAGCGAGAACGCATTGCGGACAAGACATTCAAGTTGGAAGTGAAACTGCAAACCTCTCCGGAACTGAAATGCGGTCGTGGTGCTCTCCTCTCCCAAGCCATATTCCAACCGGTACTTATCATAGTCCCGGATGTACTCGGACACGGACCTATCACCTTGGACGGGTCGACATGGGTTGGCCATTGGTGCCGAAAAGGTGGGAATGGATCCCTAGGAATGGGTATGCAAGGCCATTTAGACAAGACACTAGACCGACTATGCACGGTTTGGGATGCATGCACACTAAGGACAAGACACCAAGACTCGGTACGTGGCGGAGTTAATCGATCCGAAGATCACTCGCGCAAGTGTGCGGCCTTCCCGATAGGCGTAGCCTAACGTTCGGACAACACCTTTTTATATACCGATTAATGGTATGCAAATGCAACTCCTAAGACCGACTTAGACACTTAGACTTAAATGACACTCTTTTTTTTTATTTTGGACACCCTAGACTCAACCTCGCTCTGATACCAAATTGATGCGGGATGAGACACGGACACGACAAGCTCGCGGTTGTCCCTTAACGGGGGAAAAGTCGGACGTGCACGGTTGAGAAACTGGCAAGAGCTAGGGTGGTCAATTCACACTTTCATGCCCGGATCGGGTCACGGGACGGTAATGCTCTCTCTCGCAGCAGCGGTGATATAAAAATAAAGCGAGCTATGATCCTAGAACATGCTCTCTAGCAGTGACATAAACAAGTATATATGAAAATAAGCAACTACCGAGTGTAGGGAGCGAGAACGGTACCTCCACGCGCTCGGCGTGGGGAAGACGGACCCGGTCGAAACTTGTACTCCCGGAACAATAATACATAGTATTACAGCAATACAACTCGCTGCCCACTCGACGCAGGGAGGTAAAGGGCTACACAATGGGGCTCGGGAGGACCGAATTCGGGTTGATTCGGTAACACCCGAAGTAGTGACGGTGGGGCCCACGTGCTGTCTGGAGGGGCCGTGTGGGACCCGGTGGCACCGCTGTAGTAGAGATGCTTGGGGAAGCGTTCCATGAGCTGGTGGCACGCTGGTTCGCCGGCCGGAGGGCAGGCGGCTCCGTTCGGCACCGGTCGGAACAATCGACCACGGGTCTGCCGGTTCTATTTTTCGGCGCGCGCTCCGACGCGAATGGACGCTGCGATCAGCCCCGATGTCGGATCGACACGAAACTGGAGCCGTTGAAAAGCTCTCTTCAAATCCTTCAATCTAGGCCTAGAGATCTGGTCTGGATCTACACGGATCTTGGCCTTAATTAATTTTTGAGTTGCTGTTGTATAGTGACCGGATTCTCAGATCTGCAGAGAACTTGTTTGAGAACTGCCTTTGACCGATATGTGAACGTCCGAATCTGAAGCGGTGGTCTTCTGCAAAGTTATAGGAAATCAAGCTAGGAAAACGGACATAGTTTTTAGGAAAGGTTTGGAGGTGGCTCTGATTTGTTCTGATTTTTGAACTTGAAGGCGGTCGGATCTGGAACTTGGCTGAAAGCACTGTAGCAGAGATAGAACACGAATTTTGAAAAATGGATAGAGGGTGGATCAAAAATCAAGAAAAACTGTGGATATAGGAGATGATGGGGAGAACACCCAGTAAAATTGGGAGGGTTTGGAAAATTCAAAAGGGTGGTCGGAGATGGGAAACTCAGAGCTATTGTCACTGTGGACAGAGACAAAACAGATCTGGGAATGCAAAATGAACGAAAATGGAAAATTACTAAATGGAGGAGTTTGGACATGAAAATTTAGGTGGAGGTGGGGATTCAAGGCAAGAACAAACCCTCAATATTTCAAATCCATATGAGCTCTTGGCTGGTAGTAAGAATTCACGAACTACACCTCTATCCAACAGGATAGAAACTTGAAGACGGCTCTGCGGCGGCTCGAAGGCGGCACGAACGGCGGCGGCGGCGGCACAGATGAAGATCAGAGGTTGAGAGGGGGAGATAGAAAATTGATACACTCTAGAATTGGATGTTTGAGGAGAGGAAACCAGGGGGAGAGGGCTGGGCGCACCAAGCTTCAAGCTTTCCAACAAAATTTCTGATTTTTTCACTAATTTTCACATGAAAATACAAACTTATATATGATTCCAACCAAATCCAACCTCAACCCTTGGATCTAGGGGTGGGGATTGAAGGGCTGGGATGAGGTGTGAATAACACACAAAAACTAATAAAAAAATCAAGGGGAAGGGGGTGCACCATTGACCATGTGTAGGGTTGAATGGGGTAGGTGGCCAACCTATTAGAATGTTGACCCCTTTAACCCCATGTGTCCTTATGACCAGCCCACCCTTCTAGATGTCCACCTAGGAAGGTTGACCAGGCCCACAAGGTGACATGGACCAATGGGAAAGGGCTGAGGGCCCCCTTGCTGGTCCTACTGCATAATTGCATAAAAACCCACACAATCCATGGGAATGACTCCTTGGCTTATAAAGCCTTACATTTGCGTACATACTTTCCCAAGGATATAAACATAAACTAAAAGGACATAAATGCAAAAGAAAAAGTACATGCTCGGTGTCGATTCCCATCAGTAACGAGTTTCAATTTTTTCAAAAAAAATAAAAGCGATTTGTCGCGAGATCGCCAGGATTAGAAACGGTTCCTGTTGGACCGCAACAAGTCCGCAGCTTCGGCCTCTGACAAACTCCGATAGACCTTGAATGTAACATGAAATTCACGCAGTGTAGTACGTAAAAATTGGGCAAAATAATATCAACAGAAAGAGGACAAAAGGGCGCACGATTTAGCATGATCAATTAGGATTTGAGCTTGCATAACTTAACATTGAATTGAACTAATGAGAAAGTGCCCTAGATTGACATGCTCTGACTAAAGTCAAAAATACGATCATTATACAGAATATAATTTAGGGCTTTTGGAATCAATAGAAAGGGGACTCGAAGCCGCATCTAATGATATATTTTCATTCGAGGTTTGGTCTGCTAGAACCTACCTTAATCGAAGGAAGAAGAGGATGCAATCGCCGAAAACGCACGAAGAACACCTCCCAAAAACTCGCCAAAACCACCCTTGATCGTGCTCCTCACCGGCCGCCGTAGCAAAATGGGGTTTCTAGGTCGGGCTAGGGTTGGTTTTATAGAGGCAATTCGATTTAAAGGGCGAGAAAAGGCTGGGAAGAGTCCCACGAACTCGACGCTCGCGGGAATCACGCATTGACCAAGCTGCGCCGCCTCTAACTCAAAATTGAGCTCCTAGGGTTAGGGTTTTCACATGAAAGGAGAGGGGAAATGGGATATCCATCAAGGCCATTCGAATGGGCCTGGTTTGGGCTCAAATTATCGAGATTTGGGCTCGAATTAAGCGATCTAAAGTTTGGTTAGTTTAAACATGATTTTTTGACCTAATTTTATTAATTCGGCTTGATAAAAATTTTATTTAGGGTCCGACCAAGAAGACAAAGTGTCTGGAAATTAGGTCCTCTACTTGATTATGAATTTTCTAGATTTTTATAAATTAGTCAAAACTTCACCTAAAGAAATTCCCAATTTAATAGTAACTAATTTTTCTCAATTATTATTCTTTATATTATTTAATTAATTCTCGGGGTGCTACACCCACGCTATTTCAGAGAGGCTAGGAAGAGATGGGATTTAAGAGGGGGACTAATCTGGCACGTCGGTTTGGGCGCCAGATTTACCCACGCCGGATTAAGATAGGGGTCCTTTTAAAGTTTTATTTGTTTCATTCAAGGCTCAACTCAAGTTATGAACCCTTTTTATTAAAACTTTGTGATGCATTTAAACTCTTGATCAGCAGGGTCATTGATCCAATCCTGTGCGAGGTTCATACTCAAGCACAATTTGTCCTAGTTCGAGGTAGACTGTGCCAAGTGTTTTGTTGACAAAATTATCTAAGATGTATTAACCATCATTGGTGGCTTAGTTGTTTATTAACATCAGCAAGATCATCATACAAGTCATTAAGTCGAGAGTAAAGTTTGGCAACATTTTCCCATATCCCGAAGGGTCACGGGGGAAAAGTGGAGGCTCATCCACTGATAAGTGCTATATTTTATATCATAAGTTGTATCACATTCATCACTACTAAGCATTTAATGGGTATAGTTGTGCGTCAATATGGACAAAACTAATTCTCACCATTAATTTGAGTTTACATGAGTTTACCATCAATTCCTAGCCAAAATAGCAGTGCGAGAAATATTAAGGAAAATGCATAATTATTACAATGAAGAATATCGATTATTTTGAAAATTTTGAATTTTGAGAAAATAGCGACAGTTGGATCAGACGCCAATTCTGAAGCATTTTTATGAAAAAAGAAATAGCGACTAAGCTAACGGGCGCCCATTTGTTTGACTGGAAAAAGGAAAAAGAGAAAAGGAAGAATTAGCGACTGCATACATGGACGCTATTTCATTTGATGAAAATAGAAAAAAGAAGAAAAGTTGAAAAACAAGAAGAATTAGCGACCGTTGAAGCAGGCGCAGTTTCTTTGGAAAAGAATGTGTGATCGTTCAAGTAGCCGCTCATTCAATTATACGAAAAATCAGAAGAAAAATAAAAAAAATAGAAAAAGAATGAGCGACTGTTTGCACAGTCGCCAATTCATTGATTTATGGAAAATAAGGAAATATCAAAATAAGAAAATAAGAATGAGCGACCATTATGGAAGACGCTATTTTAATGTGCGCCCACAAGGTTGGACGCCATTTCTTTTGCAAGCAGAAACGGAAACGGGAAGGTCTCTTTGAAGCAATCTTGCTATCATCATCATTATCCTTCCATGTTTTGATCAAGGGAAAGTCTATCCCTGGCAAGAGCAGTAATTTGAGCAACTAATCCACGCTGTAAAATCGGATTGAGCTAATCTACAAAACATTGGTTCTTCTGTGCCCTCTAAAAAGCTACCCGAGAACCACCGGAGGAAGATCTTTGGCCTTTTACATACTTTCCTGTTCATCTTCTCAATTTACTTTCTTCTGAAATCTTCTTCATTTTTAAGCTCTCTTTAATTTCTCCTTCTTCCTCTTCTTCTAATTCTCTCTTGTTCTTAAGCTATTCTCAATTTTTCAAGTCACGGTTATGTACTTTTTACTGTTCATCTACGATTTTTCACAGTTCTTCTCTCCCAGTTTTTACACTCTTCTGATCCTCATCTCCCTCTACGTTCTTCATCAATCGTTTTCATCTCCTCAAGCTCTTCAACTTTCTCTTCTTCCACATCATATAAATATCTCTAGTTTTTAAGTTATTTTCTTTCTTCTTATTCTCTATTTTTCTTATTTTACTAAGTCTTCTTCTTCCTGTACCCTACCTTTCTCTCCCCGTTCACTCTCTTTCACAACACACGCACGCACACACATGTTTTAATTCTTTTTCCTCTCTTCTATCTATTTCTCCCTTCTCCATTATTCATCTAAACCCCTTTGGTGGAGATTCTTCCTTCGGTCCTCTCGGCGGCGTCTATCTCCACGGCAGGACGATTGACTCAAAGGCTTGGCAAGGAGACGGCGGTGCACTTCATCCAAATTCCTTGGCTTTATTTCCTTCTCGCTTCTTTTTATTTTCATTACGAGTTGTACTTTTGAATTTTCATACACATTGTAATCTTTCCTCTTAGCAATTAAATTCATCTTTTGGCAATTATATTTTTCTATTTCCTCTCCCTCTGTCTAAGTTCTCTTCTTAACCCTCTCATCTTCTTTAGATAGTTTTAATTTCAGGCAATTTTATTTTTCTTTTCAGTCTCACTTAAAATTCGGATCTTTCAAATATAACAAATTTTCATCATAGTTAATTAAAAATATTTCTTCTCCGTAGGATCGACCCGTTCTTACCACTTTACTCTAATTCAAATCTTTTTAAGTGAGTGAGTACGGTTATTTTTTTAAATTATGGCATAGTATTTTAACGACGAGTGTTAGTGACTATCAATTTTTGGCGCCGTTGTTGGGGCACAATTGAACTACACTAACACGGAGAAAGAATTGCTTGCTGTTGTTTTCGCCCTTGAGAAATTTTGATCATATCTATTAGGGGCAAAAGTCATTGTTTATTCTGATCACTCTGCTTTAAAATTTTTGCTTTTCAAGGAGGACGCCAAACCCCATCTCATTCGATGGATTCTGTTGCTACAAGAGTTTGATTTGGAAATCAGAGACAAGAAGGGGTTGGAGAATGTTGTTGCTGATCACTTGTCTAGGATTGTGACTCCTGAAAGTGCTCCTATGTCCGATTCCTTCCCCGATGAGCAAATTCTTTCCATCTCTCACACCTCAACCGCCTGGTACGCTCACATAGTCAATTACCTGGCGGTCGGACAGATTCTGAGAGGGTGGTCTAGGCAAGAGAAGGATCGATTCTTTTCAAAGGTTAAGTACTACTTTTGGGAGGACCCAGAGCTATTTCACATGAGTCTAGATCAAATAATAAGAAGATGTGTCCCCGAGGAGGAGCAACAATCTGTTCTAAATTTTTATCATAATCTTGTTTGTGGGGGACACTTTTCAGGAAAGAAAATAGTGACTAAAGTTTGACAAAGTGGATTTTATTGGCCCACAATGCTTAAGGATGCATATGAATTTTCAAAAACATGTTTGAGGTGTCAAGCAATGGGTAACAATTCTAAGAAGGATACTGATGGGGGCATCTCTCGCCCTTCACATTTTTTCCACAGCTCCGATTGCTCACTGCCAGTACTCCATTGTGTCCGTCACATTTTCTGAGTCATGGCATGTAATTTTCATATTTCATTTGAGTCATATCATTGTAATTTTCCTTTTATTTGAGTCCAGTACCTAGGTTAGGTAGTCATTTACCTAAGTTTGAGTGTCATTAGGTTGATTAGATTAGTTAATAGGCCCAATTCAATGGGCTAGGCCCAGGGGTGCCCCCTTCCCCCTTGGTTATTTGTCATTATTCCTAAACATAGGGACTTATCGTAAATTGTGAGATCTCTATAAATAGGACACCACTCTCTCCATTTTTAGTTAATGAAAAATGAATGAATGAAGATCTATTATTGTGAGTCCAGAAAATTGAGTTCATTTGATAAGAAGTCATTAGAGAGGAGTGAGAAACTCCCCTCCCCTAGCCCCTTTCTCTCTCCTCCCCCTCCCACCTACTTTCTCTCTCTCCTCCCCTCATTCAATAGTCACCACAACTTCCCACAACACCTCTTTACTCCACCCCTAGTCCCAAGGGAGAACCCACCAATCTCCAAGCCACCCTCCAACCCCCAACCACCCACTACCCTTTCCCAAGCACCCTTCCATCTCCCCAAGGCTGAAGGGGTTCAAACCCTAGGTCAAATTTGAATCTCCCTCCCTTGCTGGCTGCCCCTCACCCCTCCCCAACACCCCCTCTTTACCTTGGTTGCCCTCCCCATTTCCCCTTGCTTCCCTTGGCCATCCCACCCTCATACACACAACCTTACACCTTCATCCTATTCCCAGCTCGCAGGTAGCAGAGTACCAGCGAGTTTTTGAGGCTGCCACGTCATCACCAAGAACCTTCAGAGGGCATACCATATACCGTTGGAAGCAACTCCCAGTCCTCTTTCCAAAGGTGGTGGTCTTGTCCCAGTCTGAGTTCGTGGCTGCCCAGGAGAGCCGACATCGCCAGACTGCACATCATCCTCCAGACAGTCATCCAGAAGCAGATTGCAGAGGCTACCATGACCAGAGTTATGAGCTTCTTAGAGTGGCGCTTGGCAGAAACGTTATCCTCCAAGTCCCCTAGCATCGTCAAGAAGAGGAGCTTCGTTTGAAGCCCGAAGCACCAAGTTCCGAATTTCCTACCATTAGTGTCCATGTCAGTCTGACTGAAGACAAATCCGACCCCCTCCCACTTCTCAAGCTCTCGCGGTCAGCTCCTACCTCCGACGATGTCCCCGCAGGTCTCCTTTCGAAGACGGTTCAACCACGAATCCAACTACTCTAGCCTCGCCTGAATCAGAGCTCAGAAGCAACCGTGGTGTCCTCGATTTCCTGCTGTAGTGACACAGAAGCTACCAGAATCAGAAGCCTGCAACCATGTTCATGCCTCTGACCCGACCGTCATCGCCAACAAGAAAATCCCCAAAAATTCTGACGATATCCTGGGTTAACCATAGAGGTTTTCCCACTGGTTTTTTTCCAAACAGAGTTCAGGGCAGTCTGCAGTGGTGTCAACACTGACTGTCTATCCGCTATTCCAGAGGGCTGGTAGAACCGACGATCTTCGTCCACTTCGGCTTCTAACGTAGTTCTCCCCACCCCGCCTGGCCGACTGACCGCCCCTCCCTATGTGGAGGTACATTTTGGTTGTAAAAATTAATCCCCACCCCTAGTCCAACCCCCTTTCAAGGGGCATAGTGCATGTAAACTGAAATTTCAGGTTGAAGCTTCATCGGCGCGGCGTGCGGGTAAGCCCACGGTTCCTCGCTCGCCGTCGTCTTTGGCCGGGATCGGTGTCTTCGCACCGGTCAGGTGAGCTTCGGTTACCCCTTTGCTGGTTTCTTTCCATTGCTGATTTAGTATTGCCACTAGTGTCGTCGGATGGTAAGTGAGTGCCCGATCCCGAATTACTATTGTGTGAGTGACTACCGCGGGTGAGTTGTGAGAGAGCCATTACCTCCCACGCCCTCAGCATGCTGGCCGCCCCCGAGACTGGGCATCCTAGGACCCTTAGGGGTTCAACCTTAAGCTAGCCAATCCCCGGAGCCGTGAGGTCCCGTCTCGGACCCTCACCACCATCACCAAGTTACCTACGGGCACTAATGTGCGCTTAGCGGGAGAGTCCGCTCGAGTGAAGTTGCCGGTCCGTGAATCTTGTTTGCTTGCTAGGTCCGAGAGATTGATAGATTAGTTGCTGCATTCCTAAGGTTTCATTAAACATCCTAGATCGTGTCACATCAAGTGGTATCAGAGCAAGTTCTAGACTTGTCTCTACTAAGTCTTGTCCTAGGGCCATTGCATTTATCACCCCGATCATCATGGCCACTTCCTACTTAACCTACTCGCCACCCATGGACTTCATCCTAGATGACGATATTACCTTTGACGGATCACGTTCTAGTTATTATGTTATGTGGGAGACTACCATGGAAAGGTACTTTTAAAAGACTTGGGTATATGGACCCGCGAGAGTCCGCAAGGCCAAGGGACGACTTCGGGGTCAAGCCAAGAGTAAGTGGGAGCACATAGAGGGATTAAGAAGGGTTAGGAGGGAAGAGCCCACTCACTCATGGGATGATATGAAGGAGGAACTTAGAAAGATCTATGCTCCCTGACATTCCCCTTCCTATCCGAGGAGCACTACCACTCCTCCATCCCCACCCGGCCGACTTGAGACCACCCTTAGGTCTCCACCCCCACCACTCCCAACAAATCCCCTCTCAACCATCATCACTACACTTCGCCACCAAGTCCTCTCCATTAAGACCCAAATGATCCCAGCATCCACCTCTACACCTAACCCCATGAGGACCCCCACACCCCAACCAAAACCCCCTTCCACAACCCTCAATATCCAAACCAAATTGGCCCCCACTCCCGCCTCTCCACAATCGGCCGATCCCAAGGGGAAGAGATCCCTAACCGACCCAATTTCCCCAATGAGGACAACCACTCACCCAACCCTCACCATTCAAACCCAAGTGGACCTCGTGTCCACCCCTCCACCTAGGCCCATGACGGCCATCACCCCCCAACCCACAATCTCTCACCAAACCCATACCCCACAAGCCCCCTTGGTCCCCACCACTACCCCTCCATCGTCCCCTAAAAGGGATGCCCCACCAAAACCAATCAACCCAAACCTCATCACCCAACCCACCTTCCACTTCCAACCCCAATCCTACCCCAACCTAGGCCTCCGCTACTTCCACTCCGAAACCCAACCCATGTTCGACCTCGCTCACCACCCCGGGTGCACCATGCCCCAATCATCATCACCTCATCCCCAAAAGACCTTCCCATTCCCTTGAGAAAGGAGGTCACACCCACTCACATAGGAGTAGTTGCTAGTCCGGGCCCTCTCCCCACCCATGAGGAAACCCAAGTTCACACCAATGGTGAGGAAGAGCTTCAACCCTTTGCCACTTCAAATAGTCCGGGTCTTCAAGAGCCACAAACCTTCAGAAATGGCACCATAATCATAGATGGGGCCCTAGCTAGATGGCTAAAGGAGAGACCAATTCACCCCATCACGTCCTATGTCTACCCTCCCATGGAGCTAAACCTCCCCATAGTACCCTTCTCAACCAATCGCACCACCATCCAATCATCCTACCAAGTGGAAACTTTAGGGGATCTTCTTAAGGGCCTAGCATGGCAAATCGAGTTCACTAGCATATTGACCCCTATGGCAGAACAACCTAGGAGCCTTGACCTCCTACACCTTTGTGTCGGGTCTATCACCTCAATGTGCACCATTGGTTGCTACACTAGCGACCTCCTTTTCTTTCTCCCCATGATGGAAGAACCCATCTCGATCCACTCACCTACCATTAAGATACCAAGAACATTGGCCAACCCATCCACTCGACACACCGGCCCAATAATTCCAATAAAGGAGGATGACTCATCGCTGTGTGAAGGTCTTGAGGACATGGAGCCCCTCCCACTAGGTAGCCCTTTCCATGACCCCTTTGACCCCTTCCTATGCGAGCCTAGTTACCCATGTGACCCACCCGCCTTACTCACCCCACCCCCACCCGCCATGTTGGACCAAGTCCATCTCTTCCTAGGCCTGAGTCACACCATAGGAGCCATGACCTTGAACAACATCCACCTAGGGATTGAGGAGGTGCCCCATTCCATGATGTCCACCTACCTAGATCCCTTCGACCCTTTTGAGTGGAAGCTCAAAGGCCACCCTACCACCCCACACAAGGAAGTCATCTTTGGGAAAGGAATTCATATGTCTTGGCATATCACACCACTTGGCATGATTAGTACGTCGGGTCCACTCATTCATGTCACCCACATGTCAAGTAGGATGCATGATTGGTCCGTATTAGGGTGTAACGGCCCTCCCTCATTGATCATTGATCATACGCATGTTAGGACCATCTACGGATGTCCGGGTCCCCCGGCATTCATCACCACTTTGTATGATAGGTTCACCTACGGATGCCCCGGCTCACCTAGGTCCATCAAAGTCTACATGGCAGTATTGCATGATATGTCCACTTATGGTTGCGCCGGTCCACCTTTAGATACCACACACTTCCCACCCACACCGCACCATAGCTCATTGCATAATCATTCAAGCAACCATCTAGCAACGGGCGATGAGGTTCATGATGAATGGGAAAAAGCTCGCAAGTGCCACTTGGGACCCCAAGTAGGCAACCTAGTGATGGTGAGATTGGAGTGGCTCTACCTTAGGGTCACCTCCAAGTCGATGGCACGAGGACTTGGACCTTCTCAATTTCTGAGTAGCTTTGACAAACTAGCTTATGGGTTGGATTTACTGATGGGATTTTGGGATATACCCCACTTTCCATGTGGCATATCTAGGACCCTCTAAGGGCACTACGGTGGATCCCAGTGAGCACCTTGAGCCTACCGCCACCTTTGTGAGTGACACCCTCAGAGAGCCTCCACATATCAGCTTGAGAGTCCGACGTGTGCACACGGAGGCAATACTAGGCAAGCAGGGTACCATCACCAACAAGAGGGTGTGCCCGAGCCACCTTGAGAGGACGAAGAGCCGTTCCCCGGCTGAGGACGCGAGGTTGAGTTTGGAGGTCATGACTCGCCCGGAGCTGCATTAGAGGACCACTACCTCGGCGGACCCATACTCGACGGAGTTGATTTCTTCGCACCTCGGGGGTATGATGGGGGCATATCTCGCCCTTCACATTTTTTCCACAGCTCCGATTGCTCACTGGTAGTACTCCATTGTGTCCGTCACATTTTCTGAGTCATGGCATGTAATTTTCTTATTTTATTTGAGTCATATCATTATAATTTTTCATTTATTTCAGTCCAGTACCTAGGTTAGGTAGTCATTTACCTAAGTTTGAGTGTCATTAGGTTGATTAGATTAGTTAATGGGCCTAATTCAATGGGCTAGGCCCAGGGGCGCCCCCTTCCCCCTTGGTTATTTGTCATTGTTCCTAAACATAGGGACTTATTGTAAATTATGGGATCCCTATAAATAGGACCCCACTCTCTCCACTTTTAGTTAAGGAAAAATGAATGAATGAAGATCTATTATTGTGAATCCATAAAATTGAGTTCATTTGGTGAGAAGCCATTAGAGAGGAGTGAGAAACTCCCCTCCCCTAGCCCATTTCTCTCTCCTCCCCCTCCCACCTACTTTCTCTCTCTCCTCCCCTCATTCAATAGTCACCACAACTTCCCACAACACCTCTTTACTCCACCCCTAGTCCCAAGGGAGAACCCACCAATCTCCAAGCCACCCTCCAACCCCCAACCACCCACTACCCTTTCCCAAGCACCCTTCCATCTCCCCAAGGCTGAAGGGGTTCAAACCCTAGGACAAATTTGAATCTCCCTCCCTTGCTGACTGCCCCTCACCCCTCCCCAACACCCGCTTCTTACCCTGGTCGCCCTCCCCATTTCCCCTTGCTTCCCTTGGTCATCCCATCCTCATACACACAACCCTACACCTTCATCCTATTCCCAGCTCGTAGGCAGCAGAGTACGAGAGACTTTCTGAGGCTGCCTCGTCATCACCAAGAAGATTCAGAGGGCGTATCATATACCGTTGGAAGCGTCTCCCAGTCCTCTTTGCAACGGTGGTGGTCTTGTCCCAGTCTGAGTTTGTGGCTGCCTAGGAGAGCCGACATTGCCGGACTGGGCATCATCCTCCTGATAGTCATCTAGAAGCAGATTGCAGAGGCTACCACAACCAGAGTTCTGCGCTTCTTGGAGCTGTGCTTGGCTGAAATGTTCTCCTCCAAGTCCCCTAGCATCGCCAAGAAGCGGAGCGTCGTTTGAAGCCCGAAGCACAAAGTTCCAAATTTCCTACCATTAGTGCGCAGGTCAGTCTGACTGAAGATAGATCCGACCCCCTCCCACTTCTCAGGCTCTCGCGGTCAGCTCCGACCTCCGACAGCATACCCACAAGTCTCCGTTCTAAGACGGTTTGACCACAAATCCAACGACTCTGGCCTTGCCTGAATCAGAGCTGAGGAGCAACCGTGGTGTCCTCGCCTTAGTGCTGCAGTGACACAGAAGCTACCAGAATCAGAAGCATGCAACCATGTTCATTCCTCTGACCCGACCGTCATCGCCAACAAGAAAATCCCCAAAAATTCTGACGATATCCTGTGTCAACCATAGAGTTTTTGCCGCTAGTTTCGTTGAAAACAGAGTTCGGGGCAATCCGCAGTGGCGTCAACACCGACTGTTTATATGCTGTTCAAGAGGGCTGGCAGAACCGACGATCTTCGTCCACTTCGGCTTCTAGCGTAGTTTTCCCCACCCCGCCTGGCCGACTGACCGCCCCTCCCTGTGTGGAGGTACATTTTGGTTGTAAAAACTAATCCCCACCCCTAGTCCAACCCCCTTGCAAGGGGCGTAGTGCATGTAAACTAAAATTTCAGGTTGAAGCTTCATCGGCGCGGCGTGCGGGTAAGCCCACGCGTCCTCGCTTGCCGTCGTCTCCGGCCGGGATCAGTGTCTTCACACTGGTCAGGTGAGCTTCGGTTATCCCTTTGCTAGTTTCTTTCCATTGCTGGTTTAGTATTGCCACTAGTGCCGTCAGACGGTAAGTGAGTGCCCGATCCCGAATTACTATTGTGTGAGTGACTACTGCGGGCGAGTTGTGAGAGAGCCAATACCTCCCACGCCCTCGGCGTGCTGGCCGCCCCCGAGAGTGGGCATCCTAGGACCCTTAGGGGTTCAACCTTAAGCTAGCCAATCCTCGGAGTTGTGAGGTCCCGTCTCGGACCCTCACCACCATCACCAAGTTGCCCACGGGCACTAATGTGCGCTTAGGGGGAGAGTCCGCTCGAGTGAAGTTGCCGGTCCGTGAATCTTGTTTGCTTGCTAGGTCTGAGGGATTGATTGATTAGTTGCTGCATTCCTAAGGTTTCATCAAACATCCTAGGTCGTGTCACATCAGATACGATGCTGCTTAATCCCATTCTGGTAGTAGAAATTTTTGATGTTTGGGGTATTGACTTTATGGGACTATTTCCACATTCATTTGGCAATGAATATATTTTGGTGGCGGTGGACTATGTTCCGAAGTGGATTGATATTGTTGCTACTAGGACCAATGATCACAAGCTGTTGATGAAGTTTGTAATGAAACACATCTTTTCTCAATTTGGTTGTCCTAGAGCTATCATTAGTGATGGGGGTTCTCACTTCACGAATTCTCAATTTTGAGCTTTGCTTCGCAAATATGGTATTACTCATAAGCTTGCTACCCCATATCATCCCCAAACTAGTGGCCAGGTAGAAGTGTCCAATATGGAGATTAAGAATATTTTACATAAAACTGTTAGGCCGGATAGGAAAGACTGGTCCGAGAGACTAGACGATGCATTATCGGCCTATAGAACTGCATTTAAGACTCCCATTTACATGTCCCCATACAGCCTCCTTTTTGGAAAAGCCTGTCACTTACCTGTAGAGCTGGAACATAGAGCATATTGGGCCATTAAACAAGTCAATTTTGATCTTACTCAAGCTGGGTCCCAAAGAGCTCTACAACTTAATGAACTGGAGGAATTGCGTAATGAAGCATACGAAAATGCCAAGATTTACAAAGCTAAAACCAAGGCATTTCACGATAAGTATATTCACAGAAAAACTTTTTTTGTTAATCAAATGGTTTGACTTTTTGACTCAAGGCTACGCTTGTTCCTCGGTAAGTTAAAATCCAGACGGGATGGACCGTTTGTGGTTGTTAAGGATTTTGACCACAGTGCCGTCAAAATTTTGAATCCTAAAAATGGTCACGTTTTCACTGTCATCGGTCAAAGATTGAAACCTTATTTGGAAAATGATCAGTTGCAAAAAGAATCTATTGTTCTAAGTGATCTAGAATAAAATCTTCGTGAGGTTTCATGCGTTTGGTTAAAGACGGAAAACTTAACGCTTCTAGGAGGCAAGCCAATGTTCTTTGTTATTTGATGCTTTATTTTTAGTTTATTTTTCAATAGATAGCCCAAGAAGAAGAAGCTACCGCCATTATTCTAAAGCAGATTTCGCCGCGCACACCAGATTGTATCTTTCCATCTCAGCAATATTTCTTTGTCACATTGTTCTATTACTTTCTATTACATATTCCATTGAAGACAATGTCATTCAAGTTGGGGGGGAGAGAGAAAAATTCATGATGCATATAGTACAACCTGACAGGAGCTCTTGCATGTTGTCCTAAGTATTTTTGCATAAAATAAAAAGATGAAATCCCCAATTAAGTTTTCTAATTTTATCACTAGTCTAAAGCCGAGTGATCGGAATAAACAATGACTTTTGCGCCTAACAGATATGATCAAAATTTCTCAAGGGCGAAAACAACAGCAAGCAATTCTTTCTCCGTGGTAGTGTAGTTGAATTGTGCATCGGCGAGGGTGCGGCTCGCATAGTAGATCACCACGGGCTTCTTATCGACTCTCTGACCCAGGATAGCTCTAACAACGTAATCTGAAGCATCACACATGATTTCAAAAGGAAGCGACCAATTTGGAGATTGAAGAATCGGAGCTTGAGTGAGGGCCGCTTTCAAAGAATTGAATGCCTCAAGACAGGAATCATTAAGATTGAAAGGAGTGTCCTTGGCTATCAAATTTTAGCGCCGTTGCCGGGGAAGAAAATAATTTTTGATTGTTGGAAATTCTTGTGTTTGATTTGTATATAGTTTTACTAAAATTTCTATTTTTATTTTGTACAAAAAAATAAAAAAAAGAGAAAATTCAGACCTAAAATTCTTAGAAAGTAAAATGCCACAGGAAGCGTCGCTGAAAGCCTGAAATTGTCGCAGAAAGTAGAAAAATCAGAAAATCCAAGAAATTTAAGCGTCGTTAAAGGTCAGTAAACATAGGAAAATGTTCTGTTTTGAAAATTTTTAAAAAATCATAAAAAATCTAAAAAAAATCTTAAAAAATCCAAAAAAAATGATAAGTCCAGAACACACGAAAAACATGATTTTAGACTTTATTTCTTAGTAGAGTTGCATATTATTTATTATTTTTAGTTGATAATTTTTTTATTTATCTTTTTTTAAAAAAATCTCAAAGAAAAAAATCTTAAGAAAAAAAAATCAGAAAATAAAAAAAATCTCATCATGTTATCATGCTCTCATCTTAGTGCATCTCTTACATGCATTTGCATTTTAGTTGATTTCTTATTTACTTGCATCATCATTTGAAAAAAATATATCTTTCTCTTCTCTTCTATTTCCCCTTCTGAAGGGCAAGTTAGGCTCTTTACACCCTTCATGGAATTAGAAAGACCCTCCATTGAGCACTCTGTCTCTTTGGACATGAATCTCCTTTTTCAAGACCTCCATAACTCCCCGCACCCGTGGATTCCCTCACGGACGCTGGGTAGGTTGTACCACGAAGTAACCCGGAGTTAGATTGCCCTTGGAAGGTCACACACAAAACAAAGATGAGAGTTTTGGAATTTATTACTATTTTGAAAAATCAGTGTCTAGGCTAGAGGTTAAGTGTCAAATGCCTAAGCGGGTTTGTGGTTATTTAATTAGGTCCCTACGAAAGTAGGGGGAGCCTCCCGCAACCTCACCTCTTACCAGGCCGGTGGACCAATTTGGTAGTGGGTACAAATTCTTTTTTTTGAAAAAAAAAACCATCATTTTTTTGCATACATAATTCATATAGTTATTGTTGCATTTGCATTATTTTAAAAAGAAATTTTAAAAATCTAAAAACAAACAATCTTTCTTTGGGCCCTTGTGCATTGCATGCAAGGTAGGAGATCCCTACACCCACATTTGATATGACCCTTTGAAGACATAGAGAGGTTAGTGCATTCTGGAAATCATCCACAACCTAATCTCATGGAGGACCAAAACCCACAACAAGCTCCCAAGCAGATGAAGGACTATTTCATGCCTAACCAATACCAACCGTCCTTCTATGTCCAAGCACCCCAGAACCAGGCGGTTCAGTATGAGATCAAGTCTAGTACCATCCAAATGTTGCCATCTTTTTATGAAAATATCAATGAAGACCCTTATAAACATCTTGATGAGTTCCTCCAGATTTGCTCAACTATGAAAATCCAAAACTTTTTAGATGATGCTCTCAAATTGACACTCTTTCCTTTTTCCCTCAAAGATAAGGCTAAATATTGGTTAGGCACTTTGGGTAAATCAATTGATACTTGGGCTGAAATGCAAAAGGAGTTTTTGAAGAAATTCTATCCCACAGGGTGAACTAATAACATGAGGAGAGCGATAACTGGATTCACACCAAACCCTAGTGAACAAATCCATGAGGCGTGGGATAGACTGAAAGATTTGCTAAGGAAATGCTCTCATCATCGGTTATCAAGATGGCAAATTGTACAGGCATTCTATGAAGGTTTGACGGAGAATTATAGACAGATGGTGGATGCATCATGTGGGGGAGCATTCATGAGTAAGAGTGAGGATGAGGCTTACGATTTATTTGAAATGCTTAGTGAAAATTCCATCAATCATGCCTCGCTATCATCTTATGAGAGAATGATTGGGTCATCCAAGAGGGCAGGGCTATATGAAGTTAAGAGCCAAGGAGAGTGTGAGAACATGATGGATATAAATTTAGGTCAAATCGGGCAATTAGCTGCTAACAATATGAGGAGAGATGCAGGTCAACTTCCTAGCTAACCTGTGGCTAATCCTAAGAACCAACCTCCAGGCTTTCACTAAAGAGCCCCTCTTCTTCCTCAACCAACCCAACCCCAGCCTCCTCCTCCTATGGGCCCTCAATTTGAGAACACCAAGGCTATATCTACCCTTAGGAGTGAGAAGGTTTTAGATGACCCATATCAGGCTAGGAGAATTGGTAGCAGTTCGGGCCAAGAAGCTCACGTGGAAAGTGATAGTGAGGACAATACAAAACCAAGCAGAGAGATGCAACGTCGGCTGAACCCAAGCATGAAGGAGGTAGTAAAGAAAGAAGTTGTCAAGTGGTTGGATGACGGGATCATATATCCCATTTCTGACAGCAAGTGGGTCAGCCCAACTCATGTTGTTCCTAAGAAGTCAGGGCTGACAGTTGTAACAAATGAGAAAGGAGAAGAAGTGCCTACATGATTGCAAACGGGGTGGAGAGTCTACATTGACTACAGAAAATTAAATTCAGCTACAAAGAACGATCATTTCCCACTACCGTTCATAGATCAGATTTTGGAGAAACTGACTGGGCAAAAGTATTTTTGCTTTTTGGATGGCTACTCCGGGTATAATCAGGTTGCTATTTACCTAGAAGATCAAGAGAAGACAATGTTCACGTGCCCCTATGGCACATTTGCTTTTAGAAGAATGCCATTTGGGCTGTGTAATGCCCCCACCACCTTCCAACGATGTATAATGTCGATATTTTCTGAAATGGTGGGGGAATGTTTGGAAGTGTTTATGGACGACTTTTCTGTGTTTGGTGATTCGTTCGAAAGTTTCTTGGAGAATTTAACTCAAGTGTTTAAGAGGTGCATTGATTCAAATCTCGTGTTGAGTTGGGAGAAAAGTCATTTTATGGTTAGAGAAGGGATAGTGCTAGGCCATGTTGTATCAGAAAGGGGAATAGAGGTTGATAAGGCCAATGTTGATTTGATTTCTAATCTTCCTCCTCCTTCTTCTGTCAAACAGATTCGATCTTTTCTTGGCCATTCTGGATTCTATAGTAGATTCATCCAAAACTTCTCCACCATCGCTCGTCCTCTCACATAATTGCTAGCCAAGGACACTCCTTTCAATCTTAATGATTCCTATCTTGCGGCATTCAATTCTTTGAAAGCGGCCCTCACTCAAGCTACGATTCTTCAATCTCCAAATCGGTTGCTTCCTTTTGAAATCATGTGATGCTTCAGATTACGCTGTTGGAGCTGTCCTGGGTCAGAGAGTCGATAAGAAGCCCATGGTGATCTACTATGCGAGCTGCACCCTCGCCGATGCACATTTGAACTACACTACCATAGAGAAAGAATTGCTTGCTGTTGTTTTCGCTCTTGAGAAATTTCGATCATATCTGTTAGGGCAAAAGTCATTATTTATTTCGATCACTCGGCTTTAAAATTTTTGCTTTCTAATAAGGACGCCAAAACCTTTCTCATTCAGTGGATTCTCTTGCTACATGAGTTTGATTTGGAAATCAAAGAATAGAAGGAGTTGGAGAATGTTGTTGCTGATCACTTGTCTAGGATTTTGATTTTTGAAAGTGCTCTTATGTCCGATTCCTTCCCCGAAGAGCAAATTCTTTCCATCTCTCGCACCTCAACCCCCTGGTACGCTCACATAGTCAATTACCTGGCGGTCGGATAGATTCCAGGAGGGTGGTCTAGGCAAGAGAAGGATCGATTCTTTTCGAAGGTTAAGTACTACTTTTGTGAGAACCTAGAGCTACTTCACATGGGTCCAGATCAAATAATAAGAAGATATGTCCCCGAGGAGGAGCAACAATATGTTCTGAATTTTTGTCATAATCTTGCTTGTCGGAGACACTGAAAGAAAACAACGGCTAAAGTATTACAAAGTGGATTTTATTGGCCCACATTGTTTAAGTATGCTTATGAATTTTTAAAAACATGTTTGAGGTGTCAAGCAGTGGGTAACAATTCTAAGAAGGATATGATGCCGCTTAATCCCATTCTTGTAGTAGAAAATTTCAATGTTTGGGGTATTGAGTTTATGGGACCATTTCCACCTTCATTTGGCAATGAATATATTTTGGTGGCAGTGGACTATATTTCGAAGTGGATTGAAGCTGTTGCTACTAGGACCAATGATCACAAGCTGGTGATGAAGTTTGTAAAGAAACACAACTTTTCTAGATTTGGTTGTCCTAAAACTATCATTAGTGATGGTGGTTCTCACTTCACGAATTCTCAATTTCGAGCTTTGCTTCGCAAATATGGTATTACTCATAAGCTTGCTACCCCATATCATCCCCAAACTAGTGGCTAGGTAGAGGTGTCCAATACGGAGATTAAGAATATTTTGCATAAGACAGTTAGGCCGGATAGGAAAGATTGGTCTGAGAGACTAGACGATGCATTATGGGCCTATAGAACTACATTTAAGACTCCCATTGGCATGTCCCCATACCGTCTCATGTTTGGAAAAGCCTGCCACTTACCTGTAGAGCTGGAACATAGAGCATATTGGGCCATTAAACAAGTCAATTTTGATCTTACTCAAGCTGAGTCCGAAAGTGCTCTACAACTTAATGAACTAGAGGAATTGCGTAATTAAGCCTACGAAAATTCGATGATTTACAAAGCTAAAACCAAGGCATTTCACGATAAGCATATTCACAGGAAAACTTTTTCTATTAATCAAATGGTTTGGCTTTTTAACTCAATGATGCGGGACGACGAGAGAGACTCGATGCTAAATGGTGTGAACCTGGGACTCTAGGTGACGACGTGACCAATTGGATGACGCGACCAGCGACACACAAACAATAGAGCTACCTTGGCTCAACACTAAGAGCTCCTACGGGGTATATGCCTTTAACATAAAAGCAATCCCATGAGTCGTCCCAAGCGAGGGAAATGTGGATCCGCGCGGTTGAGAAATCGGCAGTGTCAAGGGTGATCAAACTCACTTCCATGCTCAGATCGAGTCATGTGACGGGTTCGCTCTCTCTCTCTCACAGTGGTGATTAAAATGATTTAACGAGCTAGGTTAACCTATCACATGCAAGCAGCGGCATATAATCATATACAAAATAAGCAAATGCCGAGGAGGAGAGATCGTTACCTCCACGCTCTGAGCGTGGGGAAGACAACCCCGGCCAAGATCCGTACTCCCAGTTAGACAATTACAAAATAAATTACAGAATTGAAATTTTATTGCCCACACCATGCAGGGTGGTAAAGGGCTACAGCGGGACCCGGGAGTAGAGCTCTTGGGTTGACGGGCATCATTTTGAGTCACCTTGTTGGTGCTAGCACGCTACTACTTGATGCTGGACGGACAACGCGGACTGATGGTTGTGGGGACCATGTTCTGCTCGGGCGACTGACTGGGGCGGGGTTGGTCCCATTGCGAAGGGGACTCCTGGAAGGTTGGTCCTTGGGAGGCAGTCAGGCTGGAATGCTTTCTGGAAGGCGGGGCGACCTGATTTGTGAAGCGTTGTTGTTGCTGTCCCGAGCCTGCTATGCAGTTTCAAAACTACGGGATCCGGCGATAAAATTTGTTGTGATCAACTCCGACGTCAGAACGATGCGAAACTGGCGCCGTTGCGTAGCCCTTTTAGAGATCTACGACCATAGGCTATTAAAATTTTTTTTATAACACTAGATTTTTCGTGGGGTATTTATGAACATGCTTGGATCACCCAGGCAGAGTTGCAGAGGATAGATCCGGACTTACTGGAGCGCTACCAGAGCGATCAAGACCGTTACTCGACTGGGTGAAGTTTCTCCCACCCGGGGAGAATTGGTGCGGACACCAGAGCAAGCGAAAAGCATGAGTCGGCAAGCCATCGGTACCGAACGCGTAGCACCACTCGAGCTACATAGGCATCCTTATGGCTTGGAGTCAGTCTAGAATTAATTCTAGTAAGATCTAAGCCTGGGAGTCAGCCTGTTCATAAATACCCCACAAAAAATCCAATGTTATAAAAGGTTTTGTAACAGCATATGGTCATAGATCTCTGAAAGGGCTGCGTAACGGTGCCAGTTTTGCATCGTTGCAACGTCGGAGCTGATCACAGCAAATTTTATCGCCGGATCGCGTAGTTCTGAAACTGGATAGCAGGCTCGGGATAGCAACAACAACGCTTCACAAATCAGGTCGCCCTACCTTCCACAAGGTGTTCCAGCCCGACCGCCTCCCAGGGAGCAACCTTCCAGGAGTCCCCTTTGCAACGGGACCAACCCCGCCCCAGTCGGCCGCCCGAGCAGAACATGGTCCCCACAACCGTCAGCCCGCGTCGTCCGGCCAGCATCAAGTAGCAGCGCGCCAGCACCAACAGGGTGACTCAAAATGCTACCCGTCAACCCAAGAGCGCTACTCCCGGGTCCCGCTGTAGCCCTTTACCTCAGTGCGTGGAGTGGGCAATAAAAATTCAATTCTGTAATTTATTTGGTAATTATCTAACCGGGAGTACGGATCTTGACCGGGGTTGTCTTCCCCACGCCCGGAGCGTGGAGGTAATGATCTCTCCTTCTCGACATTTACTTATTTAGTCTATGATTATATGCCGCTTCTTGCATGTGATAGGTTAACCTAGCTCGTTAAATCATTTTAATCACCGCTATGAGAGAGAGAGCGAACCCGTCCCGTGACTCGATCTGAGCACGAAAGTGAGTTTGACCACCCTTGACTCTGCCGATTTCTCAACCGCGCGGATCCGCAATTCCCTCTCTTGGGATGACTCATGGGATTGCTTTTCTGTTAAAGGCATATACCCCGTAGGAGCTCTTATTGTCGAGCCAAGGTAGCTCTATTGTTCGTGTGTGGCTGGTCGCGTCATCCAATTGGTCACGTCATCACATAGAGTCCCAGGTTCGCACCATTTAGCATCGAGTCTCTCTCGTCGTCCCGCATCAGTTTGGTATCAGAGCGGGTTAGAGTCTAGGGTAGTCGGTCCAAGATTTCATATTGCACCCTTTAACCGGGATATTAAAAGGTGCCTCCGGAATGATATGTTACGCCTATTGGGAAGGTGACTGTTGTGCTGGTTTTTATGCCGAATGACCAAGGTGAAGGAAGGGATATAGCGGGGAAGGAAAACATGAGAGTTTGATATATCTCGGGTATCCTTTTTACAGTTAGATGCCTCTCACGGCGATATCGGGCACTCTCTTTTTACGGAAAGTCGAAAAGGGTCAAATGGCACGGGAATGTAAGAGTACGGGTTAACCGAACAGGGTGCGGGCGTGCCAGTCAATTTCCCGACAATCACCCATGGAACCAAGGGTTGATCGGGGAAGCGCCACCAGGGCACGGCATGTGGGCTCGGGCGATCGGGCGACACGTGGAGAAAAGGGGTTCCACTAGTGCGAGTGCGTAGGCGATTGTGGGAATCGTGTACTAGATGTTTTTCCCCACCGGCCGCAAGCAACCGATGTTTATTTACATCAGATTGAATCCGAACACCTTCATTCTGAGCTGAAGAAAAGTCTGTATATATGCCTGAAGCCGTGGGTAGAGGGTCGGTAGCATTCTGTAGCTGTGGGTGCGCTTTCGACTGAGTGGTGTTGACTGGAGTTAGGGTGTTGGGCACATATGCCAAACGGTTTAGGTAGGGAGCTGGGGGCCCGAATGCGGGCGCTTGTATTTCACTGGATTTATGATGGGCCGCATGGGCTTTACAAATGGGCCTAAGTGGCCAAAGTACAACAGGCGCAAGCCGCGGGATAATTCTGACATGTGGGTCGGTCCCGGGGTCATTGCGTAACAAGGCGGATATCTGTGTGTTTTACAGGAACTCTTTATAGAGGGATCATTGTGGGCCCGACTGCCTTGCTGGCAAAAGCGGACATGGACTGGCGCCTGGTGGAGGTCGAACGCCGCTCGAGGTGAGCGGTCAGGATTCCGTGTTGGGGTCCAGCACAGCATTATGAAGTGCACTTCGTCACCGTCGTAAGTTGGCGTACACGGGCGAACCCGGGATGCGGGTGTGTTTGCCGTTAGCATAGTCACCTTACGTGCGACGGGGATGGTCTTGGTGTGAGACGGCTAAACACCGCATGAGGGAAATATGCGTGACATACCCTCAGCGTCTGTGAGTCGACTAGCAAGCCAACCACGCGCGCAGTTGTCTTCTCGTGTTCCCGACCCTTGCCGAAAGCCTCGGGAGTCCGAGGGTGCGGCAATTAGGCCGAGGGGTTCGTTCGTCCGTCTGAGTGTTCGCTGGTGTAAGCCTTCATCCGTTGCCCCTTGAGCTTCTAAGGGGGGAAATTTATAGGAATTTGAAGGGGTGGAGGGAGGTGTTTAGGAGGACCAAGTTGAGGGTTCAACTTGGTCCGGGTAAACCCCCTAAACAGTAGTATTTTTATTTTATTTTTATATTTTTTGTGTGTTTTTTCTATGTGTAACGAAAGTGGGGAGATGGGGTTTAGGCGGACCAGACCAGTCCCTTGGGCTGGTTCGCTTAAACTCCTC
The DNA here is from genome assembly GCA_022559845.1 of Amorphophallus konjac. Classification (NCBI taxonomy): domain Eukaryota; kingdom Viridiplantae; phylum Streptophyta; class Magnoliopsida; order Alismatales; family Araceae; genus Amorphophallus; species Amorphophallus konjac. The sequence goes on from CM040124.1 coordinate 239,752,068, forward strand.
CCCCAGGGGGGGTTTAGGCAGACCAGCCCCATGGGCTGGTCTGGTCCGCCTAAACCCCTCTTCGGAGAGGTAAATTTTTTTTATTATTATTTGGTAGGGTTTAGGAGGACCAGCCTGTGGGTCCAGGCTGGTCCGCCTAAACCCCTCCCGAGGGGGGTTTGGGCGGACCAAATGGGTCCCTTTTTTTATTTTAATTTTTTTTTTAATACCAAGGGGTTTAGGCAGACCAGCCTGGGGGTCCAGGTTGGTCTGCCTAAACCCCTCCCCAGGGGGGGTTTAGGCGGACTGGGTTGGAGAGAGAGGGGGGGGCCACCTCTATAAAATTGAATTTTTTGTTGATATTAGCCCCACTTTGACTCAATTTGAACGCAAGAAGATAAAGGATAAGTGCTTGGACTGGTTGACTGGTTGCTGGTGCGCGTAGACCGAGGGATTGGAGTGTGTGACTCGACGTAATCCCGGGGCCTCATCTTCACGAATTCTTCCACGTACGAGTACGACGAACGAAACTTTGCACGAACCTCGGACCGCGAGATTAGGAATTTGCACGAACTGGGACTGGGGAAGACCGTCAAGCCTCCGGGCTGGAGAGAGGGTGCGACCCCCGGGGAGTTCGCCCTCCCTTGCGGGTGCGGCTGCATCACGGGGCGAACCGGCCCCGGACGAGCCACAACCCAGAGGGATGGCCCCCAGGAGTCTTCTTTCATCGTCTGGGGATGTCCTTTGAAGGACATGGGGTTCCGAGATACTGTGATGGCCCGTGGGGGCCGTTGTTCTTCGAGTCGTAGCAGCCGCTCGCAAGGTGTTCGGGCAAATACCCGACACACCCTGGGTTGTCAAACATGTCAAGTAGGTGACTGGTGGGCCTTGGATTCGGCCTTGGGTTGAGAACGGGAGCTCGTGGGAGCTAAGGGGAGGCACTTTAGGCTCGTGGGCCGTGCCTCAGGCTAGGTGCCGCGTTGTATGGTGGTTTGGCAGGGTAGCCTCGGGTTGGCCCGAGAGCTAGAGTTAAGTGGCTCATTGCCACGTGTCTGAGGGTCGGGGGTGGCCCCGACTTGCTGGGGGTTCATTGTAGGACCCAATTAGTGTGCTGGAACCATGGGGTGGCCCGTGGGTTGGTGTAGAAGGGTTGAAACATATGCGCCTACAAGGTGTTCGTAAAAATGTCGAACACACGTGTGTGAGCCGTATACACATGCTGCGGGCCTCGCAAGCTTGTGGTTGACCTATTTGGGTCTCCCTTTGACCTTGGAGGGTTGAAGGAAGGCATCTCGGGGTAAGTCCCTGGCCTTTTCATTGAGTGCCACATGGCATGGCTTGTAGTCGGGGTGCCCCTGGGTTGCCCTGCGTGGTCGTGTAGAATGCGGGCAAAGTCCACAACTTAGGGGTCAGGAATGGTCTCGATTGATTGCTAATACCGCAGTATACCTCGGCTAGCAGGTCGGGGCCGTTGGTCGGGCCCAGTGGGTTGTCGGAGGGGCTGGATAGCCAATGCCTTGAAGGTGTTCGAGGAAATTCCCGAACTCCTATTTTCGGGTATTTTGTTGGAAAAATTGTCCGGGTACAACAAATGCCCCCCACGGGTCGTGCGTCGGAGGCGGAGACGAGGGCGTACAGCCTGTGAACCTCTCCTTTTGAGTTGTTATAGTTGCGTTTTGACGCTTCGTGTCCTTTTGCTTTATTGTATTGCATGTGTTAAATTTCTGGCATGCTGACCATTTTTGGTATTATGTCTTGCAGCTATGGCACGATTCGGTAGGGATGAGAGGGTCCCGAGGCATGTGGTTCGGGTGGAGGACCACTGGGTGAGGACGACCGAGTGGCTTATGCCCCATTTGGGCCCGCCAGTCATCACTGCGGCTAATGTGGAGCAGCTCGACTGGGGGCCCACGGCTGTGGCAGAGGGCCCCGTTGGCGAGCGCGGCAGCGGAGTTGGGACTGTGGACTTAGCCCACGCGTCAGAGGCGGGCGGGCTTTACACTTATGATCGTAGCGATGGCTACCCAGTGGAGTTCCCTCTGGACCATCACTTGTTCAAGTTCCTTAGGTGTTTTGTTCCACCAGGCATGAAGGAGGGTGACTCTCGGGTTACTGGAGCCCGTCACTGACTGGAGCAGGCGATCTTGATGGGCCGAGACAGTTTGCATGGAATTGTCCTCTGCGGCTTTCCGAGTTTCTCCGGGGACTACTGGAGATAGTGTCAGTTTCCCAGTGCTGAGTGCCTGGGCTTCTTCAGCAAGGCGGACCAGTTCGGAGTCCGCATTGGAGTGATGGGTCCCACTTCCTGGGATTTGCATGGACACCACCGGGCAGAGATAGAGGGCAGTCCAGGGTTAGCACTGGAGCCATCAGGGTTGGAGTATGCTAGTGAGGGTTATGACGATCACAGCCTTCTATTAGGGATTCTGCGATAGAGTGCTGTTAGCTGGTATGGCCGTTGAGCGGTGATTTCGTCACATAGATAATGCCAGGGAGCTATCGAGTGGTTGATGGGCATAGTACACCACTATCGGGTGCTGCTAGATCGAGCTGATATCAGATATGTTGTGACCACGGCTTTGTACGGGTACCCCTGCTATACGGGGCTTCTACAGGCGTTGACAGAGCACTTCAACCGTAGGTAGAACACTGTGGTAACGGCCGAGTGAGACACCTCGTTACTTGTGGTCTCTATACAGGATCTTCGGGTTGCCGATCAGCGGCGAGGGGTATGAGGAGGTAGTGCCAGATGACCTCCATCACAGCCACACCGACCGGCATGGAAGATACCACGTTTATTATAGCTACCGGTATTTGCTGAAGACCTGGAGGGACTTAGCCTTGGCCGAGAGAGAGAGAGTAGCGTAGACTCCGAGGGTGCCACTAAACGCGTGGGTCCGCCACTTCTACAACAGACCCTTCTGCTTTTACTAGGAGTTTGCGAGAGACCAGACTCCATGGGAGGAGTACACAGAGGTGGAGCTGCATTTCTGGACATACACGAGGTACATCTACGTGCCACAGGAGGGGTGGAACCCCCATAGACTGTCGGACGTGACCCACCTGGCCGCGTACTTGGCATACTAGTTGGCGACGTTCGTGGTCCCACACGGGGAGGATGGCCAGCTGAGGGTGGAGCTGTTGTGGCCTACGTGCCTACTGGCGGAGGGACCAAGGCTGGCCTTAGCCCCGGTGGCTCTGGCCAATGTTTACCAGTGACTGGGGGTACTGGCGGCACATCCAGCACCACGTGAGCGGAGTCTGCTTTTGCCGACCCACTACCTCAGTGTGTGGGCTGGCCTACTATTTCCAGGGTTGGTGTCTCGCGAGTCCATGGCGAACCAAGCAGCACCATTATTGTTCAGCTTCACTGGGCAGCCGGACGGGGATGCAATCATACAGCTGGAGGAAGCCAGGAGAGTCTTGTGCTACTTGCTCGGCAGGGGCGAGGAGGGGATTCCCTTTGATGGTGCTACCAGGGACTCCCACCTGATTCTGGTGCCTTCGAATGGCGGGGTGGCCTGCGCCCTTCCTTACCAGCAGGAGCCGGATGCGGCATTATGCACAGAGTGGGTGATGAGCACCCGGCAAGCGGTGCTGCCTCTACACTGGTCTGTGACAATCTTCCTAGAGCCGTACTACCCGCATAGGTTCGCTCTGAACTTCGGGTACGACCAAGGGATCCCGCCGAACCAGGAGTTCCCTTTGGCGGGTCGACAGTACAGAGGCCGGGACACACATTTGCTAGTGATGTGGGACGGACTCGCGACTCGACTCTAATTGGATATGCGACCCTTGGACTCTAAGCAAGCTCGCGATCGTCCCTAACAAGGGAAGCGTACGAACATGCACGGTTGAGAAACTGGCAGTGAGCTAGGGTGGTCAACTCACAAATTCGTGCCCGGATCGGATCACGGGATGGTCTCGTTCTCTCTTGCAATAGCGGTGAATAACAATATATCGAGCTAACGGCCCTAACACATGCTCTCTAGCAGCGGCATAAACAAGTATATACGAATAAAGTAAATGCCTAGTAATGGAGCGAATACGATACCTCCACGCGCCTGGCGTGGGGAAGACGACCCTAGCCGATCTCGTACTCCCAGAACAGTAAGTAATTAAATTACAGCAATGAATATGAATGCCCACTCCACGCAGGGAGGTAAAGGGTGACACAATGGGACCCCGGGAGTAGCGGGTTCGGGTTGACGGGCAACTTCTTGTGTAGCTTCAGCGTCACGCGTACTCACGACCGTGGGGCCCACGTGCTGGTCAGTGGGGCCGCGTGGGACCTGGGTGGCACCACTGTGGTGGGGATGCCTGGAGGGGCGCTATCTGGGAAGGCGGCGCGCTGATTCGCCTGTCGGAGGCCGGGCGGCTCTGTTCTCAACTCGTCGGAGTTGCTACCCACGGATCTGAACTACTATTCCAGACCCGTGCGTCCCGACGAAATCTACTACTGCGGTCACTCCTGACGTCGGATCGATGCACAAGAGGTACCGATAGAAAGATAACTCAAAATCCTTCGATCTATGACTAGAGAAAGAAACTCTAATTTCCCTTTGATGGCCTTTGTCGAATTTTCAAGCTGCTGACTCACATGATCTGAAAACTTAGGACATAAATGAATTTTCCTGACAGTTGACATTGACCGTGATGTAGACCTTCGATTCAACTTTTGTGCCCTTCAAAAAAGTTGTAGAGGGAGAAGAGAGGAAAACGGGGATATATCTTATGAAAGGTTTGGTGGAAGTTTGGATGTTTTGGGGATTTTATGCTGACCCGGGGTCGGATCTGGACAGTAGAGACAGAACTGAATTTCGGGGAAAGACACAATTTCTAAAAATAGGTAGAGGGCTTTTGAAATTTGACGAAACTTTGTGGAGGATGGAGAGGGTGGAAAGAACCTCCAATAAATTTGGGGATTCAAACAAAAATCAATAAGTGGGGTGAAAGCTAGAAATACAGAGCTGCTGTTACACAGATTTGAATTGGGACAGAACTAGAAGGTTGAAAGACAGGAAAATGGAAAATTATAAAAAGAAAGGTAAATAACGGAATAATTTTAATGGAGGTTGGGAATCAAGAGAGAAACCAACCCTAAAAATCTCAGCTCCATATGATGTCGGAGTGGGGAGCTAAAATTCCCGGCGTGAACCTCTATCCAGCAAAACAGAACCTGGACAGCACTTCGGATCTTGCTTCGCGGTGCTCGATGGCGGCACGAACGGCGGCGGCGGCGGCAGAGATAGAAATCAGAGGTGCAGGGGCTAAGATAGAAGGGTTCTATACCTTGAAGATTGGAGGAATCAGAAGGAAACCAGAGGGAGAGAGGGGAGGGGCGCACCAAGCTCCAAGGCTTACATAATTTTTTCTTCTCATTAATTCATGAAAAAAGGAAATACAAGCCTTATATAATAAAAGGAAAATGATCACATATACCCTCAGATCTAAAATGGGGAGGGGTATACAAGGTATAGAACTAATTAGTTCTAATAGACTTTTTTTTTCAAAAATTAAATTGGACCAAAAAGGTAGGTAAGGTAGGTGGCCTCCTTTGAAATTTTAAACCACTTATCTTCCCATGTGTCAATTGACCTTCTAGATGCCACCTAGGACTTTGACCAGCCCCACATGGGCCCAAATGGTGCCACTTGGACCAATGAGGAAGGAGTAAGGGCCCCCTTGCTGGTCCTACTAACATTTTGCACAAAAACCCACTAAGACTCACAATTGTGTACCCATATAATACAAGGGTATACATACAAATATAAAAGGACATAAATGTAAACAAAATATGAGCAGTCTTGCTTCGATGTCCCCATCAGCTAGCTGCGGCGTGGTGGGACTTCTACTATCGCCGAGAGCCGGAGCCACTGCCGACGCCTGTGCCGGGACGCAGGGGACGGTTCGACGTCCACTGTGCCAGGTGGTGGTTCGGGCACACTCACCAGTATTGGTAGAAGGCCTCAACGGTCTGAAAAGCCGAGGAGACCAGTCTCTTGAGGGAGGATCTGCCCCTCATCGCACTAGACGATGGGTACCTGCGGACTCACTTTTCTTGGATCCGCCGGGAGGTGGAGCGGCTGGAAAAGCAGGCGACCCGGGGTAGCCGAGGCTCACTGTCTGCAGGGCGGAGCGACAACGGGGCACTGAAGCCCCTCAGGCAGGCGCGGCCTACGCCTAGAGGTACTAGAGCGGCGGCGCCTCGACCTGGCCCGCCGAGGACTTGGTGGACACAGTTCCTAGCTTATTGCGGGTTCAAGCAGAGGGGCTCACTGGACCGAGTGCTCCCTGAGGGAAGTTTTGCAGACACGGCGATCGACGACTGGAGGCATCATATCGCCCATGCGATTGAGTCGGCTGGACCCGTAGAGCTCGTGTCTCTCATCGAGTGCGCCTACACTCTGAGGGACGTGAAGGAGGCGGTCGCGAAGGCTGCACCGGTCGTAGGCTTGAAGCCGGAGCAGTTGGTTCCTCTGCCGCTGACCCCCTTTGTGGCTTCAGGTAGGACCTCTCTGTTAGTCTGTTGCCCTCGCCTTGTTGTTTTCTAGGGTACATGGCTGAGGCATCTTATGTGGTTGTGTTTATTGGAAGGTTCCGTGGCAGACAGGGATCACCCGTCCATGGGGACATCTTCCGGGGATGGTGACGGGGCCCTTCAGCCCCGGCGGAAACACCCCCGGGTAGAGACCGAAGTCAGGGAGGTCGGTGAGTCCTCTCAGGGACCCGCTGCCAGGGAACATATTGAGGCAGAACCGGCTCTGAGTAAGTGCTATATGCGCCTGCTTACTTTATATTTATTCAGCCTTTATGATCAGCTAACCTGGCGTAATTGAATTTGCTTTTCACAGCGCCACTGGAGGCCGTGGCTGACGCAGCCTTCTCGCCACCTCAGGAGATCGACCCACCACCTGATGACGGGGTCAATTGCGAGATAGATATGGAGGGGCTCCTTCATCTGATGGATGAAACTACCCCCAATGTCGAGACCTTCCCCGATTTTGAGTCATGGAAGGTTTCAAAGGATGCCCAGCCAGGTAAATAATTATGAGATCGAGCATGTTGTGTTTATGGCTGTCTTTGATTCTGGAAGTTGACATAGTTGCTGGTGTGATACAGAGGTGGCTGATGGATCAGAGACCACAGCTCCCTCCGAGATGCGAGGCGAGGTACCCCCATCTGTTGACGGGTGGGAGCCTGCAGTGACCCAGGATGGTTCGGGTAAGCATCGAACCGCTACGGAAGGGATTGCCCTCGCGTTATACAATTACTAGGCTACAGACGATGACTGGTTTTATGTTGCTAGTCGCCAGGTGAGGATCCAGCCGCCATTATAGAGATGATTCAGGAGCTGGTCCGTACCGGCCCATCAGTGTCCCTTCCCTCCTTTGAGGCGGGGCCCAAAGGGAGGAGTGCCTCAATGCCGTCCACGGCTGAAGAAGTGTCTAGTTTGTTACCACAGCTGTTGGCAGGGGTGGAGCATGTTTCCCTGCCAGTCATGGTGTCGGCTTGTACTGTGGGGCTGGTCAGGTCTTCGAGCATGGGACCCTCAGGTATGTAGTTGGGGACTTAATCATTTCTGTTAAGCCCTTTGTGTTGATTATCTTCTAGTGCTGAGATCATGTTGGCATTGTTTTCAGGTGCTCCTTCGCCTCTGGAGGAAGGTGAGCTACCCCATGACAGGGCTGAAGTGGTGGAAGAGGGGCCCACGGGAGTGGCTCCAATTGAGGGAGACGAGGAGATTGTCGACATCGAGAAGGTTTTGGAGGGGAGTGCTCTGGCAGGTGAGTTTCCTGTTCGCAACTCTTAGCTGGAGAACCACCCTTGTATAAAGCTGGGTTGTGTAGCGACCTTGTTTGCTTGGTTGGCTTGCAAGAGCTTCTGATGGAGGCATCACCCACGACTCCCTTTGGCTCGGGTCCACTTCTTCACACTCGGGAGCTGGTTGAGTTTGGGTCTCGCTCTATAAAGGCCCCTTATCCATTTTGTAGCTTTCCTTTGAGTCATTTTGATGTATTTCCATTTTATTTGAGTCATTTCCCTTGGTCTAGCACTTATTTTCCTATGTTTTTGTATCATCATGCTGTCTAATGTGGCTATTGGGCCCCATTCGTTGGGCTAGGCCCATTAGCACTCCCACCCCCCTGGTTATTTGTAGTTGTTTATTTTGTCAGGGACTTATTGTAAAGAGTGGGTTGCCTATATATAGGACCCCACTCCCCTCATTTGAAGTTAATGAATGATCAAAATCCTTTTGAGTTAAGTCTACTCTGGTGTTCAATTTGGAGAGATTCCATTTAGTTAAGGGTGAGATGCCCTAGGGAGTGATTCCCTTACCCCCTCCTCTCTCTCATCTCTCTCCTCCCCTAAGGGGTTCGCCCCCCTCTCTCTCTCCTCTCTTCCTTCAACTCCCAACCACCACCCACCTCCTTTAAGGCCCTCCACTTCCCCATGGCCTCCTTTACTCCACCTCCTAGTTCCTAGGTAGAAATCTCCACATTCCAACACCATTCTCCACCTTCCAACCAAATCTTCCCCATTCCAATACAAGCATCCCACTTTCCCACATAATCCCCCACCTTCCAAGGCCATTTCAAAATTTGAAATCCCTTCCCTCCACTTGCCTTGGCCGCCCCCTTCCTTTACCCTCCCCCAAGCCAAGTTCGCCCCCTCCACTCCCCATTCCCTCTCTCACATCCTCATCCTCATCCTCCACCTGATAGCCCCTGCTCTCAGCCATTCTCCCCTCATTCTCCAACCCCTATAGCTCTCCACTCCACCCCACAAGAACCCCCATTCATCCTTAGGCCACCCCTTCACTTCCCCTCCACCAAAGAAGCCACCCCTCCCTCTCATTTCTTCTTGCAGATTGGAGCTGTGCAGACCAGCAAGTCAGCCCCTGTTGCAGCATCGCCCACGGCTTCATCCTGGTGATCCTGAAGGCGTAGCCTACATTTCTGGAAAGGTCCCTCTGTCTTCTTCGTAGGCGAGGTGGAATCAACTCGTTCCGAGGTCGGGGCCAACCGTAGAAGCCGTTCTCCCACGACTGCGCAGAGAGGTCTTCATCCTGGACCAGAGCCTGAGAGATCATTCTGCCACGACGAACTCCAGCGGATTCAGGCTGAAGCTCCTTCATCAAAGTTCTCCCTCTGCCAGTCCTCTTCCAAGATCAAGAAACAGAACCTCGTTTGGCTTCCGGAGGAAGGAGTTACGAATTTTTTCCCCCGAGCTCTCCAGTTCTGTCTCCTGCTGTCTACTCCGACCAGTGCCCACTCTTCAGGGTACACCGACCGCCCTCGACCTCTGAATGCAGCCCCGTCGCTTCCTGCTGAAAGCTACTTCAACCACAAAGACAATGCCGCCATTTCCGTGCTGATCGGAGCTCGGGAGGGTGTACAGTGACCTCTGCAATTTGCTGTTCCAGTCCAGACTGAACCTGCGGCCAGACAGAGGAGTCTCCTTCCTGTTGCTGGTGCGGCCACCTCCGACCCTCTGAGCATCCCCAAAAATTCTGGAGTCTTCCCTCTCAAGTCAGGAAGCTTTAGAAGATGGTTGAACTCAATTTGGAGTCCGTACGAGTCCGAGGCAGCCGGCACAGCGACTTCCTCTCCAGAATTCAGACTGCAGCTGCAAGTTCCCTAATTTCCCATTTCTCTTCATTTCGGTCCGATATCCCCACCCCGCTTGGCCAGCTGAAGGCCCCACCCTGCGTGGTGGTAGTTTTTGAATGTAAGATCTTAACCCCTACCCCAAGATCCCCCCTCCTGTGTGAGGTGTAGTTTTGTCATTGGTTTGGACAGGTCAAGCGACACCGCCGCGGCGTGTGGGGAACCACCGCCTCCCCGCTCGCCCTCGTCTCCGACCGGGACCGGCTTCTTCAAACCGATCGAGTAAGTGCCTCTTTCTTGCTCAATTAGTGTTGCTCTTTCAATATTTGATTCATGCGCCGCTGAATTTGTGAGGAGCGCCCGATCCTCAAGTCCACGACTTAAGAGTGATCGCCGTGGGATAGTGTGAACCGGTGCCCTTGTGCACTTTGTCGGCCCCAATTGAATTGGGCTTCCACCCTTGGGGAGTCGATCCTTGGCCTTGCTGGCCCTCTACCAGCAAGGGCCCATTCCCATAATTCACTCTTGGCATCGCCAAGTCACTCCGGGTATAGAGTGCGACGGGAGAGCAGTGGCCCATTAAGGCCCATTTGAATGCTTAATTGTGCTTGTTTGCCTAAGTCCAAGGGTGTGTCACATCAGCTTCCGATTCAGCCACCTCCGGGAGTTTGTCGGGGGCTTCATCGAGCTCTTCAGACGACAACAGCTTGGAGATGGAGACAGAGGAGAGTTCAAGCTTGAGCTCTTCGTCCTCTGGGATCTCCGCTAGTAGGGAGGTTCTGACGGGGACCGCTTTTGGAGGTATGCGGTGGCTCTTCCCATCCTCATTGGGTGTTTGTTTGCTTTATATGCCAGACTGCTAACGTTCTTGGGTTGCCCGTAGCATCAGATTCTGGAGAGGGGCACCCGTCGACTCCAGACAAGGTCGGGCAGGAGGAGCCCCCTGTTCCACCCGTGCTTGCTGGGGATGACCGGACGGTGGAGGAGTCACTGCCCTCTCCTACCCCGGTCGGCGATGCTGTTGAGGCGGAGGAGCGGTTGCCCTCTCCGACCCCGACAGATGATGCCGCAGGGATTGCTGGACTTGCTTCAAGTAAGGAATCAAGGCTTGCCTTTCCTTTTTCTCAAGTTTTTCACCTTATCTATCGAAGGAAGTCTTACGTGTATTGCTCACCCCCTTTGGTGTTTGTCGGAACTATGCAGGTTCCACTAGAGTGCTGGCCGCATCCGAAGACCTCTCCCTGAATTTAGGGGTCGAGTGGCCTACTTCTGCTTCTCCGCCAGAGCCATTGCTAGGGGCGAGTGCAGGTGCAGCCCTGCTCCAGCGGGTGCGAGGCTACTCGTAGAGCGAACCTCTTCCTTCTCCAGAGGATCTGAGGCAGTGGCTGCGGGAGTGCACCCAGGGCTACCATGCGCTTGGCTTCCCATGCGAGCTCTGGATGTCCAGGTTAGTTGGGATCTGGGCCGAGTACCTGTAACTCCACGAGGCTCAAGAGCAGAGGGCTCGGAGGCTAGCGATGATCTGAGAGGCACAAGAGCAGCGGGCTGAGCTTGTGTCGGCTATAGTTGAGCAGAGGAGTCACGGCGAGGCGACTGCGTTGGCATCTCAGGAGTGCACCGCACAGCTGAGGGAGGTGGAGAGCCGAGCTGAGGACTTGAGGAAGGCCTGGGAGGAGCAGCAGGCGTTCACCGAGCGTGTCTGAGCTGAGTGGTAGGCGGCCGAGACGACGGCCGGAGCTATCGCTCAGCTCTTGTCTACCTTGGAGGTGGAGCTTGGGGCTGCGGAATCACACCTTGCGGCGCTGGAGGGGACCGAGCCTGAGGCTTGATTGTATCTTTCTCCTTTCTTTTTTTTGTGCTATCTGGAGCATATGGATTTTGACACCCCAAGGGCATGTCTTGGGCTCCTTTTACATAGTATTAATGACAAACTCCCGATCTTTTGTTTACTAGGTTGTTCCCTTCCTTTCTCGATGGAATGGAGTAGTGTACGTGAACTGGCGACCACTTATCATTAGTCGTGCTTGCTTGTTCTACGATGCACTGGCATGAGTGATAGGGGACAACAGGGGCCGGGTTCAGAGACCTGATGTTAGAAACTGGAGACTGAGCATTGGGTAGTAGGGGAAAGAAAGGGGTGTATGTGGGGCCAATCCTCTTGGAGGATGAAAGCATGCATACCATGGAACCAATGTAGGCTCACAAGAATGGGGCAGTTTACGTGGTTTAGGGTTGTAGAGGTGATTCTGGAGGGTGAGTTGACCCTGAACTGGATGGTGAAGTATCGGCTAGCATTATGCCGTTAGCCGAAAAATGTGATTCGCATGTGTCTGAGAAAATGGAATTGAGCTGGCTGGATGGCCTGGGAAAACGGGGCAACCAAGACCGGGACTGGGAGAAGGACTGGAAATTGAAATTGGGACTGTGACTGGAAATGGGGACTGGAGCTGAAGCCAGCTGGGTGACCTGGAAAGGTGCAATAGCTGGGAGCTGGAGTTGGCGGCTAGCCTGTGAAGGCTTTGTAGCCGAAACTAGAACTGGAAGTTGAGCGGCTGGCCTATAAAGGCGTGGTAGCTGGAACTGGAACTAGAAACTGGGCGGCTAGCCTATGAAGGCGTTGTAGCAGGAACTGGAACTGGAAACTGGGCGGCTGGCCTGTGAAGGCATTATAGCCGGAACTGGAACTGGAAACTGGGCGGCTGGCCTATGAAGGCGTTGTAGATAGAACTGGACCTGGAAATTGGGCGGCTGGCCTGTAAAGGTGTTGTAGTCGGGACTGGACCTGGAAACTAGGCGGCTGGCCTGTGAAGGCATTGTAGCCAGAACTGGAACTGAAAACTGGGCGGCTGGCCTATGAAGCCGTTGTAGCCGAAACTGGAACTGGAAGTTGAGCGGGTGGCCTGTAAAGGCATTGTAACTAGAACTGGAACTCGAAAATGGGCGGTTGGCCTGTGAAGGCGTTGCAGCTAGAACTGGAACTGGAAACTGGGCGGCTGGCCTGTGAAGGTGTTGTAGTAGGAACTAGAACTGGAAGCTGAGCGGCTGGCCTGTGAAGGCGTTGTAGTCGGAACTGGAACTGGAAGCTGAGCGGCTGGCCTATAAAGGCATTGTAGCCGAAACTGGAACTAGAAATTGGGCAGCTGGCGTATGAAGGCGTTGTAGCTAGAACTGGAACTGGAAATTGGGTGGCTGGCCTATGAACGTGTTGTAGCCGGAACTGGAACTAGAAACTGGGCGGCTGGCCTGTGAAGGCGTTGTATCCGGAACTGGAAACTGGAAACTGGGTGGCTAGCCTGTGAAGGCGTTGTAGCCGGAACTGGAAACTAGGCGGCTGGCCTGTGAAGGCGTTATAGACGGAACTAGAACTGGAAGCTGAGCGGCTGGCCTGTGAAGGCGTTGTAGACGGAACTGGAACTGGAAATTGAGCGGCTGGCTTGTAAAGGCGTTGTAGTCAGAACTGGAACTGGAAACTGTGCGGCTGGCCTGTGAAGGCATTGTAGCCGAAGTACTGGAGTTAGAAACTGGGCGGCTGGCATGTGAAGGCATTGTAGCCGAAGTACTAGAGCTAAAAACTGGGTGACTGGCCTGTGAAGGTGTTGTACCCGAAGTACTGGAGCTGGAGTTGGCGATGACCGACCGTCGGGGGTGTAGTGGCCACCATCGTTGTGGAGTGACGTTAAGCTTGCCATCGGGGAGTGTCATAGCCGACGGCTTTTGTAAGTGAAGGATAGAGAGGGAGAGAGAGTTTTTTTCTCTCTTTACCAGCCCTACCGCCCTTCCGGGTTTTCGCCAGAGCTGGCCCCCTTTTACTTTTTCCAGTGCGCCCACCGAGGGGTTACCCGATTTTGCCTGAGGCGCCCTTTCGGGTTTTAACCTCAGCTGGGTTAATGGCAATTCTTGCACCCAGTTGCCTCCTTATAATATAGTCGATCAGGCCCGCCGGGGTATCTCCATTTTTAACCCCATTCTTTTTTCATATTTTATATTTATTTTATTTATATTTTTTTTGAGACTGCCGTCCATAGCATGTTGCTGTCAGGGGGCGTGATCTGGAACTGGGAGGTGTGGGTGGTCGGGTATTGTTCCGCCATTAATAAGGGCTTTTATACATCCTCATGCCATGGTGGCGAAGGGCCACTTTGTCATGGCAGGATATGACTGGAGTTATGGCTGGTGGATCAGGGATTGTAGGAGAGAACTGGGATTATAATGAAACTTGAAGGCCATGGATTTGCTGGGGATGTAGGATGTAGGGGTGTAAAATGATAAGTGTCTGGGAATATGCTGGGATACAGGTCTACTGGGATGGTGACTGGGAGCTTAACTGTCATAGGGACTGGTTGACCTGCGGTGTCGAAGCAAGGGCCGAAGGTTGGCCGAACTGAGTGGGTGTAGTGCGGGGCCAACAGGGAATTATAGAGTTTGTGCTCTAGCAGTGTGAGTTGATTGAAGATTGGCTCTTGGGTGAGGCTAACAGCTCACCGAGGAATGGGTGGAAGGTTGTTCTGACTGGTGGGGGGAGAGAGTTTTTCTCGTTATCGGCTCTACCGCCCTTTCGAGTTTTCGTTAGAGCCGACCCCCTTTAGCTTTTTTTGACGCGCCCTTGTGGGTTTTCACGTCGAGGGATTTCCCAATTTTGTCTGAGGTGCCCTCCCGGGTTTCCACCTTAGCCGGGTTACTGGCCTTTTTGCCCCCAGTCGCCCGCTTGTGATAAGGATGACTGGGTCTGTCGGGGCATCTCTATTTTTAACCCCATTTTTTTGTTGTTGTTTCTTTTTTTTTTGACTTACCTGGGAGCCTGACGGCTAGGCTGGTACTGGTGCAGAAGTGGTTACGCTCTCGTGGTGACGGGAACGAGGGTAGGGGATTAGTCCCCGTGGATGCCTGGCGGCAGTTCCGGGGAGCTGAGCTGGCTGGTTGACTGGGAATTGATGACCGGAAGGATTGGCCGGTTAGATCCTTCACGGGGAAGGACCGGCCTCACTGGCAGTCACTGGGACATGCGCCTTAGTCTGGCTGGCATGCGAACTCATGTTCTGGTGCATAATATAGCTTCATATGTTTGCCATTGAGAGGCGGGAACGGTCTATGACCTTTGTGATCAACGACCGTGTAGGCCCCACCCTCGTAGACATGCTGGATAATATACGGACCTCACCAATTTGGCTGTAATTTTCCACTGGAGTGCCCTGCCATGACTTCCTTTTCCTTGATCATGAAAAGGTCACCTTGCTTGAAGGCTCGTTGCTTAACGAGCTTATCATAGGCCCGAGCCATGCGGACCTGGTATATTTACAGGTGTTTGTAGGCTTCGAGCCGCTTGCCTTCTAGATCGGCAAGCTCTTCTAGCCTTCTCTGGTATTCATTTTCGTCAGGGCCGGCAAGGTCGGTGTGGACCGCCACGCGGTAAGAAGCTAACTGGACTTCGATGGGTATAACTACTTCTGTCCCGTAAGCAAGGGAGAATGTTGAGCACCCCGTAGGGGTTTTGTAGACAGTCCGATAGGCCCATAATGCTTCGAAGACCTTCTCACGCCAATCGCGTTTCCGGTGGCTAACCATCTTAGCCAGGAGCTTGCAGAGGGTTTTGTTGAAGGCTTCTGCCAAACCGTTAGCCTGGGGGTTGTAGACCAAAGAAGTTCTCCAGTCGATGTGGAATTTGGCCGCTAGCTGGTATACGGCCTTATTCTTGAATGGTGTCCCGTTGTCGGACACTATGCGACTGGGAGTACCAAATCGGTATATGATGTTGTGCCGGACGAATCTGGCAACGATTTCCCCGGTGGCCTCTCACAAGGGAAGGGCCTCCGCCCTGCGTGAGAAATAATCAGTGGCGGCCAAGATGTATTTATGGCCCTTGGAAGATGGCGGGAAATGCCCCGCAATGTCCATGCCCCACTCAGAAAATGGCCAGGTGGGGGCTGTAGGATGCAATGGATTAGGAGGTCTTCTGGGTACTGGACCAAAGGCTTGGCATTGATGGCATGTATGGGCGTACTGGATGTAATCCACGTACATGGTTGGCCAGTAGAAGCCTTTGAGCTTGATGTTGTGCTTCATTCAATCTCCGGCCTGGTGTGCGCCGCACAACCCGGAGTGGACCTCCTGCATGACGGCTCGAGCCTCGGCGAGGGAGATACATCTTAAGAGAATCGACTTTTCCTTCTCGTGGATGAGTCGATATAGGGAGTCACCAATCAACTCGTAAGAGGTTGCTCGAAGGAGTAGCTAGACCCTTTGAGCTCGGTCATGGGGAAGCCACCCTTTCTTGAATTTGATGATGGGCGCACGCCAATCATCCTCTTCTGGAGGCGTGTTCTAGTCAAGGTCGAGGACCTCGTAAATGGTGAGACTGGTGTTACCTTCGAGTGAGCTCGACATTAGCCTTCTGTGTTTGATGACGATGACGACCTCGCCCTTGGGCGGGAGCTTGATGGCCGCGGCCAATTTTGCTAAGGCATCGGCCTGAGCATTGCTGTTTCTGGGGATATGATCTATTTCAAAGAAATAGAACTTCTGGGTCAATCTGGTGACGGCGGTATGGTACGGAACCAACTCTGGCTTCCGCACGTCATAGATGCCGAGGACCTGCCGGACTATTAGCTGGGAGTCCCCATAGGCTTTGAGACATTTAATGCCCATGTGGAGAGCCGTCTGGAGCCCAATGAGTAGAGCTTCATACTCAGGTTCGTTGTTTGTCAGAGGTTTCATGAGAGCACAAGAGTTGTACAAAACTCCGCCCTGAGGAGTCAGGAAAACGATGCCGGAACCTACCATGGTGGCCGGATCCTAGTTGCTTCGGGTAATCCCTCGGGAAGCGGCATCGAAGTAGAGCTCCCAGCAAGGTATGCTGGTTGTGATAGCACTTTGCTACAAGTAATGCAAGACATCTCCGCTCTGTTCAATTGGTTGTTGTGATTGAGCAGCAAGGGACTCCTCGTCCGGGAGCTCTGAGCTGAAGGGTGAGTCGTCTGGCACTGGATGGGCTGCCAAGAATTCAGCCATACCCTATCCCTTGATTGCTTTCCTGGGGACATAAGTAATGTCGTACTCCATCAGTAGGAGAGACCACCTTCCCAGTCTGCCTGAGAGGACAGGTCACCGAAGGAGATACTTCAGGGGGTCATGCTTGGATATAAGCTCGACCTGATGGGACATGAGGTAATGTCGCTACTTCTTAACTGCGAACACCAATGCCAAGCAAACCTTCTCCATAGGGGAGTAGCGGTAGTCGGCACTGATTAACTTCCGGCCTTGATTGGTGCCCCCAAGAGTGGGGGAGTAAAGTGGTACTCCTTGATTTGCTTGAAAGCTGCCTGGCATCATGCATCGACCGGAGAGGTTAGAGATAAACCTCCGAATATAGGTCAGCCTCCCCTGGAAGGACCTGAGTTCGGTGATGTTACTGGGTGGTGGAAGCTCCTGGATTGCTTTGATCTTGCAGGGATCCACCTCGATTCCTCGATACTTGACGATGAAGCCGAGAAATTTCCCGCTGGATACGCCAAAGGCCCATTTCATGGGGTTCATTTTGAGCCCATATTGCCGGAGACGCTCGAAGACTTGGCGGAGGTCACGTAAATGGTCTTCGTGCCTTTTAGTCTTGACAACGAGGTCGTCGACATAGCATTCGACGGTGTTGTGCAGCATCTTGTCGAATATTTTGGTAATGGCCCTCTGGTAAGTAGCGCCGGCATTCTTCAAACTGAAGGGCATGCGCTTGTAGTTGAAAATCCCCTTGGGGGATCTAAAAACTGTATGGTTCTTGTCTTTAAGGGACATCCAGATTTGATTATAATCGAATGACCCGTCTATGAAAGACAAGGCCTCATGACCGGTGGTCAAATCGACCATTGTTTCTGTGATCGGGACTGGGAAGTCATCCTTCGGACATGCTTTGTTGAGGTCCCAGAAGTCGATGCAGATGCGGACTTGATCACTCTTCTTCTTGACTGGGACTATGTTAGCGAGCCTAGATACATGGCTCGATGAAATCGACCTCTGCCATTTTATGGACTTCGGCCGAAACCTGGAGCTCCAGCTCATGGCGCATGCGCCGTTGTGGTTGCTTGACCGGAGCGACCGAGGGATAAATGGCTAGCTCGTGCTCCGTTACGGAGGGGTCTAGCCCTGGCATCTCCTTGTATGTCCAGGCGAAGCAGTCTTTATGTTCGAGCAGGAGATGCTTGTAGTCCTGCCTTTCTGCCTCGGTGAGGAGGGCACTGACAAATGTAGGCTGAGGGGCTTTATCTTCGCCTAGGTTGATCTCTACGAGCTCATCCACGGTTACCTGGCTGTCGTCCTCCAGCTCGGGAGGAGCGGGTTAGAAGTCGATGAAATCCTCATCATTGGTGTCGGCTTCGAGCATTTCTTGGTTCTCAAAGCCACCGGTTGACGTTGAGGGGATTGGAGAGTGGTTGTTGCTGGGATCCATCGAGGATTGATCTGAGCCGCCGGCTCCTGGCCAGCAGTTGTCAACCGGGGCTGCTGAGGTCTCCTTGGGGTTGCCTGGTGAATCTGACAATCCTTCGTAGTTAGGACCAAAGATATCCCTCCCCTCAGGAGGGTTTGTTGAATTGGGTCCTTCGACTGGCAGAGAGACCGGAGGAGCTTCTTTTCCCCCTTTGTCTTGACAGGGAGGTGAGGAAGGTTCCTCGACGACTTGAGCCGGAGTTCCAGCCTTGACGGGGATCAGGATCAGAATTTCTTCTTCCTCATCCCTAAAGCTATCGAATTTGGCTTCGACTCTAGCTCGGTCGTTGGCTGGTTGTGCCAAGCCTATGACGTTGACTGCGTAGTAGACACGAAAGTCTGAGTCTTGGTCATAGCCAAGTCCCATGGTGTTCTTATAGAAGGACGAGAGTTGCCCCCAGACCTGGGAAGGAGTCCACAGCTGACAGAAGTATCTCTGTTGTGTAGACGTTTGCCACAGGGGAATGTGTTGCTTCAGACACATTTCTTGAATATGTGGCGACAGATCGCCCCACACCTGAGCTGCTTCAGGGGTATCATCGGCTTGCCTAGACCAGCCAAAGTCGTCATCTGGCGGGGCTTGAGGGACCGTGTCTCCTTTATAGAAGACAATAGGTTTGTCCCTGTTAGCCTTCTTCTTGCTTCGGCGTTGTCGCTTGAAGGTGACAATGAATGTAGTTAGCGACTCGACGCTGTGCTTCTCGAATGCAGATGGAAGCTGGATGCAGTATGGTGGCAAGCATATGCTCTTGCCGATAGCTCGGCTAATAAGATTAGCCTCGAAGTCGATCGGGCGCCTCTCAGGGCGATCATGGGATGACTTGGAGCCGAGGCACAGCTGATGTAGCTTGGCCTTTTCCTCGTCAACAGAGAAGAGATCATCTTCATCTTCCTCTGAGAGCCAACCGTTGCTTTTGCTCTTAATCACAGGGTACAGACTAATCCCCTTGAAGTAGACCGCAGCGTCAGTCAGGTTGCGTTCTGTTGGTGTTAACGACGACAGGTCTGCAAAGACCGTATGTTGCTCACCGTCCTTGGCATACTTGATGCATTGGTGGAGAGTTGATGGGACGACCCAATTTTCGTGGAGCCAGGGTCTGCCCAGTAGCATCTTCTAAGATGTGTTGGAGTCGATGATGTAGAATGTCACCTTGGAGGTGAAATCATCGAGCACCCGGTCGACATCCACCCGACCGAGGATATCCTCGGTGTTCTGGTTAAAGCCGGATATCTTGACCGCTTGAACCTTATGGAGGTATGCGGTCAGATATAGAGTCTTGAATGTCTTGAGCGGTATAATGTTAATAGCGGCACCAATGTCTACTAGGATCCGGTTCATATCATGCCCGTTGATCTTCCCTTTCATGTAGAGAGGACAGTTGTGGCATGGAGGGGAGAGTAGCATGTCTTTCTCCGTGAACGAGATGGTGGCCGTGAAGGCTCCATAGGCAGCCGCCTTCATTTTCGCGGCATGTGCTTCATAGACTTCCGGCTCTTGGAGTATTTTGATAAGAGTTTCTCTTAGGTCCTTACTCAAAGCAATGGCTTCACAAATTGAAATACTGGCAGGGAAGTGCTTCATCTGGTGGAGGACCTTCTAGTCAGCTCGGGCTCGAGCATCCTCCAAAGAGGGTAGTATATCTGGCTAAGCCTTCTACGAGCTGTCGTGATGTTCCCCGTCGGGAAGTTGCACTGCCTTACCCTTACCATCGGGATCAGACTGACTTTAATTGCCAGCGGGCTCCTGGAACAGGGATGCCAATGATGGCTCTTCTGGGGGTGACTGGTGGGCTGACTCGTCCTTGTCGGACGGTCTCGCTTGCTCTGCTACAGAAGTCGGTACTGGTGCAAGGGCTGGGAGGCTAGCAGTAGCCTCATAAATGCCGGAAGGATCGAAGATACCGGGTCCCCTCAGAATTTCTACTTCCAGAATGGGAGCCGATTCCTCCCCTCGAAAGAGGATGATTCGTTCCGTATCGAAGGTGGACGGAGAGAGGGGTAGCTCAGGAGTTCTCCCACGGTCTCTGCCACGTCCCCGGCCACGACCTCGACCATGGCCTGTGTGTTCTGGAGCTGGCTGTAGCCTCAGAGGAGCAATGGTTATTTGTCTCGTCCGGGAGGCTACTGGCTCGCCCCGTCGAGAAGCATTAATGTTATCAGGGGGTGGAATGGCCACCATGTTGTAGGTGCATCGTTGAAGCATTTCTTGCAACTGCTCTGGGGTGATCTCCTTGTCTTTATAGCACAAGGAGAGCTAGTCCGGGATCACGAGTCTTTCGCCGTTCTTGAGCTTTTGGATCATCTCTTGGACCCAACTTCTGAGGTGGGCTCGTTTCTGCATTTCTTCCCACGGGATGTAGCTGTCGAGTGGGAGAGCCCCGGTAGGACGAGGAGGAATGTATTCCTCCAGGTCATTGATGACCCGCTAGAGCCTTTGGATGGGCGTTGGCTCGGCTGGTGATTGTTGGGCGGCTGCTTGTTCGGCTTTTTTCTTGAGCCGTCTTCTCTGTTAGCGCAGCAAGAGTGATATAGAAGGGGGCGGATGAATAGATCACTCCCAATTTGCAAAACTTAGGCAAGAAAATAAATCTACCGCTTATGCCCCTTCTAAATTAGCACACAAAGAATTGCAAATGCAGATACCACTCAAGATCGAATAAGAGAATGATGATGAAGAGCTGAGCAAACAAAAAGTCGAAGTGACAAACAGATAGAGAGCGCTGATAAAGACAGCGAACCACAGAGAAGACAACCGGTTTTTTAGGTGGTTCGACTGCAGTCAGCAATCTACATCCACCCCTCACTCCAACTAGAGTGAGGATTCCACTAGCCACTGCTAGAGCACAGCAGACTCAGTCTGCAAACAACTTGCTGCCAAACAGCTTGAAAACCCAAGGGAGACAAATCCCTCAACCAAGTTTTGCCACCCGCAGAGCTTGAAACCTGTTCTAGCACCCAGTACGAACAGAACCAGAGAGTGCCTCTCCCTTCCTCCACACACCGGAGGGAACCTGCTAATGACAACCCGTCACTAGCAACACCAGAGATCAACAATCTCTCTTCCTCTGCAACCCAGAGGGAAACCGGAGTTAGACTCCCTTCCTCCACATACCGGAGGGGAACAGATCAGAATTAGACGAAGAACACATAAGGAAAATCAGAAAAGAAACTAAAGACTGATCGAGAAAAACATTCGATACTGAGAGTTAATACAAATGTAGCTTCCTGGGAAGCAATTTCAAAAACCAGATACTGCAAACTCTCTTTCTCTCTTCACTGCTATCTCTCTTTTTCTTTCTCTTCACTGCTATCTCTCTTTTTCTTTCTCTTCACTGTTGGATCGAGCTCTCTGTAATTCTGCCTTTTCATTCTTGGCTCTGATCTACCTTCATCGGTGGGCGAAGGTTTCTATTTATAGCGGCAGCAGGTGGATAGGGCACAACATGCGTGTGCTTCCCACGCTCGATCCATAACCTTCCTGCCACGTGTCCTCATTGGGTTGGTTCCTCTTGTCTTGGATCACGTGCAGCCCATTTATTTGGGAATATTCTTGCTCATACCTGTAAGGAGATAAAAACCATTAACACGCTGTATGGCCACTAAAACTAAAGCTGCATGAGGTATATGATAACAACACGACGTGACTACTACACGAGATAAGAAAAGAACGACACGAGATACAATGGACAAGACTGACACAATCAAGGAAGGTGACACGAGGTCAGATCAGGATAGCATGAGGTGAGAAGAAAATATCACGGAGTGAAACAATAGAAGAACACACAATTTAGAAGAAACCTGGACGAGGTTAGAACGAAACAACACAAACTAACAAACAGCAACAAAAGATGACACGAAGTGAAACAACACTTGAAAACATAAGAAAAACAACTCGAGCACAAAATAGCTCGAATGAACGACTCGAAGACGAGGCGACACGGGCTGACCACGACACGAAGACAAAAAACAGAAACCGTCACGAGTTGAAGACAACACGAAGATGAAAACAGAAACCGACACGAGTTGAAAACAACACGAAGATGAAAACAGAAACCGACACGAGTTGAAAACAACACGAAGACGAAACACAGGAATTGACACGGAGTGTGGTCAAGGCGAGAAGGACACGAAGTCTAAAGTGAAAAATAGCACGAAGACAGAAGAGTGACACGGCTATCACGACACGTGATGAAGCAGTGACACTAAGAAAAAGAACGACTCGAGGAACAACAGTAAGTGACACGAAATTAAACAAGCAGACATAAAAGATGACACGAGATGAGCAACTAAAGGATAGAGAGAAACGACACGAGGTTCACAGAGAAGCGACTCGGAGTTCGTCAGAACTATTCGAGCTGCTTCAGTAACACGACACGAAGACAGCGGGAGACACGACACGAAGTTAAACAACCGAGACTAGGACTCGAAGACATAGATGACAAGGATAGAACAACACGAAGTATTACCTCATACAAGTTTTCCTGTCAAGCATGGAAATCAACACGAAGTGTTGTAAGCTCAGACGACACGAAATCATTTCGTGTTAGTGAGGGGAAACAACACGAAGTGTGAAGACGAGGCGACACGGGCTGACCACGACACGAAGACAAATAACAGAAACCGTCACGAGTTGAAGACAACACGAAGATGAAAACAGAAACTGACACGAGTTGAAAACAACACGAAGATGAAAACAGAAACCGACACGAGTTGAAAACAACACGAAGACGAAACACAGGAATTGACACGGAGTGTGGTCAAGGTGAGAAGGACACGAAGTCTAAAGTGAAAAATAGCACGAAGACAGAAGAGTGACACGGCTATCACGACACGTGATGAAGCAGTGACACTAAGAAAAAGAACGACTCGAGGAACAACAGTAAGTGACACGAAATTAAACAAGCAGACATAAAAGATGACACGAGATGAGCAACTAAAGGACAGAGAGAAACGACACGAGGTTCACAGAGAAGCGACTCAGAGTTCGTCAGAACTATTCAAGCTGCTTCAGTAACACGACACGAAGACAGCGGGAGACACGACACGAAGTTAAACAACCGAGACTAGGACTCGAAGACATAGATGACAAGGATAGAACAACACGAAGTATTACCTCATACAACTTTTCCTGTCAAGCATGGAAATCAACACGAAGTGTTGTAAGCTCAGACGACACGAAATCATTTCGTGTTAGTGAGGGGAAATAACACGAAGTGTGAAGACGAGGTGACACGGGCTGACCACGACACGAAGACAAATAACAGAAACCGTCACGAGTTGAAGACAACACGAAGATGAAAACAGAAACTGACACGAGTTGAAAACAACACGAAGATGAAAACAGAAACCGACACGAGTTGAAAACAACACGAAGACGAAACACAGGAATTGACACGGAGTGTGGTCAAGGTGAGAAGGACACGAAGTCTAAAGTGAAAAATAGCATGAAGACAGAAGAGTGACACGGCTATCACGACACGTGATGAAGCAGTGACACTAAGAAAAAGAACGACTCGAGGAACAGCAGTAAGTGACACGAAATTAAACAAGCAGACATAAAAGATGACACGAGATGAGCAAGTAAAGGACAGAGAGAAACGACACGAGGTTCACAGAGAAGCGACTCAGAGTTCGTCAGAACTATTCAAGCTGCTTCAGTAACACGACACGAAGACAGCGGGAGACACGACACGAAGTTAAACAACCGATACTAGGACTCGAAGACATAGATGACAAGGATAGAACAACACGAAGTATTACCTCATACAACTTTTCCTGTCAAGCATGGAAATCAACACGAAGTGTTGTAAGCTCAGACGACACGAAATCTTTTCGTGTTAGTGAGGGGAAACAACACGAAGTGTGGCTCAAGTGGCATGAAAACAACTCCCAAAATTAACTGAAGTGGCTCGAGGATTTACATTAACACAGAGAAACATTTTTGTTCACAAAGGTTCATAGTGTTGAAACCATCAAAACATTATGACTCAGGCAACACTAAAATTCATTTGGTCAAATTGTTCAATTGAACAGGACATTCCCTTGCTGTGTAATCCATTCACTTACATGATGAAACATGAGATTATCTTGAGATAAAGAAATGATTTATAGTGTGAGACATCATCAAAATCATAGGGACACAACATTCTCAGGTTATTCCTCCTATTTTTCTCTTGTCTCTTGGCGATAGGGGTCTCCAAGGGAGTAGGAGGGAGAGGTGTTGGAGCCGAAGTTGATAAATCCTCATGAGGATATCTCTGAGCTGGTGCCTTTGCTGGGAGAGGTCGGTGACTCTTCCTTGCCCGGATTTTGATCCAGGCGCCTTCCGCTTGTTGTATTTGGAAGGTGGCGTTAATCATCTGCTCGATTACCTCGAGCGACAATTCCTGGTATGCTGGGATACTGGGACTGGCGTTCGAAGATGTGTGCGCGGTTTGGTGCCTTACCCGCGGTGGTAGAAGCTTTTCAGGAGTCAGTTGACTGGTACCGGCATCCGAAGACGTATGCGCGGTTTGATGCCTTAACCGCAGTGGTGAGAGAAGCCTACGAAGAGTGGGTGGGCTAGTGCTGGCGTCCGTGGACGTGTGCGCGGTTTGATGCCTTAACCACGGTGGCAATGGCCTTTGTTGGGAAGCAGACCAAGAGATACACTTGTTGTCCTACTCCTTAGCTTTGCCTTTGTGATCACGTTGAGGGTTGGGTCTAGCGACAACTGACGGCGTCGCAAGACATTGTTGCTCTGCACAATTATCCCGACTCGGCGGACTGGCTGAGCCTTGTGGCGGTGGGCCTGCCGCTTGAATGAAAGCCACTGAAGACTTCAAAGATGTCTTCTTTGTACTTCAGATTGTGTTAAAGGGTAGGCAGAGAGGATCCGACGACCCATCCACTGAGGGGGTGTGACAAGGCTAAGGTGGGGCCTCGCCCTGCTTTTGCTTTGCCTTCCTATCCACGGACGCCGAAGATGGAGATAGGACGGGGGGACGACGAGAGAGAGCTGAAGAGCCCATCATTGTCTCACCTGCCAAAACGTCCTCCCAGCCGAGAAGGACCCGGAGAAGCTTGGCGGTATCTTCTTCAGGGAAAGGGAGAGACTCTAGCTCCCGCCAGGACCGCCACATCACGGCCAAAGTGGCTGGGGTGGGCTGGCTAGGTGCTGACGTCTGGAAGCCCGAAGGGGCTGATGGAGCAGAAGAATGGATGACGTTGACCAAGAAGTTGGTCGGCTCCATCTCTTGACTGGCGTCCTGCTCTCTACGCCTTCGTAATCGCTCGAGCGCCTCTTGGTTGTCGGTCCAAGACTCGAGCCATTCTAGAGGTTGTTGGTAAGGCAGCCCGTGCCCATTCTCTTGAGGGGAGTTTGGCCGCTCTGGCGCATTCCTGGCAGTGCTCAGGGTCTCTTCGATAGCTTGCCGAAGCCTGACAAGTGACATAGACTTCCCATCCGCATCGATCTACTCCCATTGGATCTGTTCCTAGATGAGGTGTTGAACTTCCTCGCAGGACTCGATCGGGTGACAAATTCTGGCGTGGAAGGGGCAGTATCGAGGGTGACTACGGTCCCAATGGGTGTAGTCAGCAAGCGAGTCACGGGGCATGATTCACCCCCTCTCGATGAGGATATTGAAGAGTGGCCGGGTTCTCTCCCTAGGGATGGAGAGAGGTCTCTGATCATGCCAGGGCCTCCACCCTGGATACCAGATCGAACGTCCCCTTCGACTGGCGCTGGGCTCCTCTGACTTGTCATCAGAGAGAGAAAATGCGGCCATCATGTGGATGACATTAGCTGAGTGCTGAGCCACGCGTGCTGTCTTAGCCGGCCTGGCCCACGTATATGGTTGCGGGGAATCGACAAGACCGCTCTTCATTTTGACAAGGCCATCTTGGATCAGCTTCTGCGCCTGAGTCTTAAAGATGTAGCAATCTTCAATTGAGTGACCTAGCATACGATGATACAAGCAATAACTGGGATCGTCGGTCTTCAGGGCCTCGTCCGACTTGCGGATTTTTGGTAGCTCGAGAATCTTCTAGGCCATGTAGAGGTCGAAGAGCATCTTCGTATGTTCCTTCTTGAAGGAGAAGGGTGTCTTCATACACTCCAAGAAGGAGGGGACGGTTGGCTTGTCCGCTGACTTTTTGCTAGAGCTGTTGGATTCGGCCTCTTACTGGCTTTAGCAACAGGGGTGAACTCTATGATATTCACCTCCTTGCCAGACTGGCATTCTTGCACTTGCTTACCCTTTGCTGTAGTGTAGCTCGGGTTATCGGTGAAGAACATCTCTATTTCGTCGACTGCCGAATTGAGTTGGTCGAAGCATTTAATATTGGTACCGAGAAGCTTTTCGCTGACCTTGGCCACCAGACCTCGACGACATATGGTGATGGCATCCTCTTGAGCAGGTGGATTGACACACCTCATGCTGAGGTCTCGCCACTTTTTGATGAAGTCGAGGGCACCCTCACCCTTCTTCTGCCGGAGAGAACAGAGTTCGGCTAGGGAGACCTTTCGCTCAGCCGTTTGAAAGAGGTCGAGGAATTTCTTCTAGAGATCCGCCCAGTCGATCACTGAGTTGGGCTTCAGGCAGGAATACCATTGAAAGGCCATTCCCGTGAGCGAAGTAGCGGAAGAGATATGATTCGTCCAGCGCTAACTCACCCACGGCCGTAACATAGTAGGCCAAGTGTTCGTGTGGAGACCCCTGCCCATCGAACTTTTGCAGCTTCGGGGGCTTGGCGTACTCTGGGGGAAGCTTTTTCAGCTGGTGGTGAAGCGGTGTGGACGCGGATTCTTTTCCGTCATGGAATGTTTCATTGGTTAGATTTATTAGGCGTGCCAGTCACTAGAGTGACAATTTTTTTATTATGCGCTCGACTTGACTTGGTCAGTCGATTGTGAAGTCCGAGTCGGGACTGGAAGTCCGTCATACCATAAAGGCTATGACGTTAATTATGCCCTTCCTAAGAAGGACAACCCTTGATTAAACGCCAAAATAGGAGGCCACTTGGGGCGGTTGAAAATGACGGTGCATAACATTGAAGTTCTTGTTATTCTAAGAAGGTAATTGAATAAATGACAAATTATTAAATTAGCATGACCCCTTTGTGTGGGTCGTACCGGGCAGAGATAGGACACCGTCCACGTAGTGGCGGGGCGGGGCCTGGACGATCATCAGAGACATGTCCCCTTTCACGTTTCACATCCGGCCAAGGGCCTCGAAGTATTTGTATCCCCCGAAGAATTGAGCCAGACGGGAGGCGTATGATACACGTTTCCCGGGGCTTGTCTGGGTTAAAGCATCAATCGATATTTCGACAGCATCTCCCTTTTATTTGGATCATGCCCAGGGGGAAATAGGCTATCACCCACAGAGTGCCGGGATGAAAGCCGAGAGAAAGAGAGGCCGGACCTCCCGAACTGCATATGTCTGCCATGGGGGCAACGTTCGATTTTCCCTTAAGGAAGCCAGTGGAACTCATGCAGTGGCAGAGACCTCCCGAGCTAAAGGGGTTACTCGTAAATCTGACGCGGGACGGTGGAACATAAGGGAGTTTGTCTCCCTTTGGATTTATCCCTGGGGTAGGTCTGGTGACTCACGGGTATCCCTGGATTGATCTGATCAACCCATCGGAGGCTCAATTGGATGGCAGGGTAAGTTCCCGGCGCAGGGGCAAAGGGATGGTGTTCCCGGCGTGAAGGCACGATGGCCAGGGGGTTCCCAGTGCAATGGTAAAGTGGCAAAAAAGGTTCCCGGCGCGACCTGGGATGGATGGGTTCTCGGCGCAAGAAGGCTTGCGCCGAGAGCATTTTACCTATTCTACTGTGCATGGTGCCGAGAGGTATCATAGCGCCGAGATGGTTTCTAAGGGTTTACGGCACCCTGCTTTTGGGTTTCTTTGCGATTCAGGACAAGTTAGATGGATTCTATGAGGTCAAAGTGGATCAGTTCATTAGATCTGAACTGGATTGGGTTTGGGTTCCGAAGGAAGGCCAAGATCGAACAGGAATTGGGGAAATCAGGGTAGAGGATCCCTGTCACCAGTGTTCGTGCAGAGCCCCAAGGACAGCTTAATGTCGTCTTCAAGTGCCTGCTCCTGGAAGAAGTTTGGCAGCACCTCCCCCGGACTTAACATTTGCCAGGGAATGATAGATAATCACCCACGGAGTGCCGGGGTGAAAGCCAAGAGTAGAGGGGTATTGGACCCTTGACCCATGTACGTGCTTGCAGCACTATCTTAATATCCCCTTAAGGCCATCAGAGCGCATGCAGTGGCAGAGCTCCTTTGGTTAGCAGGGTTATGATTACATCTAGCCCTGGGGGGGGGGGCGTGTAGGGGAGATTGTCCCCGTTTATTGTTATCTTTGAGGGGTATATGGTGACCCTGGGTGTCCCTCGACAGAATACAGGGTTACATTGAGCGGATCATAGGGGTATCTATGTGGTTTCTTGACTGGTAGCAGGGGTTCTCATCTGGGGCTCAAGGGATGGAGCATTCATAGCATAAAGGGGCTTATGGCACAAGGGGGTAGTTCCCGGCGCAAGAACCACTGCGCCGGGAAGGGTTCTTCATAAGTCACTATTTTTGGCACAGGGAAGCTGGCATAGGGAGTTCCCGGCGCGCAAACAGCCGCGCCGGGAAGGTTTCTTCGTGGGCACTATTCTGGGTGCCGGGAAGCTGGCAAGGGAGGTTCCCGGCGCGTCCATCCTCACGCCGGGAAGGTCTCTTCAGGGACTACTGTTCTTGGTGCCGGGAAGGTTCCGGGTCTCTGTTCTTGGTTCTTCTGGTTTCGGACAAGGATTCAGGCTGGATTTTCTAGCACAGACGAGGAGGATTAAAAGGTTTTATAGGCGTGAAGGCCAGGGGTTTAAGGGAGGGTAGCATCAGTCGAAGGACAGGATCATCCATCATTAAACCCTCGGGAGATATATGGGGTTTTTTTTGTCACCTGCTGTTCAGACGATCAAGAGATTGATGTCTCTGACCCTGAACAAGCTGGGAGCTTGGCAGAAATCCACGACATGCGAGAAACCCATCATCAAAGGGGGGGAGGAGGGGACAGAGCCCAATGACCCATTGAACGAGGGTTGGGGCTCCGTCTTCATCTTTCATGAGAGAACGGACTCGGAGATGTGAAGCATAAACCAAAAATCCGGAGCATCTAAGTAGATAAATGTTTTGAAGAACAACAGATACAGAGGGGGGGAGACAGATGGTAGATATTTCAATCACCCAGCACCCAAATGGGCCATCGTAGTATTTCGTTTCATTACATCATTCCAAAACTCACACCAATCACAAGAAGGGAGTGAGGGAAAAGGAGGTAAAACAGAGGCCGGGATATCCCGGTTACATCCGATGAATCAAGATGAAAGTCATAGGAATACATAAAGAGAAAAGAAAAGAAACATGGGGGAGGGCGGAGCATTGACTCCTCTTCCTCCCCAGCTGCCTGCCCACCTGGAGCTTCTTCTCCCTTTTTCTTCGAGTTGATCTCTTCTTTCTTTTCTCAGCGGAGGAGGCTCTCTCTCTCTGTTGGTCTCTTCTGTCTTTTCTCAGCGGAGGAGGCTCTCTCTCTCTGTTGGTCTCTTTTTTCTTCGAAGCCCTTCTCTTCCTCTCGTTCTCTCCTCTAGCCTCCTTTCTTGTAGGCGAAAAAAGGGTTTATATAAGCCCTTCCTTTTGCAGATGGCACTCGGCGCACTTGCTTTGGTGGAAGAGGTTCCCGGCGCGCCTGTAGCAGTGGGCAAGTTCCCGGCGCGCTACTCTCTCCCAAGCTCTCGGCGCAAAGGTGTTTCATCGAAGCCCATTCAATAGGCCCATTTAAGGCTTTTTTCCCCTTTAAAGCTCTTATTGTCCTTAGCTTTGTTGGATTCCTTTGATCATATTGGAACTAACAAAGGCCCCTTGTATGCATCATCATCTGAATAATCCAGAGGTTTCTCATCAGTCAACAGACCGGAGTTTCATCAGTATTACCGTTTGGACGACGACGACACCGGACATCAGCCAGGCCTGAGAAGGTCCTGGCCGGCTAGTAGTTGGTGGTGAGGGCTCTCCCTCAATCCTGACTTTGCATAAATCTTCCAGTCTTCGTTGCTGGTCTGGTCTCATCTTTATATTTGTTCATATTTTATCTGTCAACAAATACCCCCCACCTGTAGACGGTGTAAGTGTAGAATAAGCGGCACGGTGTCCGCAGGTGTATCTTTAGCTCAATGCTATTGACTCATTCTTTCAGTTATAGCTTGGCAGTATCCCCATACTGGGATTTCATCCTGGCACGATCTTCTTGGCTTGAGCCTCGATCAGCTGAACATATATCGGCTTGAGCCCTGATTAACTGGCACATCTGACATCTATCGGTTTTAAGCCCTGATTGGCTACATATTTGACTTCTGTCGGCTTTAGGCCCCGATTGGCTGAACATCTGGCATCTGTCAGCTTGAAGCCCCGATCGGCTGAACATCTTGTATCTGTCGGCTTGAAGCCCCGACCGGCTGTACATCTTGCATCTATCGATTTTAAGCCCCGATTGGCTGAACATCTTGTATCTGTCGGCTTGAAGCCCCGATTCGCTGAACATCTTACTTCATGCGCTGTTATTTCCTTCATGTGGAAGAGTGGCAGTTCCAGCAGTCTTTACGCGGATGACCCGTGTTCAGCAGGAGAGCGTCCATCCTCTCAGGGAGAGAATGGGGGACTCGCTCCACCGCGTGTCGATATCCGGTGGGACTGCCTTTGCTGGACTTGTTGGTTAACGGAAGACATGCTTTTAGGCCATAGCATCATGCGGGAGCGTAGATGAGAGGGGTTCTAGAGGAGCATCTGGAACAGACGAGAGGTCCGTTCCTCAAAGCCGGCCGTGGTGATGTGCCGATCGACCGGTACATGGTTTCATCATCGACATTGGGTTTATGTCAATGCAAAGGAGTTTAAGCTTCATCAGAATAGACGTAAGGTCTAAACCGGGTAAGTTCATCGCGGATGGGACATAGAATGGTGCGTAGTTTCATCAGAATAGACGTAAGGTCTATCCCAGCAGGGTTTCATCATTGATCGGGCAAGGTGCTGGTTGATCAACAGCTGGTTTCATCATCAATATTGGGTTTATATCGATGCAAAGAAAGTGTTATAAGTTTTATCAGAATCTACGTAAGGTCTAGACTGAATTGACTTTATCGTAGGTGGGACATGAAAGGGTATGTGGTTTTCATCAGGACAGGCGCAAAGTCTGAACTGGATAGGTTTCATCATTGATCGGGCAATGTGTCAGTCGATCAACGGTTGATTTCATCATCGATATTGGGTTTATATCGATGCAAAGAGAGTGTTATAAGTTTCATCAGAATAGACGAAAGGTCTAAACTGGCAGGGTTTCATCATTGATCGGGCGAGGTGCCGGTCGATCAACATTTGGTTTCATCATCGATACTGGGTTTATATCGATGCAAAGAAAGAGTTTAAGTTTGATCAGAATAGACTAATGGTCTAAACTGGCAGGGTTTCATCATTGGTCGGGCGAGGTGCCGGTCGACCAATAGCTGGTTTCATCATCGATATTGGGTTTGTATCAATGCAAAGAAAGAGTTTAAGTTTCATCAGAATAGACGAATGGTCTAAACTGGCAGGGTTTCATCATTGATCGGGCGAGGTGCCGGTCGATCAACAGTTGGTTTCATCATCGATATTGGGTTTATATCGATGCAAAGATAGTTTTATAAGTTTCATCAGAATAGACGTAAGGTCTAAACTGGGTAGGGTTTCATCATTGATCGGGCAAGGTGTCGTTCGATCAACAGCTGGTTTTATCATCGATATTGGGTTTATATCGATGCAAGGAGAGTTTGTGTTTTCATCAGAATGGACGTAAAGTCCAGACTGGGTAGGTTTTAAACTGGACATGGTTTCATCACTGATCGGGTGAGGTGCCAGTCGATCAGTGGTTGGTTTCATCGTCGATATTGGGCTCCTATCGACGCAAGGAGTGTCATAGGTTTCATCAGTATAGACGTAAGGTCTACACCGGACAGAGGATTTCATCATTGATCGGGCGAGGTGCCGGTCGATCAACGGTGGGACGTAGGTAGAGGTGTAGGTCTCGTCAGGATAGACGTAAGGTCTATTCCAGCAGGTTTTATCGTGGACGGGACTTCGCCAAGAGATACGTAGGTTTCATCAGAATAGACGTAGGGTCTATCCTAGTAGGGTTTCATCGTTGACCGGGCAAGGAGCCGATCGATCAAGGGAAGGTTTAAAAGTTTCATCAGGACAGACGTGAGGTCTGAGCTGGACAGGCTTTATCAGAATAGTGATGTGTTTCATCGTCGGTGGGACATTTGAAAGAGGGTATGTAGATTTCATCAGGATAAACGTAAGGTCTATCCCGGAGGGGTCTTATCATCGGTGGGGCGTGGAGCCAGCTGACCAACGGAAGGCTTCATGAGTGAAGGGGAGGTGAAGGCAACGTGTCGGTTGACATGGAACTTTTGAATCACCACATTACCGACCCAAGTGCCCTTTCAGGTTTTCACCGGAGCCAACCCCCTCTTGCTTTTGCCCACTTACCCTTTCAGGTTTTCACGTGGCGGGGTACCCGATTTTGCCTGCAGTGCCCTTTCGGGTTTTCACCACAGCTGGGTTTTGGCCATTTTTGCCCTTGCTCAGAGTGCTTGAACAAGTCTGGCGGGGCATCTCTATTTTAGCCCCCATTTTGTCTCTTTTTTTTTTAACTTTGGCTTTGTAATCCATGTGCTCAGCTTGTGTATGTATCATCATTGATGTGGGTGTCAACACCAATGCAAGGGGCATATGGTTTCATCGTCCACCTAAGCGGAAAGCCTGGGTCAACTTGAGTGTGTTTTGCGGCTTAGGCGCGAAGCCGTTTGCTGGGAGCCTGGCTTCATTGTTGATGTGGGGATTACCATCAACGCAAGGGAATAGGATTTCATCATCCATCTAGACAGAAGGTCCAGATTGACTTTGAGAATGTGGGTAGCATCTTCATCAGAGCAGACGGAAAGTCTACTCCGGACGGGTTTTAGCATTGGTCAAGCGGTGTACCACTCCATTAGTAGCTGCTCTTATCATCGATATTGAGTCTATATCGGAGCAAGGATTTCATGGGCTTCATCAGGATAAACGTAGGTCTAAACTGGATAGGTTTCATCATTGATCGGATAGTGTGCCAATCGACCAATAGCGGGTTTCATCATCGGTATTGGGTTCATACCAATGCAAGGATTTCATATGTTTCATCGGGATAGACGTAAGGTCTAAATCAGACAGATTTCATCGTTGATCGGGCAGTGTGCCAATCAATCAACAACAGGTTCCATCACGGCGGGACGTATGGTAGGTTTTATCAGAATAGATGTAAGATCTAGACTGGATGGGATTCATCGTGGTGGATCTTAGACAAAAACAAGTGGAAATGTTTTATTAGAACGGACGGAAGGTCTATTCCGAGGTGGGCTTTTTAGCATTGATCGAGGCAATATGCCTTGCAATCAACGGGGTTTCATCATCAGTGGGACATGCGGTGGATGGCGGCCCAGGCATGAAGCTGCTGCCAAGAATGTAGACTAGCTTAACAGGGACGAAGAGTCCAGGTTAAAGAAACAGACCGGCCGATCTTGTCGATGATGACAAGGGACAAGAAATTGTTGGACAGGATTTCCAGTGGGACTTTATGATGATCGTCCTTCTCATAGTTTTATCAGGAAGGGTGAAAAAGGGAACTTTAAATTACCACGTTACTGGCTTAAGCGCCCTTTCGGGTTTTCGCCGGAGCCAGCCCCCTCTTGCTTTTGCCCACGCGCCCTTTCAGGTTTTCACGTGGCGGGGTACCCGATTTTACCTGCAGTGCCCTTTCGGGTTTTCACCACAGCTGGGTTTTGGGCCATTTTTGCACTTGTTCCTAATATAGGAGCAAGTCTGGCGGGGTATCTCTATTTTTAACCCCATTTTTACTTTCTTTTATTCTCTTTTTTTTTAAAGGGTGACAGGTCGGAATGCCACTAGATCAAGATAAGGGTAGTTCGGCCAGGGCGGAGTGCCGCTAGACCAAGAAAGGGGTAGCTTGGCTAGGGCAGAGTGCCGCTAGACCAAGAAAAAGGGTAGCTCGGCTAGGGTGGAGTGCCACTAGACCAAGAAAGGGGTAGCTCGGCTAGGGCGGAGTGCCATTAGACCAAGAAAAGGGTAGCTCGGTTAGGGCGGAGTGCCACTAGACCAAGAAAAGGGTAGCTCGGCTAGGGCGGAGTGTCACTAAACCGAGGTAAGGGTAGCTCGGCTAGGGCGGAGTGCCACTAAACCAAGAAAAGAGGTAGCTTGCCCGATTACTCAGGGAATGTCGGTTGTGCTGTATGATACAGCTTTAGATGCCTTCCGTTGAGCGGTGAGAATTGAATTTCCGCTCGATGGTTGACAACCATGTAGGCTCCTCCTTCGTAGACCCTCTGTATCACATAAGGACCTCCCCAATTAGCACTCAGCTTCCCTTTTGGGTTGGACGCCATGACTTCTTTCTTCTTGACCATAACGAGGTCACCTTTCTTGAATTCTCATCCTCTTACGAGTTTGTTAAATGCATTAGCCATGCGGGCCTAATACATTTGGATATTCTTCTGAGCTTGGAGGCGCTTCCCTTCCAATTCAGCCAATTCCTCTAATCTTCTTTCTGCGTTGGTCTGTTCGCCACGGGCCAGGCCATATTGGACTGCCACTCTGAGTGACGGGACTTCCAGCTCTAGCGGAACCACTGCCCCTGAGCCATGTACCAGTGAGTATGGTGAGCATCCTGTAGGTGTCTTAAAGACGGTGCGGTACGCCCATAGAGCTTCATACATTTTTTCTTCCCAGTCCTTTTTGTTGGAACTAACGACCTTGGCCAGCAGGGTGCACAAAGTCTTGTTAAAAGCTTCCGCCAACCCATTTGCCTGTGGATTGTAAGGAGTGGAAGTCCTCCACTCAATTTTATACTTCTCGGCAAGTCGATAGACCTTCTGATTTCTGAAATGGCTTCCATTATCAGATATTATTCGGCTGGGGATCTCGAACCAGAAGATAATATTCTGCTTGATGAATCTGGCGACCAGCTCACCAGTCTCTTCTCTTAATGCTATAGCCTCCGCCCATCGGGAGAAGTAATCTGTTATGGCCAGTATGTACTTATGTCCGGCCGAGGAAGTCGACAGTGGCCCGACTACATCAGTTCCCCATTGTGCAAATGGCCAACTGGGAACTGTAGGGTGCAGAGTCGTAGGAGGCCTTCTAGGCACGGTAGCATGCTCTTGACATTTCTGGCATGACTTTGTGAATTTACAGCAGTCTTCAAACATGGTGGGCCAATAATAGCCCAGCTTCTTGATTTCTATCTTCATCTTGGGACCAGCCTGGTGGGCACCTGCTGTTCCGGCATGTATTTCTTTCATTGCTTGCCAAGCTTCCTCAGTGGACAGGTAGCGGAGTAGAATCTTCTTGCGTGCATCTGCCATTATTCAGAACAAAGTTTCATTCCTGAACTCATAAGAATCTTTGATTCTCAGAAGTTTCATCTTTTCTTCTCTTTTCTGCGGCAGCTGTTGGTGCAGAAACCACTGCAGCAAGTGATGTCTCCAATCAGACGCCTGTACCGTGCTGACAGTAGCAACTTCGCCTTCTTCGGAGCACCCTTCTAGCATGCTGGGGACTTGTCGCCGGTTCATAACAACAATGTTCAGTGTCTCATTTGGTGGGACTGCTAGTGAGCTGGCCAGCTTTGCCAGTGCATCAGCTTGGGCATTGTGCCTACGGCCCACATGCTTGAGCTGAATATTATAGAATTTCGCGATAAGGCACATAGCTTTCTGGTGGTAGGGATTCAATTCTGGCTTCCACACTTCGAACTCCGCTTGGATTTGTTTTATTATCAACATCGAATCCCCAAATACTTGAAGTATCTAGATACCCATGTTGAGGCTGATATGCAGACCGATTATCAGAGCTTCGTACTCAGCTTCATTATTGGTGCAGGGCTTGTTTATAGAATAGGAAGTATGCACGACCTCCCCTTCTGGCGACTTCAGCACAATACCGGCCCCAGCCCGTATTCTGGTCTTTCCATCGGAGTCTATCTCTGTTCTAGATGCTCCATCAAAGAATAGCTGCCACATAACTGGCCGAGCCTGGCAAGCTTCGAGTATCTCATCATCGGGTAACTCAGTCCCTAGCATGTCATTTTTCGACACAGGATGCTCTACGAAGAAATCTGCCACGGCCTGTCCTTTTATTGCCCTCTGGGGTGTATAGGTAATATCGAATTCCATCAGGATCACTGCGCATTTGCCCAACCGGCCCTTCAGTACTGGCTGAGTCAATATGTATTTGAGCGGATCTGCTGCAGATATCAATCTGACTTCATGTGACAACATATAGTACCGGAGTTTCTTGACGGCAAAGACTAGTGCCAAGCATGTCTTTTCTATGTAGTTGTAGCTCTCTTCAGTTCTAATCAGCCTCCTACTCAAGTAGTACAAGGTTTGCTCTTTGCCTTCTTCATTTATCTGTGCCAGCATTGCCCCAGGGAGAAGTGTGTGGCCGCGATATACAGTATCATGGGCCTGCCCTTAACTGGTGCCCCCAGCATTGGAGGGGTCTTGAGATATTCTCTCAGCTTCTCAAAGGCTTCTGACATCCATCGTCCCAGAGGAACGGCATATCTTTCATCATGAGCTTGTGAAAGGGGTGGCATCTTCCCGACAGATTCGATATAAATCGTCGGATATAGGCCAAACGCCCTTGTAGAGATCTTAGCTCGGGCAGACTCCTTGGTGGAGGGAGCTCCTGGATAGCCTTAATCTTGGATGGGTCAATTTCAATGCCCCTATGCCGGACAATAAACCCGAGGAACTTCCCGCTGGACACGCCAAAGGCGCATTTCATAGGATTCATCTTGAGTTCATATTTGCGCAGCCTCTGGAATACTATCCTCAGGTCCTGCAAATGGTCTTCTCTTCTGGTGGTTTTCACTACCAGATCATCAATGTAGCACTCTACTTTCTTGAAGAGCAAATCAACAAAGATCTTTGGCATAGCTCTTTGGTAGGTAGCGCCGGCATTCTTGAGGCCAAACGACATCCTTTTGTAGTGGAATATCCCCTTCGGAGTGCGGAATGCAGTGTGCACTCTATCTTCTTCAGCAATCCAGATTTGGTTGTATCCGGATGACCCATCCATGAATTGTTGTCATCATCAAAACATAAATCAGGAAAAATGTTTGTTATATTCATTTGCGAATGGCAAAATGATTGTTATATTCACTTGCGAATGGCTATTTAGTGTTTTTCCTTCTCTGCAAAGACTCAAGACTCATAGTGTTGCCATCCATCAAAAAGGGGGAGATTGTTGAGTCTTGTTGAATCTTTACATGTTTTGATGATGACAACACTATAAGTCTTAGTGGTCTTCCAAAATTATGTCTATGTGAATATTTAACAAAAATATTTCTCTGTGAAAATGAACAAAGATCATGTTTGTTGAAGAATGAACCTTCATTCCACTTCAGGCATCTTTCAGGGACTGTATTCGTGTTGGTTAGCACTTCGTCATGTTTGTGTGTAACACCTCGTGTTGAATTGTTTGTCCTCGTGTCGTTTTAGTTCAAGTACTGTTTGTATTTCCGACACGCCGTGTCGTCTTCTCTTACCACGTGTTGTTCATGTTTACTGTCTTTCAAGTCGTGCGTCCGTGTTGCTTCCACTACATTTCGTGTCGTTTTCCTCTGAAGTGGTTGTTTTGATTCAGTGACATTTTCGTGTCATTTGATCTTTACTTCGTGTTGTTTTCATCGTCTTCGTATCATTCTCCGTGTAGTGTGTGGTTCTGTCAAAGTTCACTTCGTGACACTTACTGTTGTTCTTCGAGTCGTCTTTATCGTGGTCTCACTGTTTCGACTTCGTGTCGTTGTCAGTTCGTGTCTGTCTTATGTTGAAACCACACTTCGGGTTGGTTTCTGTTTTGATGAACTTCGAGTCGTTTCCCAGTGAACCCCGTGTTGTTTTTAACTCCTGCGTCATCCTTGTCTTCACTCCGTGTTTATTTTATGTTCTCATCATACTTAGTGTTGTTTTTCATTTCATGTCAACTTCACTTCGTGTCGTCTCACCTCGTGTCATTTTTCCTCACTCTGGTCTCTCTGACTTCGTGTCATTTTCTTTGTTTTCACTTCGTGTCGTTTTACTTCTTGTCTTTTTCACTTCGTGTCAAATCACTGTTCTGTCTTCGTGTTGTTTTCAACTCGTGTCGATTACCGTTTCGACTTCGTGTTGTTTTCAACCCGTGTCGATTACCGTTTTGACTTCGTGTTGTTTTCAACCCGTGTCGATTACTGTCTCGCATTCGTGCTATCTTCACCTCGTGTCATTTATCTTGTTGCTTCTTCGTGTCGTTTTTTTATTCTTCCCTGTCCTCGTGTCTTTCTTGTATTGAAACCATACTCAGTGTTGGTTTCTGTTCTTGTCTTCGTGTCTTTGCGTTGTTTTTCTGTCTACCTCGTAAAGGTCTCTTAGTAATGTTCATTGTGTCACCACTGTATCTCGTGTCGTTCTCTGTTTAGTACCTCTTGTCGTGTCCACTAACCTCATGCAGTTCTAGTTATTATGGCACTCCATATTAATGGCTCTTATCTCGTTGCAGGTCCGAGGAAGAACATTCATCAGTGTCTGGGTGCACATGATCCGATACTGAAGGAACAAATACACCAAGGGCACGTGGCAGGAAGGTTCTGGATCGAGCGTGGGAGGCACACGCGTTTAGTGCCCTATCCATCTGCTGCCGCTATAAATAGAAACCTTCGCCCACCGATGAAGTGTGATCGGAGCTAAGAAAGAAAAGGCAGTGTTACAGAGAGCTCGATCCAGCAGAAGAAGAAAAAGGAAAAGAGAGAGAGATAGTGATCGTGTGAAAGAGGAAGAGAGTTTAAGAGAAAGAAAGGGAGAGAGAGAGTGAATGAGAGAGTTAGTGGAGAAGAAGAAAGAAGCTTACCTGAAGATCTGTCTTCACTGGACCATGGATCAGATCCAGGCCAGTCAGCTCCAGTGGGAGCCAAATTGTGCATCGCGTGTTTCAGCTTCTGTTTACTGAAGCTATTTTTCGTTTATTATCTTTTCTTTGTTTTCTGGTTTGCTGTGCTTTTCGATCCTCTAGTCTGAGGTCGGGTTCCCTCCGGTTAGGAGGAAGGGAGATCTGATCTCCAGTTGCAAGTAGCTGGGAGCTACTTGTGGGTTCCCTCCGGTTTGGAGGAAGGGAGACTTGTCTCTGGTTCTGGGCTTGTGGATTCAAGTCCAGAGGTTCCCTCTAGTTTGGAGGAAGAGGGGAGGTTGTTCCCCTGGTCAAGCTGTGTGGCAGCAATTGTTTGCAGACTGAGTCTGCTTGGTTCTAGCGTGTGCTAGTGAAGCCTCACTCCGGTTGGGAGTGAGGGGTGGATGTAGGTCTGAAGGACCGAACCACCTAAAAATCTTTTGAGCAGTGGCTTGATTGTTTTGTTTGCTTCCGCTAGATGCTTGAATAGGTGCGCTCAATGGGTTTGTATTTGAGTAGAATAGAATTTGTTCTATTCTGTTTCCTTATCTAGCATTCTTTTTTAAATTTGGCCATTATTCGTAGAAGGATTCATTCACCCCCCCTCTGTATCCGGGCCAAGCACCCTAACAGTTGGTATCAGAGCGGGTGTCTGCTTACAAGGTCCAGCGACCTGCAGATCGATCTTGCAATCTTAGGTGCTTATTTCCTTTTAGTGCATCAATATTCTTGTGCGTAAATCTGTGTGTTCTCATGGCCCATCCACCGATCTTCAGTGGTACGCATTTTGATGCATGGTTCGCTGTTTTGAAGAATTATGTTAAATCTGTGAATCCAGACCTGTGGAAAGTAATTTCACATGGTCCTCATGAACTACCTAGGAAAAAGTCCAAATGGACTGACAGTCACAAATCCATGCATGAAGAAAATCAGATAGCAATAAATTTAATGAAGGCAGCTACTGATAGAGCTTTTCATTCATGTTTCTTTGAATCCAGTTCTGCTAAAGATATTTTGGATGCACTGAAGCGAACTCAGGAGATAGATGTGGAGAGATGCATGATGGCCAACAGAAGAAATCAAAGTGCCAGCGATCAAGGCAGCAATCAAACTAAAGAAGATGATGATGATGAGGTAAATATCTTCGAGAATTTCTCTCTAGAAGATTGGGAGAATGCATATGCTGAACTATTTGAATCTCATGAACTGTTAAGAAAATAGTATAAAAAGTTGAAAAAGAGTATTCGGGTAGATAGTTCTAGCTCTCCATGTAAAAATTGTTTAAGTACGAAGAAATCTCATGATGCATGT
This sequence comes from Amorphophallus konjac, assembly GCA_022559845.1. Lineage (NCBI taxonomy): Eukaryota > Viridiplantae > Streptophyta > Magnoliopsida > Alismatales > Araceae > Amorphophallus > Amorphophallus konjac. The sequence continues at coordinate 239,792,492 of CM040124.1, forward strand.
CTGTCTGATAATCATATGTATAAAAACCAGAATGCAGAACTGAAGAAGGAACTTGAATGTGTTCACTCTGAGCTGAACAATGTAAAATCTGAAGATGACTTCCTCAGAAAGCTCTCTAAAGAAAATGATGAACAACTAAAGAAACTTAAACGAGAGAATGAGTTGCTGATTGAAAATTTTAACGCCATAAAATCTGTAAACATAGAATTACAGAAAGATTTTGAAAAACAACAAAAGGAATTGAGGGAGTTTGAAGCTAGGAGAGAAAGCATGGTTAACTCTGAAGATCAGCTTCTAATAAATGAGCTAGTTCAAAATGATAAGCTTAAAAAGGAAGTTGAAAAATTAAAACTGTTAAACAGTGCCATGTCTGAAAGACTTCTCACATTGGAAAAAGGAAAAGCTATCTGTACAAACGAGACTGAAGAGGTAGATGAGCTAAGAAAGGAAATTGAAGAATACAAAACAGCTAACAAGGTTTTGAATGAAGCTGTCAATTGTAGTGAACAAGAGATCACTAGTTATGAAATACACATTGCATCTCTTGAAGATGAAATTCAGGATTTGAAAGCCTCCTTGTCTAAATTTGTTGATGGGCAGAAAAACCTAGACAAGCTGTTAGGTGTAAAAGTCAATGTCAACAAGGAAGGACTGGGTTACAGTCCAGTCATGAGGAAGGTTGATGGAGCCAACCTGAAAACTGTCTTTGTCAAATTCTCTGAACAGGAAAAGCCTTCTGTCTCATCTCCACCTCAGTATAAGGCTAAGAAAACAGAAAAATAAAATAAAAATCATAAAACATCAGAAATTCAAAGGAACAATCTGCATACTAAAAACTCATCAGATAAATGCCACGTTTTAAAGAAATCAAATGGCTCATGTCATTACTGTGGTAAGTATGGACATCTTATGAGTAACTGCTTTGTGATGGAAAAGGATGACAATAAGCATGCTAGAAAATCTGTGTCTGGTCAGAAAAAGAATGTCATATGTTCAAATTGTGATAAAGTAGGACACACTACTGCTCATTGTTGGTTTGCAAGTAGTAAGGAAAAATCATGTTCATATCATACAAAACACTTTGCAAATCAGCATGTCTTTAACAAGTACCAGCACATTATATGTTTTAATTGCAACAAAATTGGTCACAAGGCCTCTGAATGCTGGTCAGGTTCTTTTAGAAGAAATTCTCTAGTTTGCTTTCACTGTAGAAAGCATGGCCACACAGTCAAGGACTGTTGGCATATTCAGGATAGAAATATGAATTTCAAACATGCCAAATTCCCTGTAAAAGAATCAGCAAAACCTTCATGTCATCACTATGGGAAGCCAGGTCACAGGGCTGCAACCTGTTGGCTGGCAGGATATCAAAACCAAACCAGTTTTGGTAAACAGAAATTTTACCCTGCTAACAGAAAATCTCATGTGTATGCACATAGAATTCATGCTAATAAGAATGTGCATAAATCAGATCTTAAAACTACTCCTGGAAATGTGCTGAGAAAACTTGCTAAACATAATAATGTCATGTCAGGACCCAAGACCTCTTGGGTACCTGTTTGTGCTAAATAAACCTTGTTTTGCAGGTGTGCCTTGGGACTGAAATAAAAGGGGTAATGATCCAAGGCACTCAAGAATGAAAATCCCATTCTCACAATTTTCAGGTAATCTCTCTACATGTCCCATTTTGAAACTTACTACATATCTGGTTTGATGCATTCTTGCATATCTTGCTATTAGCTTCATCTAGTGCATGCATAGTGAATCTGGTCTTGCATATTCATTCATCATCTACAAGTTGCATTATTTTCTAAAACATGCACTCTGAAATTTCTGAAATCTTTAACTGAAAGCGAATGCTGGTTGAAAACTGTATGTTGCATAATTCTTTCGTGGCAAACACTGCATTCATTAAATAATTAACACTCCCAAGAGTCGTGTGTGAGTTGTCCTTGAGTGGGTTGAAGAGGAGCTTGTCAGGCTTTTTAGTCTCTGAAGATTTTTGTCAGCCGATGCAGTTAATGTGGTTTTTAAGATCTGTCATCTCAAGAGGTTGCAGTCTGTTGCCCAAGAGTTTCTCTGGATGTGAGACAGAACTACTTCAAAATACTATATTTGGATATGTCCTTAGTGCCTAATGTCTTGAGTGATCTCTCACTTGTTGGCTTGCTGATAGGAGTGCTGCTCATCTCATGTCATCTCTCTCTATTCAATCAGCCACCTCATTATCTCTCACCTCACACTATTGGTTCAGATTCTCTCTCGAAGAACTTGTGGTTTCAGTCTTCTTGCTCTTATCAGATAAGATCTGTATACCTTAAACCACCCTATATCAAGTGTAACAATCTACACCTGTTAATAAAGAATTTCAATGTTTGGGGGTTATTTTTGGTCCTTGATCCTTCTAAGTTATCTTCTCAAGTGTTGGTCAACATATTATAAAACTTCCTGTTAAATGAGAAAAACTTATTGAGGATCTCGACTTAACTGAAACTTATGTAAAGAGAGCTCTGAGATAAAATTGTGTTAAGTAAGATTTCTTTCTGTCTAAAATCATGAGAAGTGCTTCCAGGGAATACGCCATTATTTGTGGCAGAGCAATGGCTTTTGTGGAGAAATAGACACTCTAGATCAATGAAGTCCAGAGTCTCTGTCATGATACAATTAGCTATCTCTGTGTAGAAATGTTAAAATAAAAAAAAAGGGAAAAAATCCTCAAAAGAAAATTCTCATTGGCATTAAGGTAGTTCGTCCTGATTAACCAGGGTTTCTGGTGTCTGATAAACATGTCTCCTTGTGTAAAAAGGGACTATTCTACCTTGTGTTCAACAAATTGGTTGACCCTGTATGGCTTCTCGTCCATTAAATGAAGAAATGAAATCTACTTGACTTAGTTGTGTTATTTCGTTGCTTGACAAACATAAGGTGCAATTTAATCGTGTCTCTCTCTAGGTTAAGCAACTTTAACAGCTAATTTTGTGATTATGCTGATTTAATATCTTGAGTTAACTGACCTTGGTTTTTGGAAGAATATAACCCATCCACATATTGAAGCGCTAACTTTAACATGCTGTAGCTGCGTTACATCAGGACTAAGGGTATTTTGGGTATTTACAGAAAAAGTTGTTATGAGTAAAAAGCTACCCGACAAACCCTTCGTGTTCCTCACGCCTTCCACCTCAACCCTTATTTCCCCTTGCCGCTTCCTATTCATCCTCGTGCTGCTCTACCTTGAGCGTCTTCTTCAAACCCATCTCCATCTCTTCCCGCTCACCTTCTTCCCCCCACAGAGGTCTATTCCTCTCTTCAGTCTAGCATCGCGTCCAATAGCAGCCTGCAAGAGAGAGTTGATACTCTGGAAGTTCCGGCAGATGGATCAGCAAAGGTCAGCAGCTCCGGGTGACAGGAAGAGGAAGGGAAAAGAAATTGTTGAAGAGCCCTCATCTAAGCAACAGAGATGTCTTGTGCCAGAATCTGCTGCGGAAGTATCTTCCGAACAAGGTACCAGGATGTCTCAGTCTACCGTGTTTGTAGAAAGTGGGAAAATCATTCCTCCTAGATTAATAGATTTCGGAGATGAAACTTTGGTCTCGAAGTTCCCAGAACTGTTAAGAATTTTTGAGTTTCAGGAGTGGAGAGATTTCTTAGAAAATCACCGTGTCTATTACCCTAGGCCGGTAATGGAATTTTATAATAACTTGTCCTTGAGCCGAGACAAGACTGCCTTATTATCATCTGTTAAAGGGGTCGAGTTAACTGTTACATGTGAGTCCCTCCACATAGCCCTCGGTGTTCCAGATAAAGGGGAGGTAGAGGGAAGCTTTCGATACAGTCTCCATGAAGCTTTCTCAGTCATTACTGGTAAACCCAGTAATATTCATGATAAGGGGCAGTTAAAGCTAAAAGCTTATGAGACATCGTCATTTCCTCCTCTTCACAAGCTCCTTCAGAATGTCATCGCTTCCATTATCACCCCATAGACTGGGGCTAGAGGAAGAATTACAGACACACAGAGATTTCTACTGTTTTGTCTGATTCAAAATGTAAAGATCTGTCTGCCAGAGATTATTTTTTCGGTCATGAAGGGATGCATTGGATCCAAGAGACATCTTCCCTATGCCGCCCATCTGACTGAGATATTCAAGCACTCTGAGATTTGCTTGGATGGAGTGGCCGCATCAGAAGTGAAGGCCAGAAACATTTTTAATATGAACTTCGTTTCAGTATTTTTGGGGTTAGAGGACTCCTCTATGGTGGGACAAGCTAAGGTCCAAAAGGCCAGGGAATCACAATCTCAGGGGGAGCATTTAGAAGAATTTCAAGTCTTAGCCCAAGCTGGTGAGCAATTAGTTTCTGAGATTGCTCAACAGGAAACACCAGCTGAACCACCAGTGTCTATCTTGCCAGCTGCACCCATCGAAGTACCCTTCTCATTTCAGAGGCTAGTTGAGGCTCCATCTGAGGACATCAGATTGTCTGACGAAAGTATTCAAACAGATCTAGATGCAACCATTGCTGGGCTATTTGATTCGTTTGGGAAGACATCTGAAGAGGCAATAGTGCCTGAAGAACAGCCAGCTAAAGAGCAAGACAGTACTGAACAATATCTTGCTGTTTTTATTAATGAAATTTTAAGAGCAACTGTTGAGCGAAGCTTGGAAGAGGCTACCAAGTTGGTCGTATCTGAAAGTCTTGAGCAGGCCTTTGTTCGCAGCCCTGCAAATCAGGAACTCATGGAAGATAGAGAAAAGGTTCCTGTCATAGAACTAGATACAGAATCTTCAAGTGAAGAAGAGGAACCTGAAGATGTATTCCCTCAGAAAGAAACTCAAGCTGAAGATGAAGTCTAGGTCCCAGCTGAAAGCAGTCAAATGCCAGTACAAGAGGAAGCAGCTAAGAGAACTGCACCTGGCAGTGAATTTTTTGGTACACCTCTAGGTCCACCTAGACTCTTATCTGCAGAGGCACCCAACATTGAATCTACTCGGGCGCCCAACATTGAAGAGCTTCTCATAAACCTGACTCAGCAGATGCAAAAACAAGACAAGAAATTAGATGATCTGCTTACATTTGTCACTCTCAACATTAATCAGGTACATACCAGATTACTGAAGCTTGAGATATCTCTCCTCACTGAATGGAGACGATTCCTTCTAAACAAAAGGGCTTCAGATGATGCAATCAAATCCTTGATGGAAGGATTACAGGAGATTTGTTCAAAAATTGCAAAAGCTCTGAGAGAGTCACATGATGTTAATATTTCCTCCTTCAAGATGTCTTCTACCATAATAGATCATTGCTATGAGATCAGAACAGCTTTAGAATTGTTGAAGAAGTCTTCAAGTGCCCTAGGTCCAGGCATTCAGCAAATCTATGATAAGTTGGTTGCCTTCATAACAGAAATGACAACTCTGACTGACAGATATGAAACTGTCAGTGTTCGCCAAGATGACATTATTTCTGAAGTGGCAAATGTCAGAAGCACTGTGGCGTATTGGCTTGCTGAGCTATCAAATGATTTAAAGGAATTTCAGTCTATCTTGGGTTCAACACCTGGTCACGCCTCTTCCAGCAGAACTCCACCTCAAGAACATTCTTCTGCTTCTCCAAGGGGGAGACCACCTCAAGGCAGGACGCGTGGCCCCTCTAGCAGACAAGCCAGATATTTTTCCTGAAAAGACTATGCTCTGTATTTTGTTGCCCTTTTGAGGCTTTCTCTCTCAGACTCTTGGACAAATTAACTTAACTCATATCATTTGCATTGTTGCATTCTTCTTGTTTTCATTTTTTTGATGATGTCAAAGGGGGAAAAATCAGGAAAAATGTTTGTTATATTCATTTGCGAATGGCAAAATGATTGTTATATTCACTTGCGAATGGCTATTTAGTGTTTTTCCTTCTCTGCAAAGACTCAAGACTCATAGTGTTGCCATCCATCAAAAAGGGGGAGATTACTGTTAGGGTGCTTGGCCCGGATACAGAGGGGGGGTGAATGAATCCTTTTACGAATAATGGCCAAATTTAAAAAAGAATGCTAGATAAGGAAACAGAATAGAACAAATTCTATTCTACTCAAATACAAACCCCTTGAGCGCACCTATTCAAGCATCCAGCGGAAGCAAACAAAACAATCAAGCCACTGCTCAAAAGATTTTTAGGTGGTTCGGTCCTTCAGACCTACATCCACCCCTCACTCCCAACCGGAGTGAGGCTTCACTAGCACACGCTAGAACCAAGCAGACTCAGTCTGCAAACAATTGCTGCCACACAGCTTGACCAGGGGAACAACCTCCCCTCTTCCTCCAAACTGGAGGGAACCTCTAGACTTGAATCCACAAGCCCAGAACCGGAGACAAGTCTCCCTTCCTCCAAACCGGAGGGAACCCACAAGTAGCTCCCAGCTACTTGCAACTGGAGATAAGATCTCCCTTCCTCCTAACCGGAGGGAACCCGACCTCAGACCAGAGGATCGAAAAGCACAGCAAACCAGAAAACAAAGAAAAGATAATAAACGAAAAATAGCTTCAGTAAACAGAAGCTGAAACACGCGATGCACAATTTGGCTCCCACTGGAGCTGACTGGCCTGGATCTGATCCATGGTCCAGTGAAGACAGATCTTCAGGTAAGCTTCTTTCTTCTTCTCCACTAACTCTCTCATTCACTCTCTCTCTCTCTTTCTTTCTCTTAAACTCTCTTCCTCTTTCACACGATCACTATCTCTCTCTCTTTTCCTTTTTCTTCTTCTGCTGGATCGAGCTCTCTGTAACACTGCCTTTTCTTTCTTAGCTCCGATCACACTTCATCGGTGGGCGAAGGTTTCTATTTATAGCGGCAGCAGATGGATAGGGCACTAAACGCGTGTGCCTCCCACGCTCGATCCAGAACCTTCCTGCCACGTGCCCTTGGTGTATTTGTTCCTTCAGTATCGGATCATGTGCACCCAGACACTGATGAATGTTCTTCCTCGGACCTGCAACGAGATAAGAGCCATTAATATTGAGTGCCATAATAACTAGAACTGCATGAGGTTAGTGGACACGACAAGAGGTACTAAACAGAGAACGACACGAGATACAGTGGTGACACAATGAACGTTACTAAGAGACCTTTACGAGGTAGACAGAAAAACAACGCAAAGACACGAAGACAAGAACAGAAACCAACACTGAGTATGGTTTCAATACAAGAAAGACACGAGGACAGGGAAGAATAAAAAAATGACACGAAGAAGCAACAAGATAAATGACACGAGGTGAAGATAGCACGAATGTGAGACAGTAATCGACACGGGTTGAAAACAACACGAAGTCAAAACGGTAATCGACACGGGTTGAAAACAACACGAAGTCGAAATGGTAATCGACACGAGTTGAAAACAACACGAAGACAGAACAGTGATTTGACACGAAGTGAAAAAGACAAGAAGTAAAACGACACGAAGTGAAAACAAAGAAAATGACACGAAGTCAGAGAGACCAGAGTGAGGAAAAACGACACGAGGTGAGACGACACGAAGTGAAGTTGACATGAAATGAAAAACAACACTAAGTATGATGAGAACAGAAAATAAACACGGAGTGAAGACAAGGATGACGCAGGAGTTAAAAACAACACGGGGTTCACTGGGAAACGACTCGAAGTTCATCAAAACAGAAACCAACCCGAAGTGTGGTTTCAACATAAGACAGACACGAACTGACAACGACACGAAGTCGAAACAGTGAGACCACGATAAAGACGACTCGAAGAACAACAGTAAGTGTCACGAAGTGAACTTTGACAGAACCACACACTACACGGAGAATGATACGAAGACGATGAAAACAACACGAAGTAAAGATCAAATGACACGAAAATGTCACTGAATCAAAACAACCACTTCAGAGGAAAACGACACGAAATGTAGTGGAAGCAACACGGACGCACGACTTGAAAGACAGTAAACATGAACAACACGTGGTAAGAGAAGATGACACGGCGTGTCGGAAATACAAACAGTACTTGAACTAAAATGACACGAGGACAAACAATTCAACACGAGGTGTTACACACAAACATGACGAAGTGCTAACCAACACGAATACAGTCCCTGAAAGATGCCTGAAGTGGAATGAAGGTTCATTCTTCAACAAACATGATCTTTGTTCATTTTCACAGAGAAATATTTTTGTTAAATATTCACATAGACATAATTTTGGAAGACCACTAAGACTTATAGTGTTGTCATCATCAAAACATGTAAAGATTCAACAAGACTCAACATGAATGACAGGGCTTCATGACCAGTAGTCGCATCAATCATCACTTCAGTGATTGGCACTGGGAAATCATCTTTCGGGCAAGCCTTATTAAGGTCCCAAAAATTGACACATATTCTGATCTGCCCATTTTTCTTCTTTACGGGCACTATATTGGCTAGCCATGTAGTATACTATTTTTCTTCAACAAAACCTACATCAATCAGCTTGTCGACCTCTTTATTAACTTGATTTATCAACTCAGGGCGCATTCTCCTGGGTGGTTGCTTTACAGGGTTAGCCTCTGGGTTTATTGCTAACCGATGCTGTGCCACATCAGAACTCAGTCCCGGCATTTCATCATATGTCCATGCTAAGCAGTCTCTGAATTCTTTCAAGAACTGTATATACTGTTCCATGGCAGCTGGCTCTAGCAGTGCACTGAGGAATGTCGGCCTTGGCTCATCTGCCGTCCCTAGATTTATTTCCACGAGCTCATCAACGGTGGCCTGGCCACTATCTTCGACTTCGGGCGGGGCTTCTTGCAAGTCAATAAAGCCTCCCGGGATATAATCCTCTTCGATCTCATGATTTTTGGTTCCGTCATACTGGTCATCGGAGGATGTTGGCTCATCATATAAGGCTGATACTGTTGGATTCTGTTCGGTCTGCCCCAAGGATGTGATCGGTTCAGCAGGAAACCTAAAGGTGGACTCCTCCGCCCCTAGAGGTTCTTCTGGTGCAGGCCCCCCTGAGAGATCATCATTCTGTAGGGCCCGGACTTCTTCTGGAACGCGCTCAAACTCCAGGCATTCTCTTAGCTCGTTGGCTATTTGGTCTTCATCCGGGGTTCCCGTATAAAACTTTGCTCCAGCATGGAACAGATCCTCTTTGCAAGGTAGGTCTTCCCAGCACCAACCTTTCTTTGTTTCATTAGATGTCCCCGTCTCTGGCTGACTGTCTGGGGCTTCATTGTTCATTACGGATTGATAAATGATTTCTTCATCTTCCGAGGGGTACTTGTCATATCCCACCTCGGGAGGGTCTTCATGCTGGTAGGAGACAGAAATGACGTCCACCTCGGCTTCATAGTATTCTTGAAGGGTATAACCCAATCCCGGGTGCTGAGTGATCTTCCTCAGTTCTTTATTATCCCGGGGCAGATCCCATAGCTCCTGGAACGCATTTTTTTGGGCAACAGGTTGTAATGATGGCATCTGCATCTTAGAGAACATTTGCGAAACCCGTTGGGTAGTATAGTCCAAGCCCGTGATCGGCACCATCCGGTTTGCAGATTCTTCAGGGACCATGCAGTCTTGATCATCGTCTTCGACTGGCTCCCCGGTGTAGAATATGATAGGAGGCTCGCAGAAGCGAGGGACCTCCATAGTCTTTAATTGTAGCACCGTCTGGTATTCTATGCTGGCAATGGGCTTGACTAAACCCTGCGGAACCCCCACCTGTATGTACTTTTCTTTCATTTCTTCATTAGTATCATCTGGGTGGATGCTAGGAGGGGTGATCCGAGCAAAGTCACCAACATAAGAAATGTGAGATACTTCATGTTTCTTAATATAGCCCCTTGGTGGCGGTGGAGACCAATTTATTGCCTTCGTCACCGGCTTCTTCTGGCTGACCACAGCCTCTTTCTCTTCACCCTTTTGCGACACCTCCGTGTAGTAGGATGCATCGAGCATGTGACACTCGAATACTTCGAAGGGATGCAGATCTGCAAACACCCTTTCTTCTTTTCCTTCGTGGCAGTATTTAATACACTGATGTAGCGTGGACGGCACTATCTGATATTCATGCAGCCACGGTCTCCCCATCAGGGCCTTATATGTGGTGTTGGAGTCGATTATATAGAATCGCACCACGGTAGTGAGGTCCCCCAATGTGAGGTTGAAATCAGCCACCCCAAGGGGCGTCTCACATTTCTGGTTGAATCCCGCAATTTTCATGTCTCTGACCTTGGTAAGCTGTAGGTCAAAGTAATATTTTTGGTAAATGCGGTATGGGAGAATGTTCACAGTAGCCCCGGGATCTATCAGTATCCTGCTCAGTGGCTGACAGTTCAGGGAGCCCCTCATATACAGCAATCTGTTATGGCCGGAATTCAGAATCAGCATATCATCCTCTGTGAATGTGACTGACGGCCCAGAATTCACTTCTGTCAAGAGTGCTTCATACTGTGCCGACGACTGCAAGGCATCAACAATCGCTTGGCGAGCTTCTTCACTCAGAGAGAGAATCTCCCAGATGGAGAATCTGGTAGGGAGCTTCTTTAGCATTTTCATGATCCGACTGCCCACCCGGACATTAGACAGTCTCATTTCTTCCGCCCATCGGGGTTTTGGAGGTTCATGTGCTGCCTGTGGCCTCTGTTGCCCAGTGCTGGTTTCATTCTCTTGACCGGCTTCTTGGGGGGCTTTTTCTGTGACAATGGCCCCTGGTGTTGTTGGAGGGCTATCCTCCTCTTTCTCATTCTGATTGTAGGCCACAGATGCTGACTGCTGAGGTCTCTGGCCTTTATCCGGCTTATCCTGCGTTGACTGCTCATTTTCCAGACTGGACAGAAATTCCAAAAATGTTGGAGCCTGACCTCCTTTCTTCTCTTCCTGGTACAAGCTAGCAGGGGGAGGAATCTGAACACCCCGCACCTCTGGTTCAGGAATCTGGTAGGGTTGTTCCACTCTGAACATAATGTTATCATTGGCTGGCGGTGGGCGCCCCCACCTTCTTCCGGAGCATGTTGCATGTGCTGAGGTTGAGGCCTCGGCATGGTTGGCTTCTAGTGGGGCATTTGATGTTTCAGCCTCATCATTCTCCCCAGGAAAGGTAAAGAGTACCGACAGGGTGTTACATTGTACTGTCATGACTCCCTTTTCCTTTTTGCATTTGGACTGTCTCTTCTTCTTTTGGGAATTTGGCTTCTTTGGCTCTTGCCCCCAGAAAGGCTCAGCCTTATCTTCTCCCTGTTCTGCCCCCGGTTGCTCTTTAATTTTCAATCCTTCGAGCTGTTCCAAGAGTATACAGTCTTTCACCAGCAGGTGCCCAGGCTTTTTCTGTTCATATTCATCGAGCCCATAAATATACTGTTGTAAACGCCTGGCTGCAGGACTTACTTCCTTATGTGCAGGTAGGGGGACTTGTCTTCTCCGGTTATGAGTGGGGATCCGGATGACTGGCCCTGTCTCAGCTGTGTGCCATACTGGCTTTACTGGAGGTGGTTCAGGCCTTGGTGTGACACCGCGAATAACTGCTCCACTGGTATTAGCTGCGGGAGTTTTCTTTCTATTCTTTATTGGCTTCATGTGCCACCCTTCTTGATCCTTCAGTGGGGTGAGGAAGCAAGCTTCATAAGTATGCCTAGTGCATTCTTCGACGGCTTCCTTAGGCAGCTGCTGGTAGACTGAAATCATATTGGCGGCCATTTTTAAGGCCGGAGGCTCATGTGGACGAGGTGGCTCTACCTGGTAATCTCCCAGCTATAGCTCGCCCTTTTTGACCATGCCTTCCATAACATCTTTGAAGACATAACAATCTTCAATTGCGTGCCCCAGCGCACGGTGACATGGACAGAACAGTGGATCACCTTTCTTTGCCGCGTCCTCGGGTCTCTTTGGCTCAGGCAATGTTACTTTGTTGAACTTGTATGCCCAGTCGAATAGCGCGGCTGCCTTACCTTTCGGGAAAGAGTATGCCTTTCTCATTTTGTTTCTCAAAGAGACCTTATCTTTTCTTTCTGCTGTGTCTGCTGGCGGGGGAACTTCATATGTCCCCTTTTTCCCTTTCTGTTGTTCGAAGGTTCTGAAATCGACGGTGTTAGCCTCAGAGTGCGATGGTCGTCGATCATTAGATTTACCTTTCGGCATAGTGGGAGCATTGGTAGTCAGACGCTTGGACAGGAACGTCTCAACTTCTGCCACTATATTGTTTAGCCGGTCAAATGTTCTGACATCTGCACTGATCATCTTTTCTAGTACCTCTCTTCTGAGGCTCTGCTTACATATTTGCACTGCATCTTCTTGATGAGGAGGTCTTCTGCATTTCATAGCTAAGTTCCTCCACCTTTTGATGTAGTCCAGTGCTGTTTCATCTTGCCTTTGCCTGGTTGCATATAGCTCTGCTATTGTAATTTCTCTTTCCGTGACATGAAATCTATCGCGGAACTTCCTTTGCATATCAGGCCAATCGGCCACTGATCCAGTCGGCAGGCTTGAATACCATTCAACGGCTAACCCAGTGAGGGATGAGCCAAAAAACTTAAGCAGATAAGCTTCATTAGCTGCCAAGTCGCTCATAATTGTGGTATAGTAAGCTATGTGCTCCCTGGGGGAGCCCTGGCCATTAAATTTTTCAAACTTCGGTGGCTTATTGATGCCTGGCGGTAGTTTCTTCGCAGCATACTGGGGAGGATACGGTACCTTGTACACATCGTAGGTACCAGCATCATCACCAGTCCTTTCAGACAGCTTCATCTCCACAATCTTTTCAATCATCAGCTTGTGGGCTACGGCTGGATCTATGTTCTCCAGGAAGAAGTGAGCTTGTTACTGACTATAAGGAGTTGTCATCACCGTTGCGCGCAAGGTGGGCACGGTGGGCTGTGTCTGAGACATAGAGGGCTGAGTTGTTGTTTGCTGTAGAACAGGTTGGCTCGGTGCTTTGCCCTTATCGTCCGGGAGAGGATTAGCTAGGATAGCCATTTCTGTTGAGCTGGAAGTCTGCCCCACAGGCTCGGCTTGCTTGGAGACCGGTGTAGCTTCCTGCCTCTCATTCAGCTGTCTTTTGAGAGCACTGATCTCTTGTTGATATCTTCTAAACATCATCTGGATCATGGGATCCAGGGTTGACGAGATCTGTATCTCTTCTGAAGTCCCTTCAACGTCATCGACGAAGGGATTGTCTTCCTCTTCTACTGTCACCACATTCACTGTCATGGTGGTGATCTTGCGGGCTTCATCATCAGTCTTTATTTTCTCGTTGGCCGCCTGACTTCTCCTTGTGACGGGGCCTGGTCTGGTTGCCAGTCTGAGTAGTTCATCTGGCGGAGTCAGTAACATGTCCCGCCTTTTGACAAGTCCGACCATATTGCAGGCGAAGATCTGCATCTTCTCCCTCTGCCTGTAGACTTTCCTTTTCACCTGGTCGGGATATTTAAGCCGGTCGAAGACCGATATTCTTTCTTCAGCTTCTTCCCTGTGCAGGTCCCCTTCCTCATATCTAGCTCTGTGGCCCTCTTCATAGTCGTTGGAATCAGAGGAGGAAAATCCGAGCATTGGTTCTTGAAAGGTTTCTTCTTTTTCTTCATCCATGGTGCCCAAGGCACGAGATAGTCTTCACTGCCCGAGGGAGGAATTCCCCAGGTAATGAAGATAGTCTTGAGCCACCTGCTTCATTTCTTCTTGACTGTGCCTTCGCCACTCCGGTCGGGGCATCAGTCTTTCCTGGCCTTTCTGCTGAGAAGCCAGTCTCGCCACCTGAGCAGTCAGATGCTCGGCTTTGGAATACTTGAATATGTCGGCCTGTCTAGCACAGGCTCTCGATCTTCTTGAAATGGTAACATCGACTGGTTCACTTATTCTCATTTTTTCTTCCTCCCTGAACCTTCTACTCCCATCCTGGCGGTGGTTGGTAGCAACAGCATAGTTCTTTCTTTTCCCATCTTTTGCCCCCGACCATGGGGTGGGTGACCATGAGGTCTTCTTTTTTGTCATATCTTCTTCCCCTCATCCTGGGGCGAGTAGCAGTCATATTCCTTCCTTCATTCTCTTTCTCATCTCTCCTACCCCGAGCCCTGGGGTGAACAGCAACAGTCTCTCTTTCATCTTTTCTTTCTCCTCTTCTGCTCCCTGCTCTGAAGCAGGCAATAGCAGCATCATCAATTTTTTCTTCATCTTGAGCTGGGGCCCAGCTCTGGATTTTCTTCGGCCGCCAGATTTGCCTGAATTTGAGCGGCTTTGGTGCCAGTGGCCTTCTATCTCCATGTTCCATGTCGGCCCTCCTAGTAGCCAGTACTCAGAGCCTATTGGTGGTAGGTACCATTGGGACAATCACATCCGGCTTGACCTCCCTTGGGCAACCATTGAGGTTCGCCCGGATATCTCCAATCAGCATTGTCTTCCCCGAATTGGATATCCGACGACCCGCAGCAGTGGATCGGATTCTCCGGTTGGATCTTCTTCCTTTTCCAGCAGCAGCAGAGGGTACGCTCCTCCTTGCTTCGTGATGGACAAAGCAGGACACGACCCCAGGAGTATTCTTCATCACCGGGCTCTTCTTGGGACCGGTAGCTTGCGGCGACGTCTCGACAACAGCTTTTGGCTCCTGGTTGTCAATCTCGAGCAGATCAATGAAAATGAGGCCCAGGCAGTTGGGCATTCCGACAGCAGGCGGCATCGATCCGAATGAAAGAGGTATCACCAAGTAGCCTTCTCGAACATGTGCCTCGATCGCTTGCTGGTCAAAGCACACGGACATGATTCCAGCCGTCATTCTAGCTTCCTGAAAATAGAGAAAGCACACAGAATCAGAAATTTGAGGGGGGGGGGGCCACTGGGCCTCCTATTTTGGCATAGAGATGAAGGGAGACTTGGTCCCACCGGGCGTGCCAGACTTGTGGACGCGGATTCTTTTCCGTCATGGAATGTTTAATTGGTTAGATTTATTAGGCGTGCCAGTCACTAGAGTGACAATTTTTTTATTATGCGCTCGACTTGACTTGGTCAGTCAATTGTGAAGTCCGAGTCGGGACCGAAAGTCCATCATAAAATAAAGGCTATGACGTTAATTACGCCCTTCCTAAGAAGGACAACCCTTGATTAAACGCCAAAATAGGAGGCCACTTGGGGCGGTTGAAAATGACGGTGCATAACATTGAAGTTCTTGTTATTCTAAGAAGGTAATTGAATAAATGACAAATTATTAAATCAGCATGACCCCTTTGTGTGGGTCGTACCGGGCAGAGATAGGACACCGTCCACGCAGTGGCGGGGCGGGGCCTGGACGATCATCAGAGACATGTCCCCTTTCACGTTTCTCATCCGGCCAAGGGCCTCGAAGTATTTGTATCCCCCGAAGAATTGAGTCAGACGGGAGGCATATGATACACGTTTCCCAGGGCTTGTCGAGGTTAAAGCATCAATCGATATTTCGGCAGCATCTCCCCTTTATCTGGATCATGCCCAGGGGGAAATAGACTATCACCCACGGAGTGCCGAGATGAAAGCCGAGAGAAAGAGAGGCCGGACCTCCCGAACTGCATATGTCTGCCATGGGGGCAACGTTCGATTTTCCCTTAAGGAAGCCGGTGGAACTCATGCAGTGGCAGAGACCTCCCGAGCTAAAGGGGTTACTCATAAATCCGACGCGGGACAGTGGAACATAAGGGAGTTTGTCTCCCTTTGAATTTATCCCCGGGGCAGGTCTGGTGACTCACGGGTATCCCTGGATGGATCTGATCAACCCATCGGAGGCTCAATTGGATGGCAGGGTAAGTTCTCGACGCAGGGGCAAAGTGGATGGGGTTCCCGACGCGAAGGCACGATGGCCAGGGGGTTCCCGGCGCAAGGGTAAAGTGGCAAAAAGATTCCCGGCGCGACCTGGGATGGATGGGTTCTCGGCGCAAGAAGGCTTGCGCTGAGAGCATTTTACCTATTCTACTGTGCATGGTGCCGAGAGGTATCATAGCGCCGAGATGGTTTCTAAGGGTTTACGGCACCCTGCTTTTGGGTTTCTTGGCGATTCAGGACAAGTTAGATGGATTCTGTGAGGTCAAAGTGGATCAGTTCATTAGATCTGAACTGGATTGGGTTTGGGTTCCGAAGGAAGGCCAAGATCGAACAGGAATTGGGGAAATCAGGGTCTAGAGGATCCCTATCACCAGTGTTCGTGCAGAGCCCCAGGGACAGCTTAATGTCGTCTTCAAGTGCCTGCTCCTGGAAGAATTTTGGCAGCACCTCCCCCGGACTTAACATTTGCCAGGGAATGATAGACAATCACCCACGGAGTGCCGGGGTGAAAGCCAAGAATAGAGGGGTATTGGACCCCTGACCCATGTACGTGCTTGCAGCACTATCTTAATATCCCCTTAAGGTCATCAGAGCGCATGTAGTGGCAGAGCTCCTTTGGTTAGCAGGGTTATGATTAAATCTAGCCCTGGGGGGGCCGTGTAGGGGAGATTGTCCCCGTTTATTGTTATCTTTGAGGGGTATATCGTGACCCTGGGTGTCCCTCGACAGAATACAGGGTTACATTGAGCGGATCATAGGGGTATCTATGTGGTTTCTTGACTGGTAGTAGGGGTTCTCATCTGGGGCTCAAGGGATGGAGCATTCATAGCATAAAAGGGTTCTTCAAAAGGCACAAGGGGGTAGTTCCCGGCACAAGAACCACTGCGTCGGGAAGGGTTCTTCATAAGGCACTATTCTTGGCGCCGGGAAGCTGGCATAGGGAGTTCCCGGCGCGCAAACAGCCGTGCCGGGAAGGTTTCTTCGTGGGCACTATTCTGGGTGCCGGGAAGCTGGCAAGGGAAGTTCCCAGCGCGTCCATCCTCGCGCCGGGAAGGTCTCTTCAGGGACTACTGTTCTTGGCGCCGGGAAGGTTCTGGGTCTCTATTCTTGGTTCTTCTGGTTTCGGACAAGGATTCAGGCTTGATTTTCTAGCACAGACGAGGAAGATTAAAAGGTTTTATAGGCGTGAAGGCCAGGGGTTTAAGGGAGGGTAGCATCAGTCAAAGGACAGGATCATCCATCTGTTGATTTTATTTTGCCTGTCTATCTTTTCTTTGGGGTTTTGAATGATGAAATGACAAGCAAGTAACCAAAGATCCGCTCTTAACCTATGAACATGTGATCATGAACCTAGGCAATCAAAGCTAGCTCTAGCATGGGCATGCTATCTCACTCAAACTACGCTAAAGAAAAGGGAAAACACACGCCGGGGCGTGGAGCAAAAGAATAAATAAAACACACCACAAAGAGTGGAGCAAGCAAGGAAATAAAAGAGATATGTGATGAATGAGAAAGCTAATGCCCAAGACTAAGGAAAGATGTGATCGCCACCAAAGTAAAAACAAGTAAAAGACCTGTAAATACCTTAGAAATAGGTGGAAGAAGCACCCGCCCACGGGAGAGAAAATCGAAGAGAACCTGCAGGTCAACTAGAAATAACGGCCAGGACCCTGTGCGTTACTTGGAAAGTAACGGCCACCCGATAGACCGCCAGGAGAAGATGACGCGTCATCACCAGACCGTCAGATAACCTGCAGTAGCAAAGTGTAGATTCTTTTAACTCCAACTCTTCCAGCTGGCTAGAAGACTTGGGCCTCGTACTGGTGAACCTGTAAAACTGCCAAAGATGTAGAGAGCAAGAACAAAACAACCCAAATTAGCCCTTTCAATAATATAGCATCAATTCTCAAAGAACTTAAGGACATCAAAAGGAGAGGGGATTACCGTGGAGTTTTTGGTTTTTTTTAACCCCTCTGGGCATTTTTAAAAGATTGGGAGGATGTTTGGATGCTTAGAGAACAGCGAAAAAACATGGAGAAAGAGGAGGGACAATGCTTTGATTGAGGAAAAAACCAGGGAAGAACTTAAGCATGTGATGAACTTGAAAGACTAAAACCAAAGTACTCCCTTGATTATGAGATGGATGAACGTGGGAAGCAGTTCCTCCTGGATGAAGATGACTCCTGAGTTCGACAACACTTCGTCGTGAATTTCAAAATCCTCCTCCCTCGGGCCATGGAGTCAAGGGTTCTATTTATAGACCCTCAAACTCTCAGGTCGAGCAGAGGATAATTCAGCAAGATAAAGGGATAACTCCTGGTAAATCCTCGAAGATAATATCACCAAGAGTCCATAGAAACAAACAGAAGGTCCTGAGGATTAGATTTGAAAGAGATATCGTCAATCCAAACCCTTATCTTCGGCCACGGAGTAGTAGAGAAAAGGCCTGAACTGTCAAGACTCTCTGAAGGAAGTAACGGTCACACGACAGACCGCCACTTGGAAATAACGCACCAAGGAACATCCGTCACTATCAACCTTATCCCTAAAAGATAAGATCAACAGGAAGAAGACCCAACAAGCTGGACTCTTCAAGGAAGCAACGGCCAAGGAATAGGGAGTCAGAATGAAACAACGGCTGCACGACAGACCGTTATTATCAACGTGTAATCAAAAGGATAAGTTTTAAAACAAGGCCTTAAGCCTTAGGACTCTTCAAAGAGTAACGGTCCAGGACCCAACCGTCAGAACGAAACAACGCGCCTAGGATCGACCGTTATTAGCAAAATGGAAATCAAAAAAGGAGTAGAGGCCCTGCTTAGATTCATCCAATGAAACACCACCAGGAGCCATATCCGATCAAGGAGTTAAGACCCAAGAAATAGGCTTCAACTAATCAAGAGACTCAATGAAGAGTGAACGACTTGGAGCATCATATAGAATAAATAAGAAGATGACCCGACTTATTGGGTATAAAACGGGTGTCAATAGATGCCCCTCCTTAACATCCTCTTTGTAGGGGAACGAGCGGAGGTGAAGCGAAAGTGAAATGGAACATGGAGATGAAGCGGAAAATGAAGCGGAGTGGATCAAAAAGAGGGCGTTAAGGTAAACGACACCCGTTCTCAGCCAACAAGCGATAGGAATTTTCTGGAAAGCTTCAAAACTGATCACAAGAAAATAGCCAACTAAAGGATGCAAGTCTGGAGGAGCTAATAATTAAGAAAAGGAAACACGGCTAGCCGCCGGAGGCAACGGAAAGGAAAAGAGTACCGACTAAACTCCAGACAAGAATCTTCAGCCAACCAGATCAAGCGAGCAGATCGAAGGAAAACCTTCTAATTCAGAGTGGAATGATTCTCCTTATTCGAGATCAAGAGCACAACTATCCACCATCATCGAGACACTTGAACAAATGAAGCACATGAATGCTCAAAGAATGCGTATGATGCATGCTGGGCTAAAGGAAAAGAAATCTTCAAAACAAATATAAAAAGAAAGATAAAATAGAAAATACTCGAGAATAATATTGCTAGACCAGAGAAATTAGGGTCAGGACACCAGCTGCAACCACGGCGTGCAAGACAGAACCATCGTCCCCAAACTTATTCCAATCTAACGGCCTATCCAACGATTAAACATGTGAACTTAGATCATCATCATTTTTGTTTAAGGGGAACATCAGATCCTAGAACACATGAATGACCAGCCGGTTCTCGAGATAATATCGTAAGTATCATATAGTAATGCATTAAGGAATAAGGGACGAGATACAAATACTTGACTCACCTTTCGGACGGACGGTAAAGCGCGATTTCATTCACAAATTCCTTCATAAAAGATAGATTAGCCAAAAAAATAAATATGATCATGAATCAAGGCATAACCATTTGTACGTGCGAGAAGCATCAACAATGAACATTTTGACAGAATATAAAACCATTTTGACATCCAATAGACCATTTAATTCATCAAAAAACTTGCAAGTTTGTAACGGTCTGATGAAAGGGCGTTATATCAAGTAACGGACCATCCTTAGTCCGTCATAAACCAGGCGGTTCACATTCTTCAATAAAACAGTCTCATCACATGTAACGGTCAAATCCAGACGCGTTATAAGGATGTAACGGCCGCACGATGGACCGTCACATTTCCTGAGTGTTCAAAAAAATAACAACCGAACGGTCACGGCCTTCATTCAACACTCAACAACCCAAAAACCCAAACCGAGAGAAACCACCGGCGACCACCGTCCCACCACTACCATGGCCGGCGACGAGGCTCCCCAGCCACCACCACAGAGGAGGGAGAGGGGAAAGAAGAAAGCAATCCGGCGGTTTCACCGCCGGCTCGAACGGGAGGCGATCCCGCCGGTCACGGAAGAAGAACCGAGGAGAAGAGAGCCAAGGGAGGAAGATGAAGCTCCCACAGCCGTGGAGGACCAAGGGGAAGCCCCATTGGGTGCAGAGGAACCCAAAGAACCAGAGAAGAAGAGGAAGAGAGGCATGGACCGAGAGGTAGGCCGCCCACCCCATTTTCAAAATTTTAATTTTTTGTATTTTTGTATGAATGCATGTGGGAATGGGGGGTAGAAAATGGGTCTACGAACCCATTAGGAATGATGTTAGGCCTTTTGGCCAAAGTGAGAAGCCACGGAATGCAAAGGGAAAAACACCCTCTAGCAGGGAATGTGACGGTCCTTCCAGTGACCGTCACAAGCCTAGCGCGCCACCCTAGATGCGTTAGAGCCATGTGACGCCCCATCCCAGGGCTGTTACATGCACCAGAGGCTATAACTATTTTTTAGGTTTTCAATTATTTAGTTTTTTGTTTTGTTTTGTTTTTATAAATGTTGTGCAATGATTTTATGATGTAATAAACTAACTTATGATCTAAATAACATGCAGGGAAAGCGAAGATCAAGGATCTCCTGGCTGCAGGTCCGGGCGGTGCACTAGGCACTGCCCGACTACCAGAGGGAGCGACTAGCCAGCATGGGATTCGCCGAGGTGCTCAGCATCGAGGTGATCCGGATGGACACACCCCTACTGTACGTGCTGCACGAGAGATGGGACCCGATCAGCAGAGCCTTCATCTTCCCGTGGGGCCACATGATCCCCACGCTAGAAGACGTAGCGAGGATTACGGGATTGAGAGTCCACGGAGCCGCAGTGACCGAATGGACTTACGGTGATTACTGGGAGATGGCACAGTAGCTGCTCGGGCTAGATTTGATCAGGCCGGGATAGTCCTCCTCCCTGCTCTCGAGATTAGTACTGTAGGAGATCCTGGGACTGAGGGGAGCGGCGATAGCCATAGGAGAGCTACCCGAGGAGCATCAGGGCAGAGTGATAGACCAGGTGCGCCCTCGCGTGGTGGCGGAGGCAGGACCGGAGGGTGATAGAGTGCTTAGATGCTTCCTGATGCTATTATTCGGGAAGCTCCTCTTCGCGACTCGAGCAGACGTCATCAGCTGCCGACTGCTTCCGATGATAGAGAATTTCCACAGAGTTGGGAGATACGCTTGGGGAGCAGCAGTGCTCGCATTCCTATTCGAGTCCCTGAGCACTACGGATCGGCAGACGATGCTGGGCGGCTTCTCGCCTTTCTTACAGGTAAATGCACTTTAAATGCTTTCTTTTATGCCAAAATGTTTATGATATGCCATGTGACTGACTTGATTTCTAAAAAAAATGCAGATATGGAGCTATATGTACCTCCCAGGCATCGGGAGAGGCGCGCTACTCCACCCCGACCGCATACCGATCACGAGGCGTTGGTCGGTGGCGAGGGACACAGGGTCGATCATCAGACTGACCCGGACGATCCAGGATGACCTGGACTCCTTCCCACATACGTCGGTAAGTCCAGAACTCAAAATGATTTCTACATGCTTTTAAATGCTTCTTAATGCTTCTAAATGCTTTTAATGCTTTTATTATGCCAATGCTGATGAATGAACTAAATGCTCTCAGGTGAGATGGACCCCATACCGCGGTGAGGGTTACACGGGACAGCCGTGGGTAGAGGTGGCCTTGTCATACCGGGGACGAGACATATGGCTGCATTGCATCCATATCATCGAGCCTCTGCACTACAGGCTGATCCTGCGGACCCGGGGACTACATCAGCCCGAGGTGACCTTTCCATGCCACAGCGATGACCACCCCGGCAAGTCAGCAAGGGGCATCAGTGGTAATGTGGATTGGTGCGCTCGGAAGGTGAAGTACATCCATGACTGGAACAGGCGGGGCCGAGCTGTGAAGGAACGAGACGAGAACGACGAGGCATATCTGAAGGCCTTTGCTCGACTCTACGGCGACCGGGTGTACCGAGGTACCCGACGACCAATATGCAAATTCTAAACTCAAAAACTCTTTCTATATGCAAAAATGCCATGTGATAGATGTACTGACTCACATGCTTTCTAAATGCAGCTAGACCCTGAGGGACGGATAGCTGAGCTGGAGGGATTACTCCACTCCACCATCCAACAGCGGGACGAGTACCGGGCCGCCCTGGAGCTTCTGGTAAGATTCTAAAACTTAGACTTAAATGATTATGTTTATGCAATGCTTAATGAGATTAATCATGAAAATGCAGCGGGCCGAGGGAGCCCAACGATCTGGACCGGATGCTCCATCGTCCTCCTCCCATCCGGCGGGAGGCAGAACAGAGCAGGATGCCGAGTTTGCTCGGGCGGTTGCCCGGGCGAGGAGGCGGAGGCCACCCTCGCGGAGCGGGTAATATGCTAAATGCTTATGCTTATGATCATGCGTATGCCTAAAATGCTTTTTGATCAACTATATGAAGTGCAATCTACAGGCGAGAGAGCTAGCAGCAGCAGTGACCAAGGCTAGACAGGCTCGATTGGAGGCAGAGCGTCTCCAGGCAGAGATAGAGAGAAGCCGGGCTGAGACTGGGCAGGCCCGAGCAGAGACAGAGCTAGCATGGGTAGAGATGGCCCGGTTGAGAGCGGAGACCCCTAGACGCTCGGATGATGCAAAGGTGGAGCGACTTCGGACGGAGCTAGCTCAGTCACAGGCTGAGGTAGAGCGACTCTGGATTGGGACGGTGGATTTGGACCGATACCGGACCGAGGCACGCGAGGCTCGGCACCAGGCTTACGATATGAAGATCGCGCTGCGGACCCTCAAGAGGACTGTCCGGATGATAGGCCAAGGACCTGAGCGGAGTGTTTCGCAGAGCGGAGCACAGAGGAGCGTCGCCCGGAGTCGGTCGGTGGCTGATTTCCTTGTGAGTTCCTCCGGCCAGCGGAGGAATGAGACGGTGGAGAGAGGATAGCAGGAGGAGAGTGCTTCCATAGCACCGCCAGCAAGGAAGCCGGAGGGTGGAGATGAGGAGGGCGGCCCGGCAAACGAGCCGGCCGAATGATGTATTTCTTTTTTATTTTTGTACATGACAATATATATAAAAAAATGAAATTCTTTTTTTGGCATTTTTGTTTTGTTTCATGAGTGTGAATGAATGTAGGAATGTGTTTTTGAAAAATGTAGGAATGAATGAGTGGACGACTGGTTTGGCAGGTTTGAATGTGAATGCAGAAAATGAATGATTGATTGAGATGATTTGAGGTGATGTGTGAAAATGCATGTATGAAATGCATGTATGCGGAAAAAATGTATGTATGAGAATGCGTGGATGATGAATGAGTTGTAGAATGTGTGAAAGACTGCCAGGTCTAATACAAGGGCAGGAAGAAATTACCTGAATTCAGCAGCAGAGAAAGTAACGGTCTAGGATCAGACCGTCATAATCCAATAACGCACTGGCTGAAGGGCGTTACACACAACAGAGGCCAAATTTGTAATCTGAGCTGCAGGAAAAGCGACGGCCCACCTTTGGTGCGTCAGAGGGAAATAACGGCCAATGCTAGACCGTTGATCATGGCAGAGTGATGGGTTGTCAGGGCAACTAGCAGGAAATGCGACGGCCCACGGGAGACGCGTCGGGGTGAAATAACGGCCATATCCAAGACCGTCGGGAAAATGTTGAACCCAAAAGCCAACATCTGAACGACCGAGAGTGTAGTGGACCATGGTCCACGCGTTAGAAGATAAAGACGGCCAAAGACTAGACCGTTAAGCTTCACAGAACAGGGTCGGGCCAAATCAAACCCACAGGAAATGCGACGGCCTAGGGTTGGTGCGTCGGAGTGAAATAACGGCCCCACGATAGACCGTTAGAGACTGAGTTGTGTTCCGAGACGGATTGAGCCGTGAGAGCCTAAACCTGAGATTTATCCACTTAATCTCCCACTAGATCCTATCTAGATTGAAGATAAAGCCTTCCAACTCAAGTCTTATCCTTTCCAAGCCAAAATTAAACCTTTAAAACTTGGAAACTCAACCAAAATCGTATCTTTGCTGAAAACCTCTACTTTAGGGTTGAAGAACCTCTCCTAAGGGCAGAAATCAAGATGAAGAGAAGCTTCGAGGTGATGGCTATAGAGGAGAAGGTCTACACCGGACCTAAAGCTGCTAGAAAAGAACATGGAGAGCTCCAATGGTTGACATCAATTCCCAAGCCCTTAAGCTCCAATGTTCAAAGGGTGGTAAGTCCCTCAACAACACATCCAAGTTCAGAAAACTCTGCACTTCAATTCATTTTATGACTTCTTCTTCTCCTTCTTTCTTCAAGCATCTTCCTGGCCCAAGATGCTACTCTAATCTGAAGTGGGTGGCTCCCATGGTAAAGGCCCTCCCTATAGAGGTCACATCAATCCTTAAAGCATGGCACCTTCAACCACTCTTGGTTTTAGGCATAAATTTCCAGAAATTGTCCTTAGATTGGTCAAGTATTTTAGCACTTGTGGAATTATGGCATCCACAAACTCATACCTTCATCTTCCCTTCCTTCGAAGCAACAATCCTATTAGAAGAGGTAGAGACCTACCTAGCCCTTCCTAAGACTAAGGCGGGGGATGAAGACCGGGCTTGCTAAACAATAGAGCCTATTGACCCGTCCTTGATCTTGAGTGATTTCATTCATAACCCAAAGGACGTGAGGACCATGATCAGCCCACACCACATTCACTTGATACCCTTGGCGCAATGGATAGTGTCTCATTGTAAAAACAAGTGGGAGAGACATGAAGTAATAGCCAAGGCGATGGCGGTTTGCTTGTGCGGAGTCTTCCTTTTCACCACGACCGACCACCTTCTAGACATCCAAAATCTTAGCATTATTAGCGGGCTGTGGCGGGGAATGTCTATCTCTCAAGCGGTCCTCTCATACCTCTATGAAGAACTTAGCTCGGCTTGCCTAAGAGGACTTTTGTTCGGCTCCATGATACTCCTTGAGTGCTGGATGGGAGTGAGAGTCAAATTCCAACAAAAGGAAGACATAACTTCAGCTAGCCGAATCTTCGGGAGCCACCCTCTCTTCTTCATTGGAGGGGCATTTGGATACTCTTCTCGGGTCGAATGCAAGACGGCGGATAAGAAAACGCGGGATGAATGGCGCCTCTTCTTCAACACTTTGCCAATGGATAAGTTCATCATGCGGCCAAGAATCCTTCGAAGCACTCTTCTTAAAATACCGCGGCGTCAAGGCTTGGACCTCCAGCTAGTGGGGAATACCACCATGGCGATCTACAACCCGCACCGATGCCATCTTCAGATTGGACTTGCAAGAACCGAAGCTCCTGCACTATCACACTACCCTCCCCTTATACCTAGGAAGATGGGGACCGAGGAAGACGAAAGAGCAGTACGGACCGCGCTGACCATGTGGGAGATCAGCAATGTGTGCCCGTGGCGAGAAGAAGTTGAAGAGGACGACGCAGCACGCCGTGATTACGTAAAAGAGTTGAGGAAAATCCGCCCTCTTGCGGATAGAAAACTGAATGTACATTGATTTTATTTTGTTCATGAGAGAAGTTGTTTGTTATTAACAATCAAAGTTGGAATCTTTATGAATGTTATATTTTGTTTAATCTTGCTTGAATGAGATGATATTACTTCAACTGAACGGATGTGAGTTTTGTGGTTTGAATGGCCAGAGTGATGTGAAGAGGCAGAGCCTCTGGAGGATGTAACGGATGGGCGGTGGGCCGCTGTAAAGAAACGACAGCCTGACGATGGGCCGTCAGAACGAAAGCATTATCAATCCTGCTCTCTGAAGCAAGTAACGGATAGAAGATGGGCCGTTATATATAAACGATGGTATAGACCAGGCTGTCAGAGGGATAATGTTTGATGAAATAAAAGCCCCATGCCTGCAGGAAGTGACGGCCGAAGGGAGACCGTTATATTCATGTGGCGGTCTGGAATTGATGCCTTACAGCCTTTGACCTGTATTTTTGTGAATTATCACTTTGAACTTGTCCTGCTGCCTGTACACACTCAAACATGAAACAAGTTAGATCTGTTCTTAGACTCAACCCCTTACCTTGAAGCAAGTTAGATAATGACCATTTCTTGATATTTGGTCAAGGGGTGGAGCCTTATTAAATAGGCGGAAAGCATAATAAAAACGTAATGCATGCTATGCACATGATGGAGTTTTGGAAAACATCTAATTTTTTCTTTTTTTTTCATGGGATTTTCGTAGATATTTGGTTCTTTGGATTTTGAAAATATTTGGGATTTTTTGGATTTTGAAGATATTTGATGTTTTTGGATTTTGAAAATATTTGATGTTTTTGATTTTGGAGTTGTTTTTTGGATTTTGAAAATATTTGATGTGTTTGGATTTTGAAGATGTTTGATGTTTTTTTGGATTTTGAAAACCAGTGCCTCCCTAGTAACACGATCTCTTCCTTGTTCAGAATCAGAAGTCCCGGCGTTGGTGTGTAATACGGGTGACAACCCCTGGCCAAGGCCCACTTCTCATGACGGTGTTTTTAACAAGGCCATACCCAAGGTACTAATCTTGGTCCTAAAAGAAAAAAGGAACATGGGGGTAAGCTTAGGCCAGATATGGAAGTTTTTAGGACTTGATTTCTTCACCGTACAACCCTGTCAGAGATTTGGTCTGTTGCGCCGGGGCTTTGTGTCCGTCATCGAACCTTCGTCCACTCTAGGCACGCATTCGACCGGGCTCATGACGTCCCGCGGGGAACTATACTGCCACTCTTGCCATGCCTAGTTTTTCTATTTTTGCATTCCTGGAGTTTTGGAATAGTAGAATTTTGAGATGATGCTTTTGATTTCGTTGTGAAAAAGATTAGTCCTTTTCTGCTCCTTTCTTTTTCTTGTGGTGTCAGGTCATAACGGACTTGCCCCTATTTGAGACCTCCTCTCGTTAGGGTGTTTGGATTAGTTGTTCGCTTTCTTATTCACTTCTTGCCCCTGGATTCAGCCGAAGAATGAAGCGGACAGGGACTTCGATTTTCCCCTAAAGCATGGCCGAGGAGAAACGGTGTCTTTTAGAATCGAAAAACCTGACAAGGGATGTCATGTAGTGTGTGATTGCCTTACTCGGGACCCTTCTTAGTGAAACAGGAAGGAGCATCCTACTACCGGGGAAGCACGTGGCTTAGACTCTAAGGAAAGAAACGCTTAAGATACAACCAATTCCACGGGTGAGAGAGCTCCTCACCTTCCGCATTTATTAGATGATAAGCATTCCCTGGATAAACTTCTTTTACGACAAACGGCCCTTCCCAATTAGGTTGTAATTTAGACCTTGGACCTGCAGACCGAATGAATTTGCGTTTCAAAACCATATCACCCTTTTGAAATTTATGTTCGATTACCTTCTTTTGAAAATAACGTGAAACCCTCTTTTGATAAACGGATACGTGATCGGCCGCGTTCATCCTCTTCTCATCTAAGAGTTCCAACTGAACCAGCAACGCCTCTCGACGTTCATCGAGATTAAGTTCCTTATCAAGCTGCACTCTAAGTGAAGGGATCAAGATCTCATATGGGAGCACCGCCTCCATCCCGTAAGTAAGAGAATAGGGAGTTTGTCCCGTAGGGGTACGGACGGAGGTGCCGTAAGCCCACAGAGCTTCTACTAATCTTTCTGGCCAATCGGAGAACTTATGAGCTTCACATGTTTTCTTGATGATTTTGAGAAGGGTTTTATTAGTGGCCTTGGCTTGACCGTTGCCTTGAGGATAATATGGAGATGAATGATGCAATGCAATATTGAACTTCTTACAGAGGTCCTTAAGCTCTTGAGAGACGAACTGGGGTCCGTTGTCGGTGATGATGCTGCTTGGCACTCCGAACCGCGAGATGATATTCTTCATGATAAAGCGGCACACCGTTGTAGCTTTGATTTCTGCGTACGCCTCGGCTTCGGCCCATTTGGTGAAGCACTCAGTGGCGGTAAGGATAAAGGACTTCTGCTTGATCTGAGAATTAGGATCACCGAGCGGGCCGACCACGTCGAAAGCCCACATAGAGAATGGCCAAGGAGCAGTCATAGGATGGAGAGATGAAGCTAGAGAATGAATTTTATCAGCATGGAGTTGACATTTAATACACCTCCGGACATAGAGGGAGCAATCTTCCTCTAGAGTGGGCCAGTAGTAGCCCTGCCTAAGGATCTTCTTCGCTAGAGCCTGGTCATTGACATGACCCCCACACTCACTAGAATGGGCTGCTTCAGCCACCTTCCAAGCTTCAACATCATCTAAGCATCTCATTAGCATTCCATTAGTAGCGCGCCTGTACAGTTCTACTGCAACAACGGTGTACCTTGCGGCGGCTCTTCTAATTGACTTGCGTTGCTCAGCTGTTGCCCCTTCTGGGAACGACCCCTCTTTGCAAAACAACTCGATTTCATGATACCAAGGTAATTCCTCTTCATCCAGAATCTCCTCTAGCTCTGCTAGTGAAACTTCCTTGAGATCTTCCTTCTCAACCTTCGCCTCTATGGATTTCCTTAGGTTAAGGTACCAAGGATCCTGAAGAGAGGGTGCGTCCAATCTCTGGATGACGATAGTCTCAGTATTCTGACAGAGAGGGAAGGATAGGGAGGAAGCAAGAGATGCCAGAGCATCAGCTAGAATATTCTGAGAACGGGGAGTGTGAATATAGATCAGCTTACGGAATTGCCTAGCGAGAAGCGTGACCAAATCTTGATAAGGCTTGAGCTTGGGGTGACGAGTACGGTAAGTGGACAGAACTTGCCGTAGGATGAGCTGAGAGTCTCCTATGATGTTCAAATAACGCGCACCTAAGAGGTAGGCGTGCTTCAAGCCGGCCAGGAGAGCTTCATACTCAGCGATGTTGTTGGTAGCAGGAAACCGAAGTTGATAAGTAAAAGGAATGGTTACCCCCTCCGGGGTAAGCAGAACAGCACCGATCCCTCGGCCTTGAGAGTTGAGTGCACCATCGAAGTGCAGAGACCAGAAGGAGTGATGAGAGATAACAGAAATATGCTCATCTGGGAAGTCGTCCTGAATAGAATCGGTGTGAGGAATGGGGAGATGGGCAAGATGCTCAGCAATGGCATATCCTTTGACTGCCTTCTGAACAACAAAGGTGATATCGAACTGAGAGAGGAAGCTCTGCCAGCGAGCTAACCTACTAGAGAGGATAGGCTTTTCTAAGAGATAGCGGATCGGGTCCATTCTAGAGATCAACCTAACTAGGTGGGCAAGGAAGTAGTGTTTCAGCTTCTGAGCTACCCACACTAAGGCGGCACAAGTTTTCTCCATAGCGGTGTACTTGGACTCAGCTAGATTAAACAACCGAGAAAGGTAGTACGCAGCCCGCTCTTTCCCTTCGTCATCTACTTGTGCTAAAACCGCTCCTAGGGAGTTCTCAATAATCGAGATGTATAGGATTAGGGGTTTCCCAAGGACAGGAGGTTGCAGAACCGGGGGATTGGATAGATATTCCTTGAGGTCCTCATAGGCCTTCCGACAATCTTCATTCCATTCAAACTTGACCCCCGCCTTAAGCAATTCATAAAACAGACGGCACCTTTGAGAATGCTGAGATATGAATATTCTGATAAATTGTAATCTACCAATCAATCCTCGAAGTTCCGTAATGTTCTTTGGTGGAGGCATGTCCATGACGGCCTGTGCTTTATTAGGATCAATCTGGATCCCCCGTTTGCTCACTATGAAGCCTAGCAGCTTCCCTGAGGAGACTCCGAATACGCACTTCTTCGGATTCATCTTGAGCTTGTACTCCCTGGCTCTCTGCAGCACCTTAGCCAGGATGGAGGGGTGTTCTTCCTTAGTTCTTGATTTCACCAAAATGTCATCCACGTAAGCTTCCATATAGATGTGCATCATATCGTGGAAGATGGCCATCATCGCCCTTTGATAGGTGGCACCTGCGTTTTTCAGACCGAATGGCATAACCACATAACAATACGTGCCTCAGGGCGTGGTGAAGGAAGTCTTCTCTTGATCTTCCGGAGTGAGACGGATCTGATTGTAGCCTGAGTATCCATCCATGAATGAGAGAGCTTCATACCCGGCTGTATTATCCACTAGGACGTCTATATGAGGCAGCGGGAAATCATCCTTAGGACATGCTTTATTAAGATCCCTGAAATCAATGCATATGCGCACTTTTCCATCTTTCTTAAGAACAGGGACTATGTTTGCCATCCACTGAGGATATAAAACTACTCTGATGAATCTAGTTTTGTATAGTTTGTCGACCTCTTCTTTGATCCTCAAGGCCATGTGGGGGTGAAATCTTCTTGACCTTTGTTTCACCGGTGTTGCCCTTGGTTTAAGCACGAGTCGATGTTCCACTAAAGAGGGGTCAAGACCTGGCATGTCCTCGTAAGACCCGGCGAAGGAATCGCTATACTCCCTTAGAACCTTAATCAATTCCCCTTCTACTAGTGAAGGGAGATTAGCAACAATAATGATGGGCCTTGGGTCTTCTTCGGTTCCTAGATTGATTTCCTTTGTAGGTTCGGCCATCGACGTCGACAGCTCGTCGAATCTTTTCAACCCTTGTGCATATAAGTCGGCGGTGTAATCTACATTGCTGTCCTCATCAATTGGATCCTTTTCATCCAAGATCTCATAAACGCCTAATCCGTCATCGCTCCATGCCCCTTCTATTTCCTCTTCATCTCCAATCACAATTGCCGTAGCAACAAATTCCGGGCACTTCAAGAGAGCACGGCAACGCTGAGCTAAATCTTGCAAGAACCTATCAGGAACAGATCGAGAAGGATGCGCCAGCGAGCGCGGCTCAACAGAGGAAGGGTTGGACGACCTGGAACAAGACTCTACTTCTTTAGATCTAACTGACTTTAATTCCCTAGACTCGACAGACCCTAATCCTAACCTAGGGGACAGAAGGCCTAGTGGAAGGGAAGGCGCAGGGGACTCGTGCCCCTGGGAGGAGGATGGCGACAGGATAGCGTAATCTTCCACTGAATCTCCGTTTCAAATTTGACGTTTTCTTTTGGAGATCAGCGGAGACTACACAGCAAGATGGAGGAGGTGGGAGCTGCATAGGGAACAGCTCGGGGAAAATGCAGTCGAAGAAAGGATCGGAAGAAGAGAACCACATCTCGTGGAGTTGGGCGTTGGGAGGAGGAGGAGTGAAGAGAGTGGATAGATCAATGGGTGGGCACCTCCCGCAAGCACAAGGAATAAATAGAATTTCTGGTGGATCAATAAAGGATGGATTTATTATGATAGGAGGAAGGCAGGGTATGAAGTCCTCTTGCTGGAAAGTAGATTGGAGGGGTGAGGGAGACCAAGAAAAGGCAATTGGAGAGCTCCCCTCCTTCTGTAAATTAACAATAGGCTGCTTCTTCGACCTCCACTGCACAAGCCGAACCTCTTGCTTCTTCTGACATTCTTCCTCATGAAAGAGCCCATGTAAGGCCTGACCATAGTCGAGCATATCATCAGCTGACCCTCCCGGCAATGGGGGCGGGTTGGTAATCGGACAGACTGCATCTTTTTCTGGCTAAACTTGTTTTGAAGCTAATGTGCCGGGCTAGAGAGGCCCTCTGATAAAATGTTGACCATAATCTCAGGTGAGTGGCCCAGAATCACCCATCATTGATAATGCTGTCTCCTTGTAGCCGAGACCTCTCCTGCCCATTTTTCTTCCCTTGGGTAAGGGCTTGGTCATTCCTTGTAATTGCACATCGAGGCCTCTCTCCGGTTGATAGCCCAGTTTCAGTATGATGTTCCAGCCTTTGGAATTTCGAATCTGCAGCTTCACTTTGACATTAACTGGAGTCACGACGGGCTTAGGAGATGCATACGCCCAGGGGAAGTTCAAGTCCAGCACCGATATAACGGGCCGGCTGCTTGGCCAAAGTGTGGGAAGAACCTGCTCTGATATGGCCTTAACTGTCTACACCGCAGACAAGCTTTTAACTTTGACGACCCTCCCTTGGAAGGGGAATTTGACGCACTGATGTGCGGTAGAAGGCACGGCACCGAGTGTATCAATCCACGGATGACCCAGGATAGCCTTGAACATAGGGTCGATATCGAGCACATAGAATTCCACGGCCATTGTAAGGGGCCCGAGCTCTGCTTGAATGGTGATCACCCCGTGACACGCTCGCCTCGAGTTGTCATATGCTGCTATAGTGGTGGGGGTAGGCCGTAATAACTCTTCAGAGATGTTGCATGCTCGGAGGGTGCTAAGTGGGCAAACATTAATTGAAGCCCCTGTGTCAACCAGTGCTGCTTCAATGCTGACTTGGTTCAGAGTGATTGTAATGCAGAGCGGCATTTGCCGAGCTTCTGGAGGTGCTAACTTAGTTTCTGAAAATGTAATTGCCGGCCCTTTGGAGATGGTTGCTAGTGCGGTCGGTAAGCTCTAAGCTGCCATATCTTCACTGACCATTACCTTCTGTAAAAAGTCTCTTAGTGCATCCTGATGAAGGGTAGACCTTTTGATCAGCTCTAGCACAGATATTTTAGCGGGCACCCGGTCTAGATGATGTAATAAGTCATATTGAGTACCCGGCAGCGGTTCAGTCTCTTCTTGCTCGGCCGTTGGCTAGGAGGACTGGGGATTAGAAGTAGTGCGGTAATTCCGATGGAACATCTTCCCGCTCCTCAGAGCACAATTCGTAGCGGCATCTGAAGATAGTACGATGGGCCCTGCGGGGTGGATGAATGGAACTGGTGGTGCGGGGGAGACGGTTTGGTGGAGCGTAAGGTTGGTGGTGGCAGTGGGTGATGAGCGGATGATGGGCGAAGGGTTGGTGGAAGGCAGGGTGGTGATGAGTGTCGACGCGGGTGGAGGGAAGGCTAGCGGAAGGGTAATGATGAGGGCATCACAACACATACCCTTTGGCTTGGCACTTCTCTCCCTCCCGGAGGCAGCTAGGGAGCAGCCCTTCTTCAGTCAGGACTTTGGTGCTTATCATCCTATTACATTTTCCTACTTTCTTGAGTCATTTTGATGTATTTGCCTATGTTTTGAGTCATGTTACTAGGATATCATGTTATTTACTTATGTTTGTATGCTGGCTAGTGGGCTAAAGGGGCTAGTAGGCCTTATTAGGCCATGTCTTTGGTCTGGCCCATGGCCGCCCCTCTCCCCAACCCTTGGTCTTCCGTCATTTGTCCATTTCATGAGGACTTTTTATAAAATGGGTTTTCCTATATATAGGACCCCAAACCCCCTCTTTTGAAGTAAGGAAGTATTGCAAATTTGAGCTTAAGTGCATCTCCCTCTCTCTCTAGCTCTCTAATTCTCTCTCTCTTTCTCTAGGGGTCGAACCCCTCTCTCTCTCTTCCCCCTTCTCTCTCTCTCTCCCTTGGGCGAACCTGCCCTTTCACCTCCCCCTCCCCCTGCCACCTCAGCTGCCACCTCACCCTTCCACCCTTTCATATTCCCAAGGCCATTACTCCCTTAAATCCCTTCCACATCCCAAGCAACCTTTCACCTTCCCTAGACAACCCTCCCTATTCCCCTTACATCTCCCCACATCCAAGGCAGCTCTTCCACTCCCCCACACCCCCATTAAGTCCCTTGTGCGACTCAAGCAGCCACCCCCCCTTCTAATACTTGAGCACCATTCTCACCCCCCCTTACACCCACCCCCACTACCTTGGCCGACCCCCCCTCCACCCTCCCCTCTCCAAGTTTCGGCCCCCACTCCCCTCCCCCCTCCTGCACCTCCCTCCCACCAGCTCCACCCCCTTCAACACCTCCACACATCCCTCCCCCATCTGCAATCAGCCCCACCCTTCCTCCGTTACCGAACTCCACCCCCCCCCCCCTTAACCTAACCCCACCACTCAATCTCCAACCTGTGTGCAGAGAAGACCAGCAGACCAGCACCCAGTTGAGGCTCCGTCCACGACTCCATCCTGGTCTTGCTGGGGGTGTGGCCTACATCGACGGAAATATCTACAAGTCTACTTCGCAAGCGAGGTAGAATCGTCCAGTTCCGAGTTCGTGGCCATCCGGGAGAGCTGTTCTTCCCCAACTGCGCCAGACCTCCTCTGCAGAGAACCTGAGCCCGGTCGGAAGCAATGTCACGACCAACGGCGGAGGAATCAGACAGAAGTTCCTTCATCAAAATTCTTCCTCCCCCTGTCCCCGATCAGGAGCAAGAAGCGGAATGGCATTCGACCACCGGGAGCCAGAGTTCCGAATTTTCTCCCTCAGTCACACGGGTCTGCCTCCTGCAGTCTACAGCAACCAGTTCTCACTCAGCAGCGTCATCCTGCCCACTCCGACCTCAGAAGGTGTTGCCGTCAGTTTTTCTGTGTAGAGGCTTCGTCCACGGTTCCAACAACTCCAACGGTTCATGATTCGGCATCCGGGAATGGCCGTGGCAACCTCTGCAACCTGCCGCTAGATACAGGGAGTCTTCTGTCCCTGGTCCTGTTGTCCTACTCCGACCTCAACAGCAACCTGCAATGACGTCAGAATAATTCCACATAAATCAGAGGAGTTGGGGTTCCTGTCACGAAGAGATCTCCCCTAGGCCCTCCATCGGCCAAAATCTTGACAGAGATCTACAGGGACTACACCGACTGCCTATCAGCATCCACAGCCAGCAGTCCAATTCAGAAGCGGTCCCTCCTCGTGGGCTTCCAAGCCGATCTCTCCCTCTCGCCTGGCCGGCTTACCGCCCCTCCCTGCGGGAGGTAGTGTTTGTTGTAACCCATCATTTCCCACCCCCGAGATCACCCTCCTGCGTGAGGAGTAGTGAATGTACACTTAAACAGGTTCGAAGCTTCATCGGCGCAGTGTGCGGGGAACCCACACTTCCCCGCTCGCCCTCGTCTCCGACTGGGGTTGGTTTCCTCAAACCAACCAAGTGAGCCTCCTGCCCATGTCTCCTTATATCTGTTTAGTTAATATCTGCGAAACATATCAGCCGGTAGGAGAGCGAGTGCCCATTCCCGGCGCCACCTTTCAGTGTGGTCACCGTGGTCACAAGTGAGCGAGTGACCCCGTGCCCTTAAGGCATCCGGCCGCCCTTGTTTGTGGGCTTTCAAACCTTCGGGAGGGCTAACTAAAGTGGTGCTGGTCCTCTAACCAGTCAGGGGCTATCTCCACCACCTCGACTCGGTATCACCGGGTCACCACGGGAATCGCGTGCGCACGGTGCGTTGGTAGCTTTAACATATTCTCGGCGCCTTGTAATTGTGAATGCGAATTAGGTCCAAGGAATCAAAGTCTCCGCTGCATATTATGTCACATCAAGTGGTATCAGAGCAAGTTTTAGACTTGTCTCTACAAGCCTAGGTCCAAGGGCTATTGCATTTCCACCCTCTGTGTGTCGGTCTCTTCATCCTCGTGCATGTCCACCCGTAGAGGCACTATTTACCAAACCGACCACTCTACTTCAAATCCCCCCATGAGTTCCCATTCTCAGGGCAACCAAGGCATCCCTAATGAAGTCCCACAAGCCCCAATGAAGAAATTTGAGACTACCCTTAGAACTATTATGGAGAAACTTGATGGACTTACCACCCGAATGGATAGACTTGAGGAAGTGAGGGCCCCACCTAGGATCCCGGCCCAAAGAGCTCCCCCTCCACAGGTTGATCCGGGTAGGGAAGACCTTGAGAATGAGTGGTACCACGAACCAGAGAGACCCCAACGGCCTCGGCATTATGAGAGACGACCCCACGAGGATCGAGATGAGTTCCTCCTCAAAATGATCAAAGTAGAGGCACCAAATTTTGATGGGTCCCATAACCCAAGTGTCTATGAGGAATGGGAGCATGGCATGGACCAATACTTTGAATGGTACCCCATGTCCGAAGAGAGAAAGGTTAGGTTGGCCAAGATGCACCTTCTTAAGTTAGCCAAAACCTATTGGCTAAAGGTAGAGAGTCAAAGAAGAATTAGGCACGAAGAACCCATTAACACATGGTTAGACATGAAGACACAACTTAGAGATAAGTATCTTCCCCACTCCTATAGCCAACTTCTCCTTGACGAATGGCAAAGCCTTACCCAAGAAGGGAAAACCGTGGAGGAATACTGATGTGGCACAGCCCAAAGACCACTAAAGAGGATGATATGACCCTAGGACTTAGACCCGCAAGCATACAAGCACTCAATGATTCTCACAATCGACGATTTTTGCTCACACGGTTCACACGCTCACCCGGTGGGTCCGGGGGATAATGATGAGGGTCCGGGATGGGACCCAATTGTTCTAATGGACTTGCAATGCTACGGCTGACTCCAAAGAGTCTAGGATACCCAACTTCGTGGGTGGCTGGCCCGCAAGGCGGGGTTTGGGTGACACTCTCTCACGGTCCGCGGTGGACACTAACAAACTAGCATGCAAATTCGAACTCTCTTCTCACCGCCGACGAGCAATCAAAGCAATACTAAGCTAGCAGGGATAAGGCTACAAAGGGTAGTACCAGAAGCTCACCTGATCGGTGTGAAGACACCGATCCCGTTCGGAGACGAGGGCGCGCCGGGAGGCGAGGGTATGCACCCGATCGCCGCGGCGGTGTAGCTTGACCTGAAAATGTAAAGGGTACAGCACTACTCCTCTCGCAGGAGGGGTGATCTTGGGGTGGGGGTTACGCTTGGTACATTCAAAACTACCTCCACGCAGGGAGGGGCCTTCAGCCGGCCAAGCGGGGTGGGGAGAAATGCAAAGGAGATCGAGATTCCGAGCTTCGCCGGTTCTGCCCACCTGCAGGTTTTCTGGACAGTGGATCGGTGTTGTGGCAGCTAAAAATTCCACGAAGCTTGGATTGCGACGAAACCAACGCCAAACGTTTGCCAACTGATAGCGGATGAAGCTTGAATTTTTGGGGAAGCTATGATTCTCAGGGCTGACCGCACCGGTGGCTGGAAGGTGGATGCAGCTCTGGTTGCTGGTCGAGCTCTGTCTGCAACAACAGGTTGCAGAAGGTACCACGATCGCTCCGGAGCTCCGAACCTGGCACCGCTGGACTCTTTGGAATCGTGGAGGAGTCTTCTTTGCAACAAAACAAACGGGGACGTCTTCTGATGTCGGAGATGAACTGGGTGTCCATAGAAGTGGACGGAGGTCGGTGCAGACAGTGAGGAGGCAGACCGGTGTGGTTGTGGTAGAAAAATAGTAACTCTGGTTGTCGGATGCCGAACGGGGTTCCGCCTTCTGTTCCTGGACGCTGACAGAGGGAGGAAGAACTTTGTAGAAGACCTTGAAGACTGGTTCCTTCAAGGTTAGCCGTGGGCGAATCGTCTCTGCAGCTCTGGCTCCGGATCTGAGAGGTTCGGCGCAGTCGGAGAAGAATGGTGATTGCGGACAGCACCGAACTCGGATGCCGACGAAACCACCTCGCCTTGAAAGCTGGCTTGCAGATGATTCTGGAAATGTAGGCCTTGCTCCCTGAGTCGTTGATGGGTGACCGTGGCCTCCTCTGCAAGTTGCTGTAATTCTGTTTCCTGAAGCAGGGTAAGAATGTGAAGAAGAAGATGAGGTGGGGAAGGGGGTGGCCAAGAGAGAAGAAGGGGCAAGATGATTCTAATGGCTATGGGAGGGAAGGTTCAAATTCGAAATTGGCCTTGGAAGGGGTGGGATTTGTGTGGGGAAGTGGGGGAATTGTGTTGGGAGGTGGAAGAGTTGCTTTGGGACAAGGAGGGGAAGTAAATGAAGGGCTATGGGGAAGGGGAGAGCCTTAATGGAGGTGGGTGAGGTAGTGGAGGTGGTTGGGGGTTGGAGTAAGTGAGGGGGGAAGAGGAGAGAGAGGGAGGGTCGAACTCCCCTTGGGGAGAGAGAGAATGAGAGAGAGATTGAGAGATATAGTGAGTAAGAGAGAGAGTTGAGAGATAATAAGAGGTGGTTTTTTCAATATTCATCAAGAGTGACTACAAGTGGAGAGATGGGGCCTATTTATAGGCAACCACTCTTTTCATGACCAAAATGTCCTTGACAATAGGACAAAAGACCGAGCATATCCTAGACTCAATCCTATGGGCCCATAACTAAGGACATAAGGCCCAGTTTAAGCAAAATAAGGGAAATGGGCTAGAACCACATGACTCAATAAAGGAAAATACATAAGATAGGACTCAATAAAAGGAAAATACATAAATGACACTGGGAAAATGAAGATAACAAGTGGAGACCATGATCAGACCATATCAAGAGTGTGCAGACGACCAAACTAGAGGGAGTGTCGTGAGATGCCCTCATCAAATCCCCCGGGGTGGGGAGAACTCGACCCTGTCGAGTATGGGTCTGCCTGGCTGTCGTACTGCTCCAACATGCCGGGGTCCAGGCGCATCAAATCCTCTCGACTCACCCATGCATCCTCGATCGGGGGACGGTTCTTCCACCTAACCAGATAGCGCTGATACACCCTGTGCCTTGTAATGATACTCTGCTCATCCAGTATTGCCTCTACCTGCTCTTGTCGGTCTCTCAGGCTAGAAAGTGGAGTCCCTCCGGGGGTGTCTCTCATAAGGGGGGGTAAAGGCTCAAGCTCCTGACTGGGTTCCACCGCGGGGCCTTTGTAGGGTACCAGGTCCGCCACGTTGAAGGTAGGGTGTACCCCATAGCTCTCTGGTAAGTCAAGCTCATAGGCATTGCTGCCAAGTCGTCGTAGAACTCGAAAGGGTCCCGACCCTCGTGCCCTCAACTTGGAGGCAGGCCCGGGAAGGAGCCGCTCCGTCCTCACCATCACCGGATCTCCCACTTGGAATTCATAGTGGCGCCGGTGAGCATCGGCCCGTCTTTTGTAAGCCTCATTGTTTTTCCCTATATGCTTGCGGATATCATCATGCAATTCTTTGATATGCTGTGCAAAGGACTCAGCTGAGACTGACACTCTAGCATGTGAGGGGAGGGGAATGAGATCTGAGGGTTTTCTAGGCCTAAACCCATGTACTACCTCAAATGGACTCTTGCCTATGGACCTATTGACAGAATCATTGTAGGCAAACTCGGCTTGAGATAAGAGGAGATCCCAATTCCCAGGGTGGTCCCCTACAAGGCATCGGAGTAAGTTCCCAAGGCTTCGGTTGACAACCTCAGTTTGGCCATCGGTTTGAGGATGATAGGCAGTGGAGAATTTGAGGAGGGTCCCCATCAAGTGCCATAGAGTCTTCCAAAAATAACTAGTGAATTTCACATCTCTATCGGACACAATAGTCTTAGGTAACCCATGGAGTCGGACTACCTCATCGAAGAATAACCGGGCGACCTTAGAGGCATCAGAGGTCTTGGAACAGGGGATAAAGTGGGCCATTTTTGAGAACCTGTCAACCACTACAAAGATGGAATCATGTTTGCGCAAGGTCTTTGGTAGGCCAAGAATGAAATCCATACTCAAATCTTCCCATGGTCTATCGGGTATGGGTAGAGGTGTGTAAAGCCCGGTGTTTTGTCTTACTTGCTTGGCGGATGCACATATGCGGCATTGTCCCACAATGTGGGCCGCATCCTTCT
This sequence comes from Amorphophallus konjac, assembly GCA_022559845.1. NCBI lineage: Eukaryota > Viridiplantae > Streptophyta > Magnoliopsida > Alismatales > Araceae > Amorphophallus > Amorphophallus konjac. The sequence goes on from CM040124.1 coordinate 239,832,049, forward strand.
TGAGACTGGGCCAGTGGAATTGCCTCTCAACCAACTCTATGGTTTTGTGGACCCCAAAGTGACCAGCTAGGCCGCCACTATGTAACTCCCAAACTAGGAAGTCCCTAAGTGAAGTCCTAGGTATGCAAAGTCTATCCCCTTTGAACAGATATCCATCTTGAAGTATGAACCCCTTATACTCCTTGAGTGGTTGGGTAGAAAGGGTGTTGTAGTGGGTCCCAAAGTCGGGGCAATGTGGGTATTCTCCTTTGATCCTCTCAAATCCGGTTACTTCCACTTGGACAGTGGAGAGTAAGGCTACCCGCCTACTCAGTGCATCGGCGGCGCGATTCTCACTACCCATCTTATACTTGAGGACAAAGGTGTAGGCTTGAATGTATTCTACCCATCGAGCATGGCGGGCATTGAGCTTTTGTTGAGTGTTGAGGTATTTCAAAGCCTCATGGTCCGAGAAGATCACAAATTCTTTGGGTAGGAGATAGTGCCTCCAATGCCGAGGGATTGAACCACGGCATAAAGCTCTTTGTCATATGTGGAGTATCTCGTCCTAGCCTCACAAAGTTTTTCACTAAAGTAGGCTACCGGGTGACCCTCTTGGCTAAGGATACCTCCAATCCCTACCCCGGAAGCATCACATGTGACCTCAAAGACCTTTGAAAAGTCGGGTAGGCAAAGGACCGGGGCTTGGGTCATTTTCTCTTTAAGCTCTAGGAAGGCTTTGGAGGCTGCCCTAGTCCAAACAAATGTGCCTTTCTTGAGGCAATCCGTGATAGGAGTGGTGATAGTGCTAAACCCCCGGATGAATCTCCTATAGAAGGTGGCTAGCCCATGGAAGCTTCGGGCGTCATGAATGGTTTTGGGCTCGGGCCACTCAAGAATAGCTTGGACCTTTTCGGGGTCCATGGATACTCCTTGGGATGAGACAATAAATCCTAGGAAGGCTAGTTGATTGGTCAAGAAATGACACTTCCCGGGATTGGCAAAGAGACTCTCTTTCCTAAGGATGGTGCACACTTGTTTGAGGTGATCGAGGTGGGCTTCCTTGGATTGGCTATATATGAGGATGTCATCAAAGTAGACAACTAGAAAGATGCCAATGAAGGGCCGGAGGACCTCGGTCATGAGACGCATGAAGGTACTTGGTGCATTAGAAAGGCCGAAAGGCATAACAAGCCATTCATAGAGACCGTCTTTAGTTTTAAAGGCGGTTTTCCACTCGTCCCCGGGCCTAATGCGGACTTGGTGGTAGCCACTTTTGAGATCAATTTTGGAGAAGATGGTGGCTCCCGCTAGCATGTCTAGCATGTCATCAAGCCGAGGGATGGGGAACCTATATTTGACCGTTATCTTGTTGACGGCTCGGCTATCTACACACATGCGCCAAGTCCCATCCTTTTTGGGTGTAAGAAGAGCCGGGACGGCACAAGGGCTTTTGCTAATTCGGAGGAAGCCCTTCTTGATGAGTTCTTCAATCTGCCTCCGAAGCTCGGCATGCTCGGTGGGGTTGAGTCGGTAGTGTGGGAGGTTGGGCAAGGTAGCCCCGGGCACGAGGTCGATGGCATGTTGCACATCTCTCATAGGTGGTAGTTTGTCCGGAAGCTCCTCGGGAAATACATCATGGAAGTCCTTAAGGAGTTGATGAATTTCTAGGGGGTGTGGGTCGGTTGGGGTGGATTCCCCTAGACAAATGACAATGGCACATACTTGATCCCCTTGGTTGACTTCTTCCTCAAACTCTTTCCTAGTGACAAGGTGTAGGCTCCTAGGAGGCTCTTTGATGTTACTAGGACTAGGACTTGATGGGGTGGGGTTTGTTGGTGTTGGGATGGGGGGAAGGGTAGTGGGTCCCTCAAGGGAGGGAGAGGCCTTCTTAGGTAGAGTGCGGGGTGGAGATGGGTTGAGTTGGATCTTCTTCCCCTCATGAATGAAGATGCAAGCGTTGGTTCTTCCTAAGAAGGTGGCATCTACATCGTAGATCCAAGGCCGTCCTAAAAGGATACTCCCAACTTCCATTGGAAGGATATCACACCACACTTGGCCTTGATAGGATTGGAATGTAATTGGGACAAGGCAACGGGCACTAACGGGTATGGAGGTGGTATCAATCCATGCTACCCTATATGGGTGGGGATGTGGGGAGGTGGTAAGGCCCAAAAGTTTGACGGTGTCGGGTGACACCACATTCACACTACTTCCATTATCCAAGATGACCTTCCTAACATGGCTCCCCATCCTTATGTAGGTATAGAATATGGTGTTTCTCCTCCAATCATGCTCTTGGTTTTGGGTGAGGGTGCATCTAACCACTCCTAGGTGGGAGTCGGTGGGTGGAGGAGGTTGTTCTTGGTTGCTTTCCATGTAGTGGTTCTCATACTCCTCCTCCCATTCAAGAGAGGGTTCATATACCTCAATCTCTCCTTCAAATTCAGCTTGGGGTTGGGGGTTGGTCTCCTCTATGAGTAAGTTTGATGCTCCCTTGGTGGGGCATTGATTGGCAAAGTGTCCATACCCATAACACCTAAAGCATTGCTGCCCACTTTGATGGTTTGGGGTCACCTTAGTGTGAGGGAGAGTGGGTGTCGAATTGGGCCTATTGGGAGTTGTGTTTAGGGGCCCACTTGCGGGCGGAATGGTGGATTGGCATTAGGAGGGGTGACCCGTGTGGGAGGAGTTCCCATGGGTGTAGGAAGGAGACCTCTTTGGGGTGGTGGAGGGTTGGCCCGAGGTGCCATGGCTCTAGGGTCCATTCCCCGAGGGGGAACCATTCGCGTGTACCGAGAGAATTTCTCGGCATCCCGAGCTACTTGGTAGGCTTGCTCTAAAGTTGTTACTTGACGCATGAATAGTTCCTTTTTGATATGGAATTGAAGCCCATTCCTAAAGCGGGAGAGTGTGACGGAGGGGTCCTCTTGGACTCCACATTTGAGGAGGTAGTAGTCAAACTTTTCAATGTATTCCATAACGGTCTTTCCTTCTTGAGTCAAGGCTTGCCATTCATCTAAGAGGTTTTGATGGTAGGAGGGTGGGACATATTTGAGTTTGAGTTGGTCTTTCATGGCCCCCCATGTGGTGATTGGAACTTCCCTCCTAACTATCCTTAAGGCTTCAACATTCATCCAATGAGTCTTGGCAAGTTTGGTTAATTGCATCTTTGCAAGTCGGACTTTCCTATCCTCGGTCATTGGGTACCAATCAAAATATTGATCCATGGCTGCCTCCCAATCTAAGTAGATGCTCGGATGATGAGATCCATCAAAAGTGGGAGCATCGACTTTCACAAGTCTCATTAGTTGGTCATCCGGGTTGTCCCGGGGAGGCCTCTCATTCCTTCTAGGGGGTGGGTCCCTTTCCGGTTCGGGAGGGGGGTCAAGGTTGAGTCCTCCTATGGCTGGCTCCACATGTGGAGGGGGATCTCTCCTATCTCCTTCCCTTGGAATAGGTCTATTTTCCTCAAGTTGTTCAAGCCGGGCCGTAATACCGTCAAGCCTTCCCATAATTTCGGTCATGTAGTCCACAAGAAACCTCATTTGGTCGGGAAGCTCATGCTCATTGTGAGGGGGATTTCCTTGGGGATTGGGATTCATGGTGTTATTGGAAGAAGATGGATTGCCTTGATAATGAGTTCCACTACGGGTGGTCATGCAAGGTTGGGTGGGCTATGCAAGGGTGTGCGAATGCACCTAAGAAAGACTTAGTGTGACCCAAGACTAGACTTGTAAGGACAAGCCTATGACCGCTCTGATACCACTTGATGTGGCACAGCCCAAAGACCACTAAAGAGGATGATATGACCCTAGGACTTAGACCCGCAAGCATACAAGCACTCAATGATTCTCACAATCGACGATTTTTGCTCACACGGTTCACACGCTCACCCGGTGGGTCCGGGGGATAATGATGAGGGTCCGGGATGGGACCCAATTGTTCTAATGGACTTACAATGCTACGGCTGACTCCAAAGAGTCTAGGATACCCAACTTCGTGGGTGGCTGGCCCGCAAGGCGGGGTTTGGGTGACACTCTCTCACGGTCCGCGGTGGACACTAACAAACTAGCATGCAAATTCGAACTCTCTTCTCACCGCCGACGAGCAATCAAAGCAATACTAAGCTAGCAGGATAAGGCTACAAAGGGTAGTACCAGAAGCTCACCTGATCGGTGTGAAGACACCGATCCCGTTCGGAGACGAGGGCGCGCCGGGAGGCGAGGGTATGCACCCGATCGCCGCGGCGATGTAGCTTGACCTGAAATTGCAAACGGTACAGCACTACTCCTCACGCAGGAGGGGTGATCTTGGGGTGGGGGTTATGCTTAATACATTCAAAACTACCTCCACGCAGGGAGGGGCCTTCAGCCGGCCAAGCGGGGTGGGGAGAGATGCAAAGGAAACCGAGTTTCCGAGCTTCGCCGATTCTATCTAGCTTCTGTAATTCTGGACAGGGAGTCGATGTTGATGCAGCCAATAAATCCACCGAGCTCAGAATCTGATGAGACTTGCGCCAAAAGATTGCTAACCGGAGAGGGGTGCGGCTTGATTTTTTGGTTGACGTTCTGATCTGGGGGCTGACTGCTCGGCGACTGGAAGATGGATGCAGCTCTGGTCTCTGGCCGAGCTCAGTCTGAAACAGCAGGTTGCAGAAGCGGCCACGGTCGCTCCTGAGCTCCAAATCTGGCACCGCTGGACTCGTTGGAATTGTATACGAGTCTACTTTGCACTAAAATAAACGGGGACGTCTTCTGATGTCGGAGATGAACTGGGTGTCCAGAGAAGTGGACGGAGGTCGGTGCCGACAGTGAGGAGGCAGACCGGTGTGGTTGTGGTAGAAAAATAGTAACTCTGGTTGTCGGATGCCGAACGGGGTTCCGCCTTCTGTTCCTGGACGCTGACAGAGGGAGGAAGAACTTTGTAGAAGACCTTGAAGACTGGTTCCTTCAAGGTTAGCCGTGGGAGAATCGTCTCTGCAGCTCTGGCTCCGGATCTGAGAGGTTCGGCGCAGTCGGAGAAGAATGGTGATTGTGGACAGCACCGAACTCGGATGCCGACGAAACCACCTCGCCTTGAAATCTGGCTTGCAGATGATTCTGGAAATGTAGGCCTTGCTCCCTGAGTCATTGATGGGTGACCGTGGCCTCCTCTGCAAGTTGCTGTAATTCTATTTCCTGAAGCAGGGTAAGAATGTGAAGAAGAAGATGAGGTGGGGAAGGGGGTGGCCAAGAGAGAAGAAGGGGCAAGATGATTCTAATGGCTATGGGAGGGAAGGTTCAAATTCGAAATTGGCCTTGGAAGGGGTGGGATTTGTGTGGGGAAGTGGGGGAATTGTGTTGGGAGGTGGAAGAGTTGCTTTGGGACAAGGAGGGGAAGTAAATGAAGGGCTATGGGGAAGGGGAGAGCCTTAATGGAGGTGGGTGAGGTAGTGGAGGTGGTTGGGGGTTGGAGTAAGTGAGGGGGGAAGAGGAGAGAGAGGGAGGGTCGAACTCCCCTTGGGGAGAGAGAGAATGAGAGAGAGATTGAGAGATATAGTGAGTAAGAGAGAGAGTTGAGAGATAATAAGAGGTGGTTTTTTCAATATTCATCAAGAGTGACTACAAGTGGAGAGATGGGGCCTATTTATAGGCAACCACTCTTTTCATGACCAAAATGTCCTTGACAATAGGACAAAAGACCGAGCATATCCTAGACTCAATCCTATGGGCCCATAACTAAGGACATAAGGCCCAGTTTAAACAAAATAAGGGAAATGGGCTAGAACCACATGACTCAATAAAGGAAAATACATAAGATAGGACTCAATAAAAGGAAAATACATAAATGACACTGGGAAAATGAAGATAACAAGTGGAGACCATGATCAGACCATATCAAGAGTGTGCAGACGACCAAACTAGAGGGAGTGTCGTGAGATGCCCTCATCAAATACATAGAAAAGTTTGACTCATACCTCTTAAGATGCAGTGTCTGCGAAGACCCAACTGTCACCCTATCACGGTTTAGGAATGGTCTCCTTCCCCACATCAAAAGGGAACTTTACATGAGAGAGGCTCATAGCCTTGAAATTGCCTATCAAATAGCCCGGGATGTAGAGAGGTTATCCAGAAACTCTAGGTTCGCCCCCCCCAAAGGACCGGGACCACGTCCCAACCTCCCTCCCCTATTGAGAACACCTCCTCCCAGTGGGGGAACTCCTACAAGACCCTCCCCTCAGCCAACCACACCCAACCCTCCTCCCCGAAGGGAAGACAACTCCAAAGGGAAGACCCCAATGAGCAATTCGGTCAAGTGCTTTCGATGCCATGGCTATGGCCACATAGCCACCCAATGTCCCTCCAAGGGTTTGTCAAACCTAGTCATTGAAAGTGGACCTTCTACTTCCCAGGAAACACCCGAGAGTACTATTGAGGAAATCGAGGCTGCTTTAGGATGGGAAGAGGAATACAATGAGCAATTCTTTGAGGAAGAAGTCGAAGAGGACCCCCACTCCAGCCACCTAGGGGTGATAAGGTGCACCCTTACCCAACCACAAGAGGATGACTGGCGAAGGACTTCCATTTTTCACACATTTGTCAAGATCGGGGACCATGTTAGGAAGGTCATCCTAGACAACGGGAGTTGTGTCAACTCCGTGTCTCCGGACACTGTCAAGCTCCTAGGACTTACCCCTACACCCCACCCCAAACCTTATCGTGTATCATGGATAAACAATCACTCCCTACCCGTCAACACATGTTGTCTTATCCCCATCACCTTCTCATCCTACCAAGGGCAAATATGGTGTGATGTCATACCTATGGCTGTAGGAAGCATCCTCTTAGGGAGACCTTGGATATATGATGTCAATGCCACCATCCATGGAAAAACGAACACATGCACCTTTGACCACGAGGGGAAGAGTATCCGCCTCAACCCCTCCCCTCCCCAAAAAGAACCACCCACCAAGGGAATCCATCCTACACCACCAAAACCCAAGGCCTCATCTGCACCAACCCAAAGAACAACCCAAAACCCCACCCTTGAAAAACCCACCGGGCCAGTCAAAGGCCTCCACCTCATCACTAGGAGAGAGCTCGAGGAAGAGTTAACCCGAGGGACACCACTTTGTGCTATTGTCATATGTCTTGGAGATGCAACCCCCTCTAATCCTCACCCCGTGGAAATCCACCCTCTCCTAGAAGAATTTAAGGACGTATTCCCCGAGGAACTCCCCGACCAACTACCACCCATGAGGGATGTCCAACATGCTATAGATCTCGTCCCGGGAGCCACCCTCCCAAACCTCCCCCACTATCGCCTCAACCCCACAGAACATGCTGAGTTAAGAAGGCAAGTGGAGGAACTGATTAGAAAGGGCTTTCTTAGGCTGAGCAAAAGCCCATGTGCCGTCCCGGCCCTCCTCACACCAAAGAAGGACGGGACATGGCGAATGTGTGTTGATAGTAGGGCCATCAACAAGATTACTGTCAAATATATGTTCCCCATACCTAGACTTGACGATATGCTGGACATGCTCGCCGGAGCCACCATATTTTCCAAAATAGACCTCAAAAGTGGCTATCATCAAGTTAGGATAAGGTCAGGGGATGAATGGAAAACGGCCTTTAAAATCAAAGATGGGCTTTATGAATGGTTGGTGATGCCTTTTGGGCTCTCAAATGCCCCAAGTACCTTCATGCGCCTTATGACCGAGGTCCTTAGGCCATACATTGGAGTCTTCCTGGTAGTGTATTTTGATGACATCCTCATCTACAGCCAATCCGAGGAAGCCCACCTCAGTCATCTAAAGCAAGTTTGCACCACCCTTAGGAAGGAAAGTCTCTTTGCCAATTTAGGAAAATGTCACTTCATGACCCAATCCATTACCTTCCTTGGGTATGTTGTCTCCACAGAAGGAGTATACATGGACCCTGAAAAAGTCCAAGCCATCCTCAATTGGCCGGAACCCCGCACCCTCCATGAAGTCCGCAGTTTCCATGGGTTAGCCACCTTTTACCGTAGGTTCATCCGAGGGTTCAGCACAGTCACTGCCCCTATCACAGACTGCCTTAAAAAGGGGACCTTTGTTTGGACCAAGTCAGCTTCTAGGGCTTTCCAAGAACTAAAGGAGAGGATGACCCAAGCCCCAGTTTTATGCCTCCCTGACTTCTCCAAAGTCTTCGAGGTAACTTGTGATGCTTCTGGGGTGGGAATTGGTGGGATCCTCAGTCAAGAGGGACATCCTGTGGCCTACTTTAGCGAGAAATTATGTGATGCTCGGATGAAATACTCCACCTATGACAAAGAATTCTACGCTGTGGTGCAATCTCTCCGACATTGGAGGCACTACCTCTTGCCCAGAGAGTTTGTCATATTCTCCGACCATGAGGCCCTAAAATACCTCAACTCCCAACAAAAACTGAATGCCCGACATGCCCGATGGGTCGAATACATCCAGGACTACACATTTGTAATCAAACATAAGGCCGGAAGTGAAAACCGGGCAGCCGATGCTCTGAGTAGGAGAGTCTCCCTACTAGCTACCATTCGGGTAGAAGTGGTAGGATTCGACCGGGTTAAGGAAGAGTACCCGGATTGTCCTGATTTTGGGCATGTCCACACCAAACTGACCACCCATTCACCCCAGGAACATCATGGTTTTATCCTGGAGGACGGATTCATCTTCAGAGGACACAAACTTTGCATACCTAGAACCTCATTGCGCGATCTATTAGTCTGGGAATTACATGCTGGAGGCTTGGCTGGGCACTTTGGGGTTCACAAAACCATTGCCTTAGTAGAAGGGCAATTCTATTGGCCCAGCCTCAAAAGGGATGTGGCCAAAATTGTGGGGCAATGCCGTACATGTGCAACTGCTAAACAAGTCAAACAAAACACAGGCCTGTACACCCCTCTACCCGTCCCAGACCGGCCATGGCAGGATCTGAGTATGGACTTCGTGTTAGGGCTACCTCGGACCCAAAGGAAGCATGACTCCATTTTTGTCGTAGTGGACCGATTCTCTAAAATGGCCCATTTCATCCCCTGTTCCAAAACCTCAGACGCCTCTCACGTGGCCCACCTATTCTTTGATGAGGTGGTCCGCCTCCATGGTCTGCCCAAGACCATTATCTCAGATCGGGATGTCAAATTCACCAGCTACATTTGGAAGACCATCTGGCATCTAATGGGGACCCTGCTTATGTTTTCCACAGCTTACCACCCTCAAACCGATGGCCAGACTGAAGTTGTCAATCGGAGCCTAGGGAACCTTCTGCGATGCCTTGTTGAAGATCACCCTGGAAACTGGGATCTCATCCTGCCTCAAGCTGAGTTTGCCTACAACAATTCCACCAATAGGTCCATAGGCATGAGTCCTTTCGAAGCTATGCATGGCTACAAGCCCAGGAAGCCAACATATCTCATTCCCCTACCCCTGCATGCTAGAGTATCCAGCACTGCTGAGTCCTTTGCACAACACATTAGAGAGTTGCATGAAGAAATTCGCAAAAACATTAACAAGAGCAATGAGATTTACAAAAAGTCTGCTGACTCCCACCGCCGCTACCAGGAATTCCAAATTGGTGATTTTGTGATGGTGAGAACTGAGAGGTTGTTCCCTGGGAATACTTCAAAGTTGAGGTCGCGTGGAGCTGGCCCCTTCCAGGTGCTGAGACGCCTTGGCACCAATGCTTACGTGTTGGACCTCCCTGAAGAGTACGGAGTAAGCCCCACATTCAATGTGGTTGACCTGGTGCCCTACAAAGGCCCCACGGTGACACCCGATGAGGAAATCCAGCCTACTCCCTCCTTTGAGAGCGCCCCCACACCCTAGAGAGCTCAACCCCATTCGAGAAACCGGCGCGATGAAGTGGAGCAGATATTAGATGAACAGGTTACCATCACAAGGAGCAAGGCGTATGAGCGCTACCTGGTCCGGTGGAAAGGACGACCACCCTCGGACGATACCTGGGTGAGCCGGGAGGATCTCCAGCAGCTGTCCCCCGATCTCCTAGAGCAGTACCGCAGCAGGGAGGGCCTTTACTCGACAGAGTCGAGCTCTTCGCCGCCCGGGAGAATTGATGAGGGCATCACACCACATACCCTCTGGCTTGGCACTTCTCTCCCTCCCGGAGGCAGCTAGGGAGCAGCCCTTCTTCAGTCAGGACTTTGGTGCTTATCATCCTATTACATTTTCCTACTTTCTTGAGTCATTTTGATGTATTTGCCTATGTTTTGAGTCATGTTACTAGGATATCATGTTATTTACTTATGTTTGTATGCGGGCTAGTGGGCTAATGGGGCTAGTAGGCCTTATTGGGCCATGTCTTTGGTCTGGCCCATGGGCGCCCCTCTCCCCAACCCTTGGTCTTCCGTCATTTGTCCATTTCATGAGGACTTTTTTTAAAATGGGTTTTCCTATATATAAGACCCCAAACCCCCTCTTTTGAAGTAAGGAAGTATTGCAAATTTGGGCTTAAGTGCATCTCCCTCTCTCTCTAGCTCTCTAATTCTCTCTCTCTCTCTCTAGGGGTCAAACCCCTCTCTCTCTCTTCCCCCTTCTCTCTCTCTCTCCCTTGGGCGAACCTGCCCTTTCACCTCCCCCTCCCCCTGCCACCTCAGCTGCCACCTCACCCTTCCACCCTTTCATATTCCCAAGGCCATTACTCCCTTAAATCCCTTCCACATCCCAAGCAACCTTTCACCTTCCCTAGACAACCCTCCCTATTCCCCTTACATCTCCCCACATCCAAGGCAACTCTTCCACTCCCCCACACCCCCATTAAGTCCCTTGTGCGACTCAAGCAGCCAACCCCCCTTCTAATACTTGCGCACCATTCTCACCCCCCCTTACACCCACCCCCACTACCTTGGCCGACCCCCCCTCCACCCTCCCCTCTCCAAGTTTCGGCCCCCACTCCCCTCCCCCCTCCTGCACCTCCCTCCCACCAGCTCCACCTCCTTCAACACCTCCACACATCCCTCCCCCATCTGCAATCATCCCCACCCTTCCTCCATTACCGAACTCCACCCCCCCCTTAACCTAACCCCACCACTCAATCTCCAACCTGTGTGCAGAGAAGACCAGCAGACCAGCACCCAGTTGAAGCTCCGTCCACGACTCCATCATGGTCCTGCTGGGGGTGTGGCTTACATCGAAGGAAAGATCTACAAGTCTACTTCGTAAGCGAGGTGGAATCGTCCAGTTCCGAGTTCGTGGCCGTCCGGGAGAGCTGTTCTTCCCCAACTGCGCCAGACCTCCTCTGCAGAGAACCTGAGCCCCGTTGGAAGCAATGTCACGACCAACGGCGGAGGAATCAGACCGAAGTTCCTTCATCAAAATTCTTCCTCCCCCTGTCCCAGATCAGTAGCAAGAAGCGGAATGGCATTCGACCATCGGGAGCCAGAGTTCCTAATTTTCTCCCTCAGTCACGCGGGTCTGCCTCCTGCAGTCTACAGCAACCAGTTCTCACTCAGCAGCATCCTCCTGCCCACTCCGACCTCAGAAGGTGTTGCCGTCAGTTTTTCTGTGTATAGGCTTCGTCCAAGGTTCCAACAACTCCAACGGTTCATGATTCGGCATCCGGGAGCGGCCGTGGCAACCTCTGCCACCTGCCGCTAGATACAGGGAGTCTTCTGTCCCTGGTCCTGTTGTCCTACTCCGACCTCCACAGCAACCTGCAATGACGTCAGAATAATTCCACATAAATCAGAGGAGTTGGGGTTCCTGTTACGAAGAGATCCCCCCTGGGCTTGCCATCGGCAAAAATCTTGACAGAGATCTACAGGGACTACACCGACTGCCTATCAGCATCCACAGCCAGCAGTCCAATTCAGAAGCGGTCCCTCCTCGTGGGCTTCCAAGCCGATCTCTCCCTCTCGCCTGGCCGGCTTACCGCCCCTCCCTGCGGGAGGTAGTGTTTGTTGTAACCCATCATTTCCCACCCCCGAGATCACCCTCTTGCGTGAGGAGTAGTGAATGTACACTTAAACAGGTTCGAAGCTTCATCGGCGCAGTGTGCGGGGAACCCACACTTCCCCGCTCGCCCTCGTCTCCGACTGGGGTTGGTTTCCTCAAACCAACCAGGTGAGCCTCCTACCCTTGTCTCCTTATATCTGTTTAGTTAATATCAGTGAAACATATCGGCCGGTAGGAGAGCGAGTGCCCGTTCCCGGCGCCACCTTTCAGTGTGGTCACCGTGGTCACAAGTGAGCGAGTGACCCCGTGCCCTTAAGGCATCCGGCCGCCCTTGTTTGTGGGCTTTCAAACCTTCGGGAGGGCTAACTAAAGTGGTGCTGGTCCTCTAACCAGTCAAGGGCTATCTCCACCACCTCGACTCGGTATCCCCGGGTCACCACGGGAATTGCGTGCGCACGGTGCGTTGGTAGCTTTAACATATTCTCGCCGCCTTGTAATTGTGAATGTGAATTAGGTCCAAGGAATCAAAGTCTCTGCTGCATATTGTGTCACATCAGGTAAGGATGGATGAGGGGTTGGATGGTGGTGTGATGACGGTGACGGGGTTAAGTGGTGGGGAGTATGATGGAACGGTGGGTGGTAAGGAGTTTGCTGGAGCGGGTGTAACGGGGAGGATGAATGGAGGGGATGTTGGCCGTCTAGGGAGGACGAAGGAAGGATTGCGGTGGTTATGGTGGAGGGCCATGACTTGTGGTGCAGCGCTGTCATCATCAAAAGACCATCCGGCATTGGGGGCCGGTGGTTGGACCACGTTTACTTGTGCTGGTGCTGGCGGCTGCTGCTGAGGAGCGGGCGGGTGGTTCGGCATCGGATTCTGATGGATGCCCAGGTCCTGTATTTGATGTGGTTGCTGTGGTTGCTGTTGTGGTAGCTGCTGCTGCTGCGGTGCCTGTTGCTGCTACACTTGCGGCCTCGACTGCTGCCCTCTTTTCTCCTTGATCTCAACAATGGCCCGATGCATTGCGGCCCAATCTATCCTTTGCCCTTCATGGAGATCATATACCAGATCCCGAAACTGAAAACATCCTTCTATGGTATGGCCCGGCTATCTATGGAACATACAATATTTAGTATGATCAACGGTTGGGTTCCAAGTAGGCCGTTCTGGAGGAAGTTGGATAGCATTCACTGACATGAGGGCGGAGAAGATATCTGTAAGTGTCTCTGGCAATGGAGGGTACTGGGCTCTCCTGGGAGCCGGGCGCTTGCTGTTGGGGTTGTTGTTATAGCCGTTAGGTGGAGGGACATTGTGGTATTGCGGAGGTGGTGGTTGTTGTGGATTGGTGAAGGCATTTTGTGGAATGGTGAAGGCATTTTGCGGAGTGACAAAGGTAGGCGGAGAGTTTTATGGGGTTGCCTGGAAGTTTTGTGGAGCGGGGTTTTGGGAATTGCGGGGGTTTCGGGGGAAGCGGAATGGTGCGGCCTGGAATGGGAAGGCAACGGCTTGCACTTGTTCATTTGTCTGGACCCCCTCGGTAACCGGCCCTTGTGGCTTCTTGTGATACTTGGGCTTTTGGTTTTCAAATAAAGAGTGGATGTGGGAATCCTTAAACTGGGTCTGGATGAAGCGCGCCCGGCTGTAGAGCTGATGCATGTTGGCTATGTCGTTCATTGCCAGGATGTTCCGGAAAGTTGGAGTAGCATTTGAAATCAACATCTTGACCTTCTCTTCCTCCGGGATGTGGCCAGGCACCCTAGCGGCCATCTGTCTCCACCTGTCTGCATAAGTGGCAAATTCCTCGTCTGGCTTCATCTTTTCGGCTACTAGATCTGTGAACGAGTATTCTGGGCCGACCCTGTCTTGGAACCGCTGGATAAACTTGTCCTTGACTATCTTGAAACTCTCAGCCTCTTCCAGTGGTAGAGAATAGAACCATTCCAGAGCGACACCATCTAAAGATCGGCGGAATAAATACGCCATAAGGCGATCATCATACTGGAATTGCGCCGATTCATATAGAAAATCCCTCACATGAATAAAGGGATTGCTGCTCCCGTCGTACTTGTGGTAGTTGGGGAGCTCTGATTGAGGAGGGAATCGAATATTCTGGAAGCTTGGCACAGGAATATCGGCCAAAGATTGTGGGCCAACCCGCTTCTGGAGGAAATCGAGTTGCTGCTGCATGGCGGCCCACTTGTCAAGCAAGTCCTGCTCTTGGGAGGGAGCAGGGGCGGTGAAAGACGCTGATTGAATGTAGGGAGCAGATGGAACGGTTGTGGCAGAAGGTGGGTGCCCACAGGAAGGAGTGGAGGGATAAATAGTAGAGATGGGGGGCCCGTAAGAAGGATATTGGGCCTGGGATAGACCCGGATTAGAATAAGCTTGGGCCGCCCCTTGCTGATAGCGTAAGAAGTCGGAAGGGCCCATGAGAACTTGCGGAGCTACCGGAGCAGATGTGTGATGATCCATTTGAACAAAAGAAGGGATGGGCGACTTTCCCTTATCGAAAGATTGTTGGGCCGAATTGGAAGACTGGCCTGTTTCCATGCCCGTGAAAGTGATGGTCTGTGGCTGGACCGGAGTAAGATCAATCGGAATGGGCTGAACTGGGGGCCCAACAGTGGAAGAATTGGATTGATTTTGGATGATGGTTGAAGGCGATGCGTTGGACCCTTGCATGGTCTGATAAAGAACATGGAGTTTGGCCGGATCCAATTGGGCCATCATCTGAAGGACGGAGCCCGCGGAAGGAGTGGAGAAAGAAGGGGTAGCTTGACAACCTTCCATAAAAGTGGAGGACGGAAGAGGGGTAGTCCCCTCCCCTGAGGAAAGGGTAACAACCCTAGGAGGGTTCTCAAGGAGCCCTTGAGGAAGGGAGTCCTCTTGGGAGCGGGGAGGATTAAAGGATGCCATGGTGGACTCGAAAAGAGGATTGGAATAGAATGTGAAGAAGGAGTTGACTTGAGGAGATGATTCGGATGGACGAAAACAACTCCACATGCAACGAACAACCTTGGAAATGCAAAAACAACCAACACAAAAACACACAATAAGCAACCAAACTTAGGTGATTCTAACAAAATGTAAGTGATAAAGGATGAAGACACTCAAAGAAAATCAACCAAGTTGTTTAGAATGATGCAACCCGATTCTTGTGATTCCTCCTTCGAAACTTTAGGAATTGATTACTATGTGCTCTCAACAATAGGTTCCTAGCAGGAGATGAGTATGAGACTTGGTTTGACTCTAAGTGTAATCACTCCTTCACTTATGCAACCCTAGACACGGGGTGGGAAAGGTACAACCAGCTCGGCGTCCGTGTGGGAATCCACGGCTCGCGGGGGCTTATGGAGGTCCCTGGTGTGATTTCCTAGTCGGCCCCAAGGAATATGGAGACGAGAGGACCTCACAACAAGGTAGAAAAATGCAATCTAAGATATGACCAGATGAATGACCCTATGTGCACCGGAGTGCATGCAAAGTCTAGCGTAAAATCTAGCAATCAATGACGCACACAATGATATGAATATATGAACAAAGCAAGGAAAAAGGCAGGTATCACCCAAGCACCAAATCACAGCAGAAACTGCGGAAGTAAATGCACCTCGGATGCGTACCTGCCAGGAGTATGACGGTCCAAGAACCCTGCGTCAGAGTAAAATAACGGTCGAAGGCCAGACCGCCAGAAATGATATAACTTAGGGGGATGGGTCCGTCAAATGAGCCAGAGCCAAAATCGGACAGAAATAACAGGAAAACCCGTGGAAGCTCACACAGTAGAACAAAAAGTGGTGGTCTAATGCCCCTGCGTCAGAGGTCTGTAGCGCAGGGACACAGGGCCGTCAGAATACTCAGAAAACCAGATTCAGCAAGAATGAGACAAGAATTCAAGAGAAACCAAATAGGTAGATGATGGCAGGTTCAAACAGGAATCAAAAGCACGATTGGTACAAGTTGTCCCACCGTGATCGCCAAAAAATTATCTGTTGATTTTATTTTGCCTGTCTATCTTTTCTTTGGGGTTTTGAATGATGAAATGACAAGCAAGTAACCAAAGATCCGCTCTTAACCTATGAACATGTGATCATGAACCTAGACAATCAAAGCTAGCTCTAGCATGGGCATGCTATCTCACTCAAACTACGCTAAAGAAAAGGGAAAACACACGTCGAGGCGTGGAGCAAAAGAATAAATAAAACACACCACAAAGAGTGGAGCAAGCAAGGAAATAAAAGAGATATGTGATGAATGAGAAAGCTAATGCCCAAGACTACGGAAAGATGTGATCGCCACCAAAGTAAAAACAAGCAAAAGACCTGTAAATACCTTGGAAATAGGTGGATGAAGCACCCGCCCACGGGAGAGAAAACGAAGAGAACCTGCAGGTCAGCTAGAAATAACGGTCAGGACCCTGTGCGTTACTTGGAAAGTAACGGCCACCCGATAGACCGCCAGGAGAAGATGACGCGTCTGCACCAGACAGTCAGATAACCTGCAGTAGCAAAGTGTAGATTCTTTTAACTCCAACTCTTCCAGCCGGCTAGAAGACTTGGGCCTCGTACTGGTGAACCTGTAAACCTGCCAAAGATGTAGAGAGCAAGAACAAAACAACCCAAATTAGCCCTTTCAATAATATAGCATCAATTCTCAAAGAACTTAAGGACATCAAAAGGAGAGGGGATTACCGGGGAGTTTTTGGTTTTTTTTAACCCCTCTGGGCATTTTTAAAAGATTGGGAGGATGTTTGGATGCTTAGAGAACAGTGAAAAAACGTGGAGAAAGAGGAGGGACAATGCTTTGATTGAGGAAAAAACCAGGGAAGAACTTAAGCATGTGATGAACTTGAAAGACTAAAACCAAAGTACTCCCTTGATTATGAGATGGATGAATGTGGGAAGCAGTTCCTCCTGGATGAAGATGACTCCTGAGTTCGGCAGCACTTCGTCGTGAATTTCAAAATCCTCCTCCCTCGGGCCATGAAGTCAAGGGTTCTATTTATAGACCATCAAACTCTCAGGTCGAGTAGAGGATAATTCAGCAAGATAAAGGGATAACTCCTGGCAAATCCTTGAAGATAATATCACCAAGAGTCCATAGAAACAAACAGAAGGTCTTGAGGATCAGATTTGAAAGAGATATCGTCAATCCAAACCCTTATCTTCGGCCACGGAGTAGCAGAGAAAAGGCCTGAACTGTCAGGACTCTATGAAGGAAGTAACGACCACACGACAGATCGCCACTTGGAAATAATGCACCAAGGAACATCCATCACTATCAACCTTATCCCTAAAAGATAAGATCAACGGGAAGAAGACCCAACAAGCTGGACTCTTCAAGGAAGCAACGGCCAAGGAATAGGTCGTCAGAATGAAACAACGGTTGCACGACAGACCGTTATTATCAACGTGTAATCAAAAGGATAAGTTTTAAAACAAGGCCTTAAGCCTTAGGACTCTTCAAAGAGTAACGGTCCAGGACCCAACCGTCAGAACGAAACAACGCGCCTAGGACCGACCGTTATTAGCAAAATGGAAATCAAAAAAGGAGTAGAGGTCCTGCTAAGATTCAACCAATGAAACGCCACCAGGAGCCATATCCGATGAAGGAGTTAAGACCCAAGAAATAGGCTTCAACTAATCAAGAGACTCAATGAAGAGTGAACGACTTGGAGCATCATATAGAATAAATAAGAAGATGACCCGACTTATTGGGTATAAAACGGGTGTCAACACCATCATTAAACCCTCGGGAAATATATGGGGTTTTTTTTGTCACCTGCTGTTCAGACGATCAAGAGATTGATGTCTCTGACCCTGAACAAGCTGGGAGCTTGGCAGAAATCCACGACATGCGAGAAACCCATCATCAAAGGGAGGGAAGGAGGGGACAGAGCCCAATGACCCATTGAACGAGGGTTGGGGCTCCGTCTTCATCTTTCATGAGAGAACGGACCCGGAGATGTGAAGCATAAACCAAAAATCCAGAGCATCTAAGTAGATAAATGTTTTGAAGAACAGCAGATACAGAGGGGGGGAGACAGATGGTAGATATTTCAATCACCCAGCACCCAAATGGGCCATCGTAGTATTTCGTTTCATTACATCATTCCAAAACTCACACCAATCACAAGAAGGGAGTGAGGGAAAAGGAGGTAAAACAGAGGCCGGGATATCCCGGTTACATCCGATGAATCAAGATGAAACTCATAGGAATACATAAAGAGAAAAGAAAAGAAACATGAGGGAGGGTGGAGCATTGACTCCTCTCCCTCCCCAGCTGCCTGCCCACCTGGAGCTTCTTCTCCCTTTTTCTTCGGGTTGATCTCTTCTTTCTTTTCTCAGCGGAGGAGGCTCTCTCTCTCTGTTCGTCTCTTCTCTCTTTTCTCAGCGGAGGAGGCTCTCTCTCTCTGTTGGACTCTTTTTTCTTCGAAGCCCTTCTCTTCATCTCGTTCTCTCCTCTCGCCTCCTTTCTTGTAGGCGAAGAAAGGGTTTATATAAGCCCTTCCTTTTGTAGATGGCACTCGGCGCACTTGCTTTGGTGGAAGAGGTTCCCGGCGCGCCTGCAGCAGTGGGCAAGTTCCCGGCGCGCTACTCTCTCCCAAGCTCTCGGCGCAAAGGGGTTTCATCGAAGCCCACTCAATAGGCCCATTTAAGGCCTTTTTCCCCTTTAAAGCTCCTATTGTCCTTAGCTTTGTTGGATTCCTTTGATCATATTGGAACTAACGAAGGCCCCTTGTATGCATCATCATCTGAATAATCCAGAGGTTTCTCATTAGTCAACAGACCGGAGTTTCAACAGTATTGCCATTTGGACGACGACGACACCGGACATCAGCCAGGCCTGAGAAGGTCCTGGCCGGGCTAGTAGTTGGTGGTGAGGGCTCTCCCTCAATCCTGACTTTGCATTAATCTTCCAGTCTTCGTTGCTGGTCTGGTCTCATCTTTATATTTGTTCATATTTTATCTGTCAACAAGCGGGTAGGGTACACTGTAGAGATCTACTATGACAACCCCTTCACCATACTGGGCGAGCTTTGTCTCGATAATACGCTCGATCATCTGGCATTACGCCAGGAGATTTTTTGACACTGGCGTATTGGAGGCTCGTGGCTGGGCCTCAACCGGGGGGGTGCCAAACCCAGTTGCCAACGGGGTTCGGGCAACCGCCGCTGAAGTGTTGGTAGCATCGCGGGCCGTCGGTGGTGTCGGCGCCTCGGCCTGGGGCCTAGCAGGTTGCTGAGGATGAAGATCGCGTTCCTGGAGGAGATCTTGCAAGAGGGCCTTTAGATGTTGATTCTCCTTCACGAGAGTGTCGAGGGTCACTTCTTGAGCCTCGTTCGCAGGAGGGTCATTGTTGACCGGCTCTGTGTTGAAAGGAGGGTCGCGGTCTTCAACCGAAACTTCTTCCGCGCGTTCCGATGCCTGCGGCCCTGTAGAAGTGCCGATGTGACCTTTTGGGGGAGGCGGCAGAGCCTGAGGGCGTGGCCTCCTGAAATGGGACAGAGGCTGGTTCAAATAATCAGACTGGGTGTCGGGCTGGTGTCGGTGGTGTAGCACTCGAACACTCGAACCGCATCGTTGATGAACCAGGCCGTCCGCTTTCTGCGCGGGTGCCGCTCGGGGCGGACAGGCGCCCCTAGTCTGTCAAAGATCGAGGTGTGTTGCAGGGGGGGCTCACTCCCGATATCAGTTGGAGGAGAGTCTGGGACATGTTGCTGGAGGGCCCGGGCTCGAGCTCTCCCTTGCCTCCACTTGCCTGTGCGGGGGACATTTGAAGATTGGGCGTCGTCAGATGGTGCTACCGTGAAGCCAGTCGCATCCTGTCTGATGCCGCGTCCGAGTGCTTGGAGGGGGTTTCTGATACGCGCCCTTTGAATGGCCTGAGCTTCCTCTGGGGTGACCCAGATTCTCCTCAAGTCATATTATTGGTCTCCATTATTGCCATTTTTCTGACGAGTTATCTTGGGAGGCCGTGTGTCGGGCTGTGGCGGGTGCCCCCGGGCCGTTGCCGAGGAACCCGCTCCATTGAGCTTCACCCCGTCCTCTCGTGTTTTCCGTAAGAGGTCAAAATGATTGGAGGTGGGGATGGTGAAAACGGTATCTTCCTAGGGTATGATTGGTTCACCCCCGTCAAGACGGATCCGCAAGTCACCGACAAGAATAGTCTTGTCGGAGTTGCTAGTTGCAGCAGCGAGCTGCCTGCCTCTGCGGCCATGGCGACGCTTCATCTGAGGAGCTGAGGAAGACTCTGCCCCGAGATGGTAGACCGAGAAAACCCGGCCCGGAGCGACCGGCAGCGTGAAGCTGTCAGCCAGAGGTACTGGGATCGGCCCCCGGGGTATGAGACCCGCACCGGGAGTCGGTGACTGGGTGACCCGAGTATAAGCTTTTTCCCGCACCGATAAGAGTATTGTCGATGCTCGAGATGACACTCTTGCACCGGGAAGTGACACCGTCGGAAGGGCTAAGGTGTCGATGCCCCTGGGTCGAGGACCCGCGGTAGGTGCCGGTGTAGTCCGAGCTCGGGTCGGGAGGCCCAAGGAGGGTGCTCAGGAACCTTGCCCTCTGGGTAGGAGACCCACGGGGAGAGCCGGTTCAAGTGGGGCCCAGAACTGGGGTCCCGAGTGCGATACCAGAGAGCCGCGAACTCGGGGCTGGGAGCCCACATCGAGAGTCAGCTTTGCCAGGGTTCGGGCCTACAGGTCCGAGGAAGGCACTGAGGAGCCGTGGACCCGAGGCTGGAAGCCGGTGGTGGGTGTTGGCTTTACTGGAGCTCGAGGTTGGAAGCCTGAGGAAGATGCTGGGAATCCGTGGACCCGGGGCTGGGAGCCCGTGTTGGGTGCCGGCCTTGCTGCGGCTCGGGTTTGGAAACCCGAGGAGGATACTGGGAAGCCGTGGACTCGGGGCTGGGAGCCCGTGTTGGGTGCCAGCTTTGCTGCGGCTTGGGGTTGGAGTCCCGAGGAAGGTACTGGGATAGTGACCGATGTCCGGGGCGCGGGGCCTGTGCCGGAGATAAGACGAGACTGGCCCTAGGAGGTAACGCTTACCCGGGTCGGTGTTGATCTGGGGACCCTATAGGGGCCAGTAGTGGCGGTCCGGTGCCTGGTGCTCAGGCGGGACACCAGTGCCAGGGGTGCACATGGCACATCGGCCACTGGAGCCAATGGAGAAATTGGGGTTGGCTGAGGAGCAGCCACAGGGATCATGCCCAAGAAGTAGGGTGATCCGATGACAGGGGCAAAGCTGTTGAAAGCAATCGACGTCGCCAAGTAACCCACCCGGGCGTGGGTGGTGATGACGTTGGGACAGTAGGTGACGGCCGCCATAGTTGCTGGAGCGCTGAGTGCTGCGAAGGTGACGATTTCTGACAGTCACCGAGCGTGGTCCGTCAGTCAGAACGCGGACCGGAAGCTACTGGAGAATGCGTGTGCGAGTACCCTACTCTGCCTCTCCTGCAAGGACAGGGAAAGGGCACCAAGGCTTCAGGGCTGGCATAGGCTTTTCTTCAGAAAAAAGATGGAAGGTGGGAGACGTCCCACCGGGCGCTCCATCCTCTCTATTGTGCGGGTTTTATGCCGAATGATCGGGGTGAAGGAAGGGATAGTGCGGGGAAGGAAAATACGGGAGTTTGATATATCTCGGGTATCCTCCTTGCAGTTGCATGCCTCTCACGGTGGTATCGGGCACTCTCCTTTTACGGAAAGTCAAAAAGGGTCGAATGGCACGGGAATGTAAGAGTACGGGTTAACCAGACAGGGTGCGGGCGTGCCAGTCGATTTCTTGACAATCACCCATGGAACCAAGGGTTGACCGAGGAAGCGTCACCAGGGCACAGCACGTGGGCTCGGGCGATCGGGCGACACGTGGAGAAAAGGGGTTCCACTAGTGCGAGGGCGTAGGCGATTGTGGGAATCATGTACTAGACGTCTTTCCCCACCGGTCGCAAGCAACCGGTGTTTATTTACATCAGATTGAATCTGAACACCTTCGTTCTGAGTTGAAAAAAAGTCTATATATATGCCTGAAGACGTGGGTAGAGGGCCGGTAGCATTCTGCAGCCGTGGGTTCACTTTCGACTGAGTTGTGTTAACTGGGGTTAGGGTGTTCGGCACATATGCCGAACGGTGTAGGTAGGCAGCTGGGGGCCCGAATGCGGGCGCTTGTATTTCACTGGCTTTATGATGGGCCGCATGGGCTTTACAAATGGGCCTAAGTGGCCAAAGTACAACTGGCGCAAGCCGCGAGACAATTCTGACACGTGGGTCGGTCCCTGGGTCATTGCATAACAAGGCGGATAACTGTGTGTTTTATAGGAACTCTTTACAGAGGGATCGGTGTGGGCCCGACTATCTTGGTGACCAAAGCGGACATGGATTGTCGCCTGGTGGAGGTCGGACGTAGCTCGAGGAGAGCGGTCGGGTCTGGGTCTCGGACGATGAGTGTCGTCATGCTAGGGAGTCGAAGTTGGCTCCAGGACTATGATTCCTGGGCCGGAGGTCTGACTGGACTCGAGTTGTTAATCTAAGGGGCCAACGGCTGGATGGGGGGTGAATAGTAGGCACGTGATTCCGTGTCAGGGTCTGGTACGGCATTATGAAGTGCACTTCATCACCATCGTAAGTTGGCGTACACGGGCAAACCCGGGATGCGAGTGTGTTTACCGTTAGCATAGTCGCCTTACGTGCGACGGGGATGGTCTTGGTATGAGACGGTTAAACACCGCGTGAGGGAAGTATGCGTGACATACCCTCGGTGTGTGTGAGCCGACTAGCAAGCCAACCGCGCTTGCACTTGTCTTCTCGCATTCACGACCCTTGCCGAAATCCTCGAGAGTCCGAGGGTGCGGCAATTAGGCCAAGAAGTTCCTTCATCCGTCTGAGTGTTCGCTGGTCCAAGCCTTCATCTGTTGCCCCTTTAGCTTCTAAGGGGGGAAATTTATAAGAATTTGAAGCGGTGGAGGGAGGGGTTCAGACGGACCAAGTTGAGGGTTCAACTTGGTCCGGGTAAACCCCCTAAATAGTAGTATTTTTATTTTATTTTTATATTTTTTGTGTGTTTTTTGTGTGCATAGTGGAAGTGGGGAGATGGGGTTTAGGCGGACCAGCCCCAAGGGCTGGTCTGGTCCGCCTAAACCCCTCTTCGGAGGGGTAAAAAATCTTTTTTTTTTAATTTGGTGGGGTTTAGGCAGACCAGCCTGGGGGTCCAGGCTGGTCCGCCTAAACCCCTCCCCAGGGGGGTTTGGGCGGACCAAATGGGTCCCTTTTTTATTTTAAAAATCTTTTTTTAATACCAAGGGGTTTAAGCGAACTAGCCTGGGGGGCCAGGCTGGTCCACCTAAACCCCTCCCCAGGGGGGGTTTAGGCGGACTAGGTTGGAGAGAGAGGGGGGTGGCCCCACATCTATAAAAGTGATTTTTTATTGATATTAGCCCCACTTTGACTCAATTTGAATGCAAGAAGACAAAGGATACAGGCTTGGACTGGGTGATTGGCTGCTGGTGCGCGTAGACCGAGGGATTAGAGTGTGTGACTCGACGTAATCCTGGGACCTCGTCTTCGTGAATTCTTCCACGTACGAGTACGATGAACTTTACTTTGCATGAACCTCGGACCGCGAGATTGGGAATTTGCACGAACTGGGACTGGGAAAGACCGTCGGGCCTCCGGGCTGCAGAGAGGGCACGACCCTCAGGGAGTTCACCCTCCCTTGGGGGTGCGGCCGCGCCCCGGGGTGTACCTGCCCCAGACGAGCCGCAACCCCGAGGGATGGCCCCCGGGGGTATTCTTTCATCGTCTGGGGATGTCCTTTGAAGGACACGAGGTTCCGGGATACTGGGATGGCCCGTGGGGGCCGTTGTTCTTCGAGTCATAGTAGCCGCTCGCCAAGTGTCTAGGCAAATGCCCAACACACCCCAGGTTGTCAAACGAGCCATGTAGGTGACTGGTGGGCCTTGGATTCGACCTTGGGCTGAGAACGTGAGATCATGGGAGCTAAGGGGAGGAACTTTAGGCTCGTGGGCCATGCCTCGGGCTACGTGCCGCATTGTACGGCGGGTTGGCAGGGTAGCCTCGGGTTGGCCCGAGAGCTAGAGTTAAGTGGCTCATTGCCACGTGTCTGAGGGTCGGAAGTGGCCCCGGCTTGCTGGGGGGTCGTTGTAGGACCCAATTAGTGTGCTAGAACCACGGGGTGGCCCGTGGGTTGGTGTAGAAGGGTTGAAACATACGCACCTACAAGGTGTTCGAAAAAATGGCGAACACACGTGTGTGAGCCGTATACATGTGCTGTGGGCCTCGCAAGCCTGTGGTTGACCTATTTAGGTATCCCTTTGACCTTGGAGGGTTGAAGGAAGGCGTCTCGGGGTAAGCCCCTGGCCTTTTCATTGAGTGCCACGTGGTGTGGTTTGTAGTCGGGGTGCCCCCGGGTTGCCCCGGGTGGTCGTGTAGAATGCGGGCAAACTCCGCAACTTAGGGGTCGGGAATGGTCCCGATTGATTGCTAATGCCACCGTATACCTCGACTAGCGGGTCGAGGCTGTTGGTCGGGCCCACTGGGTTGTCGGAGGGGCCGGGTAGCCCATGCCTTGAAGGTGTTCGAGAAATTCCCGAGCTCCTATTTCTGGGTATTTTGCAGGGGAAATTGTCCGGGTACAACAGTGACACACTTGCGTGAGTGCGATCTTCGGATGAAACCTCCGCCACGTACCGGATACTAGTTGAGTATAGGTATGTATTCGAGTCTGCATTTTACCCCTTGTCACAATGTAGAGTGTCTAGGTGCTTGCATTAGTTTTGCATAAAAAAAAGAAGAAAAAGAGTCCCTTGCATGCCCACTTATTTGCAACTATGGCCAATCCCTACGTCCAAGTCCCAATTAAAATGATACACACCCTCACAGATAGGATGGACAAGCGTGACCGAGACACGCGAAAAAGTCGATACCCGAGACTCATTGTCGGTTTCTCAACCGCGCAGATCCACACATTTCCCCCGCATAGGGGCGTTCGCGAGCTAGAGTCCCAGGTTCGTGTCCCATCCCGCATCACTCAAGGCTACGCTTGTTCCCTGGTAAGTTAAAATCCAGATGGGATGGACCGTTTATGGTTGTTAGGGCTTTTGACCACGGTGCCATCAAAATTTTGAATCCTGAAAATGGTCACATTTTCACTATCAACGGTCAATGATTGAAACCTTATTTAGAAAATGAGCAGTTGCAAAAAGAATCCATTGTTCTAAGTGATCTGGAATAAAATCTTCATGAGCTTTCATGCATCTGGCTGAAGACGAAAAACTTAGCTCTTCTGGGAGGCAACCCAAGGTTCTTTGTTATTTGATGCTTTGTTTTTAGTTTGTTTTTCAGTAGACAGGCCAAGAAGAAGAAGCTGCTGCCATTATCTCAACCAGATTTCACCTCGCACACCAGGTTGTATCTTTCTATCTCAGCAATATTTCTTTGTCATTTTGTTCTATTACTTTCTATTGCATATGCTATCGAGGACAATGTCATTCAAGTTGAGGGGAAGATAAAATTTCATGATACATATAGTACAACCTGACATGAGTTCTTGCATGTTGTCCTAAGCATTTTTGCATAAAATAAAAAGATGAAATCCCCAAGTTTTCTTGATTCATGCTTGAATTGAAAGTGATTCTAGAATAGAAAAGACTGGAGAAAAGGATGATGAAAAATTTAGTCAATCTAGCCATGAAAAACTGATATAAGAATCTCTTTAAAGATCATGTGCACTTTAGAAAAATGAAAATCATACTGCACGTTAATGAGACAAGCAAGACAAGCCTTCTGCTATTTTAGGTGTTTTGTCTGAGACTTTGCACTTCTTGAGGAAGAGATATTTTTAGAAAAACTTTCTGCCAAGTTATCTATTAAATTAGTGCAAATGGCACAAGAGAGAAAAAAAAGAGAACACTATGAAAAATATCCTTAGTCTTAGTAACCGGGCCAACTTCACCTAAGACGTGTTGAGGTTTGCGTCAAACGGAAAATGAAACCTTGATCTGTTTAACTAGGCCTGCTTCTCCTAAGGCAAGAGTTGAGGTTCGTGTTAAACAGTGAAGGGTAGTGCAACATCATGTGTATAGAAAAAAAAAGATCTCAAAGGGATAAAGTAATGAGACAGACAAAAAGCTAATATGCTTAATCCTCTGATCTATGAGGTGGAGGGTTGAAAGGCACTAGCTTGGAATAGCACATGAGGGATGCAATTGTCTTAGCTATGGATTTAGTATTACACATGCACAAGTGCTATTGAACTTTGATTTTGTATTCTTGATCATGTACTCTAATTTCTAATCTAAGGCTAGTGCGCATTAGTGATTCCGGATTCCTAATCTTTGGTTGATTTTGTGAAGGAAAAGCTGGATATGAAAGTATGGATTTTACAAACTCTTGTTGGTCCTGAATTTTAATTTATTTACATTGTTAAGGGACTAGCAATGAGTAAGTTGGGGGGTGATAAGTGATATATTTTATATCATAAGTTGTATCACATTCATCACTTCTGAGCATTTAATGAGTATAGTTGTGCGTCAATATGGATAAAACTCATTCTCACAATTAATTTGAGTTTACATGAGTTTACCATCAATTCTGAGCCAAAATAGCAGTGTGAGAAATATTTAGGAAAGTGAACAATCATTATAATGAAGAATATTGATTATTTTAATTTTTATTGAAATTTTAGGAAATAGCGACTGGTGGATCAGACGCCATTTCTGAAGCATTTTTATGAAAAAAGAAATAGTGACTGAGCAAACGGGCGCCCATTTGTTTGACTGGAAAATGGAAAAAGAGAAAAAGAATAATTAGCGACTACATACATGGGCGCTATTTCATTTGATGAAAATAGAAAAAATAATAAAAGCTGGAAAATAAGAAGAATTAGCGACTGTTGAAGCAGGCGCAGTTTGTTTGGAAAAGAATGTGGGACCGTTAAAGCAGCCGCTCATACTATTATATGAAAAATCAGAAGAAAAATGAAAAAAATGAAAAAAGAATGAGCGACTGTTTGCACAGTCGCAAATTTCTTAATTTATGGAAAAAAGGAAATATCAAAATAAGGAAATAAGAATGAGCGACCATTATGGAAGACGCTATTTTAATGTGTTGGGTCTCGTAGTGTAGGAACACGGATCTGGAGGGGGGGTGAATAGATCCCTCTACCAAAATTATGTCCAATTACAAATTCAAACAAACACACAGCGGAATTAACAAGATTAATAAGATTGAGGAATTTAAACTAAACAGTATAAACTTAATTCTATCAATCTTACCAAGCTCACACGATTGTGTAAATATAATAGATAGTGAAGCACACACAATCACACCAATCAAACCATGAGACACGGGGATTTTTAAGGTGGTTTGGGACCATGACGGGCTCCCAACGTCCACCCCTTACCAAACCGGTAAGGCTTCACTAACACGCTACAAACCGTAGCAACCACGGGGACGAACCCCATACACACGGGTTAAAAACCCCAACATACAGCTACGAATGCAGCAAACACGGGGATTTCTCCCCACACACATGGGGTAAAAATGCCAACACACACGCGGATATGCTCCGCACACAATGACGCACAAGCGTCAACACAAAACACTCGGAGAATCCATTCTTCGAACCCACACACAGAATATTCATTCAGAAATGGATGAAGTGTTCAGAAATGGATACAATAAACCCAAAATAACTTCTAAAGATTGAATCAAAGAACATATATAAAATATAAAGCTCCCCCTTCACAAAATGATCCGACTCTTCTTGGTTCGGAGTCGGATGATCACGAATCTGACATCATCTTGTTCTTCTCTTCGAGCCGCTCCTTTTCTTCTTCTACCACGAGCTCCAAAGATGCCTTGATGTAGATGATAACCTCCTTGCAAGAGCTCCTCTTCCTTTTCCCACTTTTCTTCTCCTACAAGATAGAATAAATAAGCATTAGGGTTCTTTCCGTCACAAATTCGTAGCTCATATATATATACAAGAGGAAGTGGCCAAATGACTCATATAACTCTCCTAAAATATGTTAGAAACACCCTCATAACGTTAGGAACCTTTGGTGGGTAGTTTGGTAAAGTTTCAAGGAGTTTAGAATAGGTTTAAAAGGGTTTCACAATTCTCCTGCCGGAAGGGGTCGACCTTGGGGGTTGACCCTTGCATTTCTTGCACAAAAAATAGCCCAACTCGCACACTGGCTTGAGGGGGTCCACCCCTGGACAGCCCAGCCCCAGGGGGGGTCGACCCCTCTGCTGAGGGTCATGGAAAACCCGTTTTTAGCACTTTAAACCTATGCAAACCCAATGGCATTAAAGCGACCAAGGTCCCTTGATTTCGGATGATTAATTTTGATGGTTTGAACCTGCAAAACCATAGAGAAACCAAATTATTATGGATTTGAAATTCAATTAAACCTCACCTTTGAAACTAGCATTTCTTGAATGAATATGAACAATATGGCATGCAAATCAACTCGGAACACCATCTTCTCAAATGCTATGATCTCAATAGTGAAAAGATGAGTTCAAAAAAAGATTCTATCAAGTTAGCATTTCAAGCAAGCCATGCATAACATCTTGTGTTGTCAAAAACAAGGATATGAAATTATCATGCTTCCATGAGGAACCCAAACATGCTATTTTCACACAATCCATCTTCTAGAAATTCTTTCACTCACATCAAATGAAGCTTAATGAAATATACTAGTATCATGATGAGGCTCATATTCAACTCTCTACAACCATGCATTCAAGCACAAGGCCAAGTAACAAAGTTATTTTGTAATCATCAAAATGACATACACAACAATCTCCCCCATTTTGATGATGATAAAATGTTATGCATTAATGATCTCTCCCACTTTGACATAATCAGGAATGGGGATCAACAAGGGGAATTCACGATAGCAACAAACCAAAACTAACGTTGCTTTCTCCCCCTTTAGCATAATCAGAACTGACATGCAAAATATTATGTTCATGAATTAAGCATAAAATTACTATCTCTCCCCCTTTGTCACTGACAAAAATCGATGGATAATGGGGTTATTAAGAGAATCATATGCACAATATGTTCAAAAGGATGCAATTCAAAATATGCATATGTGAATGCTATAAATGTCAAATTTGCACAATATGCATGAACTAATTGCACAAGTTTGAAATGCAAGTAGAATGAGCAAGTATGATTGACCTTCAAGCAGATAAATGTATATACGTGCAATATCTCTCCCATTTTATTGAAAGTGAAGGGATAGGTGTATGAAAAGTGCAGATTAGTCAGTAAAACTGGGATGCTCGTGTGTACACCTAGGGGAGTGTGTAATCATATAGGAGAATTAAGTAAAAGTTAATGCAATCTATCAATTTTTTGAATACATATTAAATCAAATTACAGATTTGTAAATGAATAACATGAAAATAGGCCTTAGCCATATGGATATTCAGATTTTCAGTTCAACACACGAGTAATTACACAGACTACATTTCAATCTAGAGAACTGCGTATTGGAGGCTTCGCTCTGCCTCAATCAATTTTTCATCATAATTTTTCTCAAAAAAATTCACAATGACAATATTAATTTTACTTAGAGTTATCAGGTTCAATTAATTCCTTTTTACGCGAGGAAACACATGGAGCTCATGTCAAACTCCCCGGTTACTCAGAATATTGACCGTCTCACTTCACTTTGAACAGAGATACTCTAGTACAACGTTTTTCAGAAATGAACCACATCATGTCTCAGGTGACGTGTATCCAGTTTACTCAGTGAGACTGAACATTGCTCTGCCATTCATTTT
Source organism: Amorphophallus konjac (assembly GCA_022559845.1). Lineage (NCBI taxonomy): Eukaryota > Viridiplantae > Streptophyta > Magnoliopsida > Alismatales > Araceae > Amorphophallus > Amorphophallus konjac. The sequence continues at coordinate 239,861,749 of CM040124.1, forward strand.
CTTCTCAGATTCTTTTTTTAAAAAAATAGGCAGACAGCTTTTGCCTTAACTCCCTCTTTAACATTCATGCAGCAAGTTTAATTTCTCAAGAGTGTTCAAAGGAAATTCCTGCATCCTTATGTTTAACACTCATTTTCACATTTTGTGCATGAAGTATGCAAATTTGATTTAGCATGTATATCGAAAACATTATGAGCACATAACAATGCAGCTCCCCCTATCTAGATGCACTTATCAAATCTTTACTCTCCCTGAGTGTTTGACATGAAGCACACTAGTTAAGACTCAGATGCAACAATATTTATCAAGGGAGTGTATTGTAACACCCGAGAAATTTCTAAGAATTTATTAAATATTTAAATGGCCTAAACGGGCTATTAAATGAATTTATTTTAATTAGTGTAGCCTTACTCTAATCCAAGAGGATTAGGGCCATTTAAAGGAATCCTTTTGGCCCAAATTATTGTTTTGGACCTTGGCCCATATTCTAGAATTTAGAAATTGGTATAATCACGGAATTTAGAGATAAATAGGATAAATAGATGCATAATAGAGGGAAGAGTTTGAATTAATTTCAAATTCGGCGCCTAGACAGAATGCAGTCTATCGCGAGACCGCATAGCAGATGAAGGCGATCACCCATATGACCGCTAAGTGCTGCAGATTCTGTGAATGGAGGAAGGCTTGAAAAGATGGGAACTTTGGCATCCAAATCGCCTAGGATTGATGCTATCCCTTAGTTGGAAGAGTCTAGAGTGGTTGAGGATCGAATTGGAACCCTATTTAGGACTCTAGGTTCGTTCTAATCCATGAAACCCTAGCTAACCTTATAAATAGATCCCAAGTTTCACATGCACGACCCTTACTTTTGGCTCACGTGAAACTAAGGTAAGGAAGCATTAATTGGGGCAAGTTCTTTAGAATATTTCGTTCATTATAGTAAGGTCTAACTCCCCTTAAAATTTCATTCTAGGAGATCAAGTCTACAAGGAGTTAGAAGCTTTCAAAGTTGTTGATCCTGCACCAATAACCCTGCAATCTATGCAACGGTCCAGTGAGGATCAAGAAATTAGAAGCCCTAAATCAGGTATTTAGCGATTGTGTCTTTAGAACTTTATGTTACCATTTATTTCTTCTAACTACCCTCCAATTTTCACGTCCATAGGTGAAGGGAATCAGGAGATACAAGGGTGTGAAGTTGCTGGTTTAGCACAGAACATGCAGAACTAGGGCTTACTTCCAGTCAGAAATTGGCAGTCTAGGAGCGCTATTTGAGGTAGGTTATCACATGAACGGCTTAAACTTGACATTAGGGATAAAGCCCTCTGTTTCTAGTCGATTTCATGCATTATACACTGAGAATTTTATGGTTTCATTAGGATTATGCATCTAGTATATTATTCATTCACGAACTAGCCCTAATTGAGTAAAAATGAAATTCTCTTGTTATTACATAAACCCACGCATATTGGCTGACCTATTCTTATTCTATCATGCTATAGAGTTTATTCATGTTGATTTTCATGCATGATATGCCTTAGATTAGTATTGTATTTTACCATTATTGAGTTTTCTGTTAACATAGGAAGAAACGGTCATCCTGTAGATCGCCAGAAACCCTAGCGGTCGTACGATAGACTGCTCGCCACAAGACACAGTCACCCACTAGACTGTTTTCATTTTTGAATTCTGTATTTAAGCTAACCCGAGGCTTAATGCAGAATGGTCCAAATTATTATATGTTAAGCCTAGTTAAGTCGGTTTTATACCTATTTTAAACATTATTTTCATATACCCAGTTATGTTAACGGCTCATTCTAGTAGATTTCATGATTCTTTATGCACTTAAAATTATTTTAAACTTATGATATTTTTGTGACCAAGTTATATACTTTTGTTGTTAACTTGAATTTATGAGATTCATAGACTAGTTATGATTTGATCGCTGGTTATCACTAACTTTCTCATCTAAGAGTCATCTTCATAAGTACATGGCATATACTCTGGTATGTGACCATTAGGTACACCTTTGCACTTATAGGCACAAAATCTTGGACTTGAAAGCCTCTCCGTTAGATATTCCTTCTACCGGACTAGGTGATATTGTTTCAAGGCCTCCATAAGTCTCTGTGAGCCTGGGATTCCCACTAGGACGCTGAGCTGGTTGTACCCTTAAAAGCCCAATTTGTTTAGAAAGCACTCACACCATTGTTGTTTTCGGATTTCTGAGTTTTAAACGGTCTTCATGGTGACCGCTAAGGCTTATCTAATGGTCGTCACCATGACCGCTTATCTTGTGTAACGGCCTGTTATATGACCGCATGTTATCTGAGTTAAGTACTTCTTTTTCTAGCTTGACTCGTCATAAACGGTCTTGACTCGACCGCATAGTGCTGACTAACGGTCCATGACTAGACCGCTTGAATTTCTAAATGGTCCAGTAAATGACCGCTCGGTTCTTGATTGTGTCTAACTCGAGGTTTTACCTTTGGGGTTGATTTTCTTAAGTTCCTAGATGATCTTAGGATTATCTGGAGCTAAATTATGTTTAAGAAAGTTAAATTTGAATTATGGAACCTAATGAATATACCGTTATGCTGCCTGATCGCCGCCGTAGCATAATATACCTTAAATCTTTCTTTGATACCTCATGTCAACTTTTGTACGTTCTATGCCTTGGTTACTTGATCATTAAACTTATTAATTAAAATTGATTTATTGGCCAAAATTATTATCTCGTGGAAGTAACAGGATTTATAACTTGAAGATGCAAGATCGGGCACAGATTGTGTCCAAGGGCTCCATGCTAGTCCCCTCGACGGATTGTCGGAAACGTGCTATAAATCATGGGGTACGATGATACTGGCGTCGCATTACGTTGGGAGTACTTTCTCTTATAAATGAGTGAAGCACCACGAGACTCGTTATGAAAATTACCTGCTTGAGAAATGACTTTCTAGTACATAGCCTTTATAAGGTTGTGTAAAGTACTTTCTAATTATATGCTCGTACATTCTTGTTCATGAAAGGCCAATTTACGTCTACATGCTTAATCTTACTTGTTCATACTATCTTGTCCACTTACTCAATTTCATGTCCTTGGTTACTTAGTTATACCGATTGTTTACCATATTTTCTTATGTTTCTCTTCCAATCTAGAGCTAAGACATTAATCACTTCAATATTACCTTCATGTTGATGCGAAGATACCTACTGGGTAAGTGTGCTCATTACCCTACTTTTCCAATCTTTTCAAGAAGTATAGATGAATCAGATTCAGAGTATACAAGTTGCGGGTCCGAGAGTGATTGAAGGTCAAACGAATCGAGAGAAGTCATAGTATCAAATGTCTAGTCGAGTCTTATTGTAAATTTGCTATTTTCTAGAGTCTATGATGTAAGAGTGTTAAGAGTCAAGGATCTTGTGTACTTTGATATTATTATTATGGAATAAAGTGAAGTTTGGAAAAATTTACTTGTGTAATTACTTTAGTGTGATTATCTTGCGCTCTGATTTCTTGCTTGCGAGAGGCTTACCATGCCGGCTGTTTACGTTCTCGAAATTCCTTCCACTGTATTAAAAGCTCAGGGCGTGACAGTTAAAGTGGTATCAAAGCACAGGACTAGAAGTACTAGGGAAAAGTCATGTCATAGGTTAAGTCCAAGGTTTAAGGACCCACACCTATGAAACTAGGAAAGTAACTCCCAACCTATGAGAGGAAATGTGTAGAACCTGGGATGAGATAGTAATTATAATTATTTCTAAGGTTAATTCCACTCATTCCATTAGAATTAACAACTCTGCTACACTTCTCAGGTACCTTACTCTCATCATGGCTCATCGTGTTGACTGGGATGGTATGCAACAAACCGTTGCCGATCTCACCCAAGCATTACAAAATATGGCTCAAGCTGGTGCAGGGGCAAGAGCTGGAGACCTACACTGTAATTTTCAGAGTTTAAATCCTCTGCGGTTTTTAGTTTCTTCTAATCTCGATGAGGCCGAAAACTAGATCGATGAAATGAAACGTATATTCGAGGTCATGCAGTGTGTCGACCAAGAAAATGTTCATCTTACTACGTTCCAGTTAAATAAAGATGCCCGCACCTGGTGGAAGGCAATTCCAGCACCGACTGCAGACGCATGACACACATGGGATGGATTATTGATGCTTTTTCGAGCCAAGTACTTCTCCGAGCATGTCAAGGAGAAGAAGGCAGTTGAATTCACGTCGCTTCGTTAGGGCATGATGTCCGTAGCTGAATATGAGTTACAATTCTATCGCCTGGCACCTTATGCTCAACATCTAGTGAGCATAGATCTCTTAAAGGTGAATCACTTTATGAATGGGTTGCGTCCCATTTTTATCCAGCAACTTGGCCCACAGAACATTCGGACCTACGCGGAGATGGTCCAACGGGCACACCTGTGTGAACGGACCTTGGAGAAGGTCGATAAACTCAAGAGTAAAGTAGAGGAGCTGAGCCAAAGGTCTGATCGACGAGGTAAGAAGCCTGAAAAATTCAGCATTACCTATAATTCTCGGGATAGCAGGAAGAGATCCCGGAGTGGGAACGGTAGGGATGAACGCCGGAACAAGAAGGTCAAGGAAGAGGAAGATAAGCAAGTCATGGCGGCTTGCTCATTTTGTGATAAATTCGGTCATGCGGCCGAAGAATGTTGGAAGAGGTTAGGCGCATGCCTATGTTGTGGGAGTCAGGAGCACCATATGCCTGACTGTCCTTTAATGAAAGAACAGCCATCCACGAGGAATAATGGTGGATGAAGATGGCAGGCTAGATTAAATGTCGTATTAGAAGATGAAACAACAAAGGAAGGGGAGCTTATTGATATTCATTCCCATCCTACTTTTGTGATATTTGATACTGGTGCTACTCATTCCTTTATTGCTAATTCTTTTGCAACAACATTACCTATTTCACTGGTTCCCCTCCCATCAGATTTAACCATAATCACTCCTTTAGGGTCGGGAACGAAATTAAAAACTTATTTTCCCAATAGTGAAGTCACTGTAGAAGGCCATAACCTTCCCGCCAATCTAGTATGCCTTGACATGGAGGGGTATGATGCTATCCTAGGGTATGATGAACAAGAGGTTGCTAGCTATAAGTCTGTCTATACTCTTTTGAATGAGAAAATTACATCATGTGAAGATGAGATTGCTAGTTCTGAATTGCATATCTTATTCTTAGAAAATGAAATCAAAAAGTTGAATGAATTCTTGCCCACATATGCAGAACCAAATCAAAAATCGAAACATAATTCTGGTTTCTCTAGTGTGTGTGCCATCTGTTCACATGACAAACACTTTCACGCAACTAAAAGAAGGAATGTCTCCTGTTAATATTGTGGCAAATTTGGCCATGATATGTATGACTATTTTTTGATGAAATTTGATGATAATGAGGCATTGAAGTCGAGAATGGAAACTGTTGATGATTCTAAAAATCATGAAAAACTTATGAAGAAAATTTTCAATGCTCATTGCTATTATTGTGGATTGTATGGACATGTCTTTGAAAATTATTTTACCAAGAACAGAGATGATGAGTTGTCCGTTAAAAGAAACTCTTCATGGTGCTTTTATTGTGGTGAAATTGGACATATAATGAATGATTGTTGTGTAATGAAAAATGATGAAGATTGGTCCATGAAAAGAAAATTCTTTTGTTGCTTTTATTGTGGTGAGAATAGTCATTCCATGGATGATTATTCTACAATGAGAAATGATGATGATTGGTGTTCTAGGAAATATAAGAATATATTTGCTCATGCTAGAACTAACCCCTCGGGACCCAAGATGGCTTGGGTATCCAAAACTTTGAAATGAGAAATCTGTTTTGTACGGGCGCCTTGAGACCAAGAAATGTTGATAAATAAAAGCTTCTCAAGGCAAGAAAGAAAATGGTTTGAATTCAAACTTTGTTCTGCTTATGTTCACTTTGAAAAATCTATAAAGGTAAAAGTTGAATTTGGAGTTTGTATTTAAACATATGCATTCCTGTTTTGTTGATTTTAGCAACTTCAAAAGTGTAAAAATTTACAGGTTAAATAGCTAGGTGATTATGACTGCTTTGCATAGTCTCCATTTCACGTTTTGTTAATAAATCTGGTTTTTGAATACTTTACTTTGTTCATAAAGTCTCTCACATCTGTTCATTTTTTGTGAATAACAATGTTGTTTTGCTTACACAGTTTACATACTTAACCTCTTGCACATATAATACACATCTTTGCATACTTGTACATAAAGGAAGTCTTTGATCATATGTTTGGTTACGTGCATATACTTGCATATACTTGGCATATTTGTGTGCTTGAATGCCATGATAATCCGGTATATCAAATGGTGATCGTGGAATGTTGGATTTTGTCAAACTGGAAGCCTTCCCCATGCTTGATGGTGGTCTTCGAACCTACATTCTCAACCACGTACCGGTAGTCACCTTGTGTGAAGACTTTACCTTGATGGATGTTTGAGTGTATATATATTATATCACCTTTTTCTTAAAAACATCCCATGGCTTTTTTCCTTGCTAGATAAAATTACATTGATTTAGACATGTTTGTTACATGGCATATATTAAGGGGGAGATTTTTTTATAACCGTGCATACACTTAGGGGAGACATAACTGTGATTAGACCAATTCATGTCTTACATTCAGTACAACCACCCACACACTTTGCACCTTTTTGATATAAATTATTTAATTTAATAAGAATTTCAGTTATTCCTCTCAACACTTTAGAGGGCTCTTGAGTCTCTACATGGAATTCACATGTCTCGTGAGGCAAAAGCTGTTTGCCCCACCAAAAATCTTTATAAGTGGAATGCGAATCCGAGTAGTCGAGAATCTTCCCTGAAATAAAGGAGGAAACTCACGTCTAAAAGTGAAGCTAATCCACATGAAAATAAGTGTGATTCACCACCAAGTAGCCGGAAAGTGTCCCTGAGACAAAGGATATAACTCGCGCCGAAAGGTGACAAAATCCACATTTAAGATAAGTGACGAAATTGAGTAACCGGGAAATACCCCTGAGACAAAGGGTATGACTCGCGTCAAAAGGTTAGTCACCTTTTTGTGTTTAATCAAAATAGGGGTTATACGTAGCTACCGATATTCGAGCTTTGTGTATGGAAGTGTATGGAGGATAGGTTCTTCCTGTGTTCTTTAGAAAATCTGTTTATCCATATGATCTTGAAATTCATGGCTCAATTATCACATATTCACCTTGGCCTTGATTGTGTGAATGTACTTTATGAATCTGTCAACCTTCATACTTTATGCAATACAATCTTTTTGTAAGCACGACCCTCTTAGCATTTCTCATGCACATCATGTTCCCTAATCAATATCATTATTCTTAAACCTATCCCTAAGGGACTTGTTTTCTTTTATATATATCTATCCGTGCTTGATTGCCTAATCTTGTCATTCATATCTACTTCATGTCACTCTGATGCATCTTTAGATTATACATGTAAATAATAGATTAAATAAACCCATTGTCAGTCAGTTTTTGTTCATGACAATAAGGGGAGAATAATGTGCTCTTTAGCATAACAATTTGCATATAGTTTAGTTTCTTTATACTCAGTGTGCATAGTTCGGTCATACATTTGCATATAATTCACAAATCGAGCATTTGAACATATTTCAAACCGTTTGCACATTGCTCATAAAATTCCAAATTCTTGCTTGATGTTCATGGTCCACACACCTTCCTTTTATGGTAGGTTATTGCTGGGTTTGTGCGCCTTTACTTCACATTTTTGTCTCTTTTCATTTCTAGTCCCTCACTTTTTGATAATGCCAAAGGGGGAGAGAATTTTAGATTGCCACAATATATTGTCATCATCAAAAATGGGGAGATTGTTGGGTTCGTTGCACTCCATCTTTATCTTTGATAATAGTTTTGATGATGATTCTAATATATTGTGTGGTTTTCATAAGTTTTGAAGTGAAAATTATTCATGAGTATCTTGTGGAAATTGTCTTGATGTCAGATGAGCTAATATATTGACATCTTGTCTTGCAGGTTTTAATCTTCTAACTAAGTGTCGACACTGGTGTCGACACTTCCATCTACTGTAGTTTCTATATGGAGGGTGGCCTATGCATATTGATGCCTTGGCTTCCATTTGTTCACATGCTTAACCCATTCCATCTGCTCATGGTTTTTATTTCATACTGTCATGGGTATTTTGAGGAAGTATATGGATCAAACTGTGTATGCATGCTCCTTACTGAAATTAGCTTGAATGAGTTTCAACCATTCATATGTTAATTGATGTTTTGGGTTGAATGAATTTCATGTGTAGCAATACATGTCTTGTTGACTGAATTCTTACTTGAGGTTTGATTGTTTGGAAATACCCTTCATAAGTCGGGTTCTCAAGTGCCCTTCAAGCATTCTTGTCAAGATAATCTTGTGGCATCATCATTCCCCTTTTAGATTCCCATATTTCATGGTTAAACTCTAGTCTTATCTGTGATTATCTGGTTGACATGAATGAGTCTCATATGCATCAAATTGCTTGTATCACTGGCTTGATTCTAAGGTTAAACTTTGGTGGTTTGAAGATAGGGTTAGTTATGCACATATTTCTAGGTGTGGTTTGAAATTCATGATGCTTAACACATTCATTGACATTTCTTGGAATGCTGTTTAATATATGCCAACAGCTTGATACATTGCATGGTAATTTGTTTCTAATGTTTGGAAGAGGATTCTTTGGGTTTTCAACTGAGTTTATGTGAGTTTTGATTCATGTCAGCAAAAGTGTCGACTCACGGAGTCAACACTTATTTCTCTCTGTTCTGGCTGTGCTGCATATATATATTCCTCTACTCAGTAAGGTCAGTGCTAGTTGCACCAAAGTCGGTGCTAATTTTGGTCATCATGAAGCTAAGGTCGAAGCAGTTACTGTGCAAGTCGGTGCACATATTAGTTTAATAGGGTCGGTGCATCCCTTGCATCGGTGCATGTTGGTAGTCGGTGCTAGTTCTTGTTAAATCCAACCAAGGTCGCTGCATTGCAAGGTCGGTGCACCTTTTCTGCCTTATGCATTTACACGTCGGTGCATCTTTTCGCTAAGGCACATATATAGAAGGTCGGTGCACCTTTTGGCACATGTATGTTGCAGGGTCGGTGCAGGTCTTGTGCACTTGAGTCTCCAAGTCGGTGCATGTTGCCCCTTTGCACATCATATAGGTCAGTGCATATGCTCTAACACAAGTCAGTGCATGTTTGCATATGACTGTGTAGAGTCTGTGCATGTTTTCAGCAACGCTTTATAAGTCGGTGCATGTTTTCAGCAACGCTTTATAAGTCGGTGCATGTTTTCAGCAACGCTTTATAAGTCGGTGCATGTTTTCATGAAATGCATTAGAATAAGTCGGTGCATGTTTTACTGCTATACACTATGGGTCTGTGCATGTGGTTCTCCTGCAACGCATGGCAAGTCTGTGCATGTTTCGTACTTAGCAATATAGAGTCTGTACATGGTTTCTAAATGCATTTTAAGGTCCATGCACATCTTATTCACCTCTATGCACATTACTTATCCACTCACAAGTTATTTTTCGATATGCCCATTTGAAGATCCGATTGACTTGACCTTTTACACCTTTACCCTTAGGATTTCTCCTATGGTATGGGTGTAGTTTAGAGAGGTTTTTATAAGGGCCTTTGTGGTCTTCTGTTCTATATTCCTGCCCTATTTATATCATGCATTCTCCATCGAAGGAGATATCCCCTGCGCTTATTGTTCTATACTTTCTTGCAGGAGAAGACGAACGTGGAGAAGGTGTTGCGCACCTTGAAGGGGAGGGAAGAAAAAGGAGACTGTCATCAACGAGAAAACACGCCGATCTGATTCAGTCTATAGCGCGGTAGCTTAAGATTCCTCCTGGGAGTCACTATCAGTTCTGGACGGCTTCCTCTCCATGATCAGGCATTCACAGCGCACCCATTCATCCCGTCTACGAGCTTTCACTGCGGATATGAGGGGGATTCCTAGATCCTTCATTTTCGTCCTTTATATTTGAACATAGATTCATATCATGGGTGTTTATTGTATATCCTTTCTTTTCATCAAACTTGATATATTTTCGTTTGTGGGCAGAGCTGCGTTTCCGAGTATGTGGATCCATTGTGGGGAAAGTTTCCCCGAGTCTGTGTGTGTAGACGGAGCTGCGTCTGCATGTGGTTTTTGCGTACGGGGTGTGTTCCCCGACTGCGTGTGTATGTGCTATAGTGGCAGCGTCTTGCGGCCAGGCCCCGTGTGTGTATTACTGCGGAAGCAGCGTGTGTGGTGTTGTGGCTCCTCCCCGTCTTGCTACGATTCGTAGCGTGGTAGTGAAGCCTCACCGGGTTCGATGAGGGGTGGACGTAGGGAGCCCGTCGTGGTCCCGAACCACCTAAAAATCTCTGTGTTCTTTGTGGCATGCCTTTGTGGTTGTCCATTTTTTCTATCTCCATTCACAGGTCAACTTGTAGATTTTTATTCACTGCACCACTACACTTTGCTACTCTGCTATTCGTGTTTAGTTTTCGCTTAATCGTTTAGTTCATAGATTGTTTGAGTGAGATCGGAAAGACTGATTGAACCTAAATCTCACTTTTGTTGTGTAGTGGACAACGGATCTAGAGGGGAGGGGTGAATAGATCTGTCCCTCTTTTCGCAATGCAACCCTCTTTAAAGCTAGATGATGAAATAAGCAGCGGAATATAACTAGCTTGATGAAGAATACGAATGATTTGCTTGGGAAGATGATTACGCAATATAGATATTGAACCTAAGCATGCATCTAACATAAAGCAATCGCACAAGCAAACCACAACACACGAGATTTTAAGGTGGTTCGGACTGAATTTCCAGTCCTACGTCCACCCCTCACCAAATCAGGTGAGGCTCCACTAGTGCAACGCACTGAACCGCAAATCGGAAAGACCACCGATTGCCTTCCTACTAACCACCGGTAGGGACGTCAACACCGCAGATCGGACAACTTCCGATTACCTTCCTACTAACCACCGGTAGGGACGATCTTCAGTTCTAAATGTTTGAATGAAATGGAAAAGAACAAGATATGAAAACACTCAAACAAGATATGAAATATGCTCAAAGAGAAAGGATCTTGTCTGAGATTGCTCGGGCTTGAATCTTCTTTTGAAGTAGCTTGAATCACTTGGAGATTTGATGAAGAACTTCTTTCCGGAGTACTGTTCACAGCTACAATACTCGAACTCCTCTCCCTTGAACACACCCTTGCAACATTCTTTGATCTCCCTTATTAGCCTTTCTTGCTTCTACTCTTCCTTGGATGTTGCTGGATTGAGATATGAACTTGAATCACCTTGAGTTGATGGAGAGAGTGTTGATCTTCCTTTTGATCCTCTTGAATTGATGATGAGGAAGAAAGATGCAATTTAGATCACCCTTGAGAGTCTTGATTGCTTCTTCTTCCTTGGAGGTTGAGATAGCTTCAGATCTGGACTTGAATGCCTTGGAATGGATGAAGAGTTCTTCACGGAGTACTGTTCACGGCTACAGTACTCGAACTCCTCTCACCCTTGTAGCCTCCGTTGAATCCCCTTGAAGCATTAGGGTTTCTAACCCTTCATGTGTTGGTTTTATAGACCTTGAATGGTCGATAGACACACCCTAGACCAGATCCATAAATCATGGAAGATTAGGTGAGTTTTGACTAAACAAATCCATGGAAAGGGGTTGGCCACGAGGTGGAATTCGAAGTCAAACATGGCTGCATCGGGGCTGGCGGTCGACCTGTGGCTTCTGGCGGTCGACCTCCACTGAGAATCGCTGTAGAGGATTAGTCCCTGGAATTTCTGGTCGACCGCTAATGGCTGGCGATCGATCGCTACTGAAAGACACACATTCTAGCGGATGCTGGCTGCGGCGGTCGACCGCCCCTGTGCTGGCGGTCGACCGCCAGCTGGGCTGATTCTGGGCTTGCCCGGGTCGGTCCGTTATCCGCTTCAGCTCCATCATTCAACTCCATTAGCAGCCCGTGCATGTTTGTGACATCACCCTTTATAGTCTAGAAGGTATCAACTGAGTCTTTAACCTTGGATTCTCTTGGCTATACTTCTTTGTGCATTGACCTTGGATGAGTGACGAGCCGAATATGAAATGTCGACTTTTGCTTGTAAGAGAGATGAGATTTACATCCTTGCTTGGGCGCGATCAATGAGCTTTCACTTTGGCCATTGCCACTTGATTCCTTGTCCATTCATTGGCATATCTGTCATGAATAAAAACATCACGTATGTCAATCACATGAGAGTGGAAGATATCAATGACTAATAGTGTTTAGCCATTATCAAAACCAAGAATACCACAGAACTCATATGACTATAGAATGATGTCGAATGACCCAAGTGACCGCAGAATGACTCAAATGACCTCAGGGACACAACATTCTCCCCCTTTTTGATGATGGCAACACTGTGAGTCATTATGTGATAGAAATGTCTAAAATGGCACAAGTTATAACAAATGCAACATATGCAGCTCAAGATCCATGATAGTAATAGCATGTGAAGGCAATTATGATATGAATGCTATGCAATTATGCAAACCTCATCATATACACATATGAGATGCAAAGTGAATAATGGATTCTCCTCTTGGACTCTCCCCGTACACCATTCACACATCCCCCATGACAACTCACAAAGCACATAAGCTCTCCCCTTTGACAATGCGATAACGCATATAGCTATTACAAAGGACTCACACAAAGAATTCTCCCCCTTTGCCAATAGCAAAAAAGAGTGATAATAGTAAAATATCTGTGAGACCAGAGCTGAAAGGAGTTAAGGGCAAGCCATTATATGCAAACCTGAAACAGACCGTGAGTAATATATATGGTTCAAAGCTAATGAAATCCGAATTCATCAACTGAGTTCAAAAAGCAGCTACATCCAAGATGTAATAGAAATGAACCAAAGGTGCATATCATGGCAATGTTTAACCGTCCATTGTCTTATATATCCATATTCAGTAACTACAAAGGGAATAACACAAAAAACGAGTATTGAGGTTAAACAATCATGACTAAAGAAAGGAATTTTATTGGTTCAATAAATTTGATTTTCAATATCTTTTGAATTTAAAGGCACATGACTCATATTTTACGAGCAATCAAGTTAGTACATGCCTCCAAGCCGTAAGAATACACGTTGTTTAGATGCTAGTATTCCTAGGTATTTGGCAAGATTGACGGTTATGCTTCAGAATGAACAGAGATAGCAAAGTCACGTCATGACATATCCAAACTCATTTCATTGATGAGAAGATATGTTTCTCAGCAATTATGCCATTGCTCTGCCTAGAGCCCAGATGAATTAAGATAGAGAGAACAGAGGCACATCATGACATATCATTCGTCACTTGATTTGATGACGTGACATATTTCTCCGTGCAACACTATCATTGCTCTACAAATTGATTTTCAAGAATTCCAGCTCATCAAGATGTTTAGAAACAATACTAAGCTCTAGAGTATCACCAAGATTATCATGAAGTCTGGATTTTTAGATTTTAGGGTAGTCATTCAAGACATAACATGCAGTCTTTAGTGAAAGTCTATTAAAACTACAGAACATAGATGATTTCAAACAAGATATATCAGAACTACAAGGAAATCATTAAATCTGAACCATTTTTATTAAATAGATAATCATTAGGGCATATTATAGAAAGCTCTTACACCATATGTCCGTCTGTCTCATGAACTCAAACCAGACTGTAAGCCACTGAAGTGCAGTTTGCAAGAGGTAAAGAGAATCAACAAAACTCCCCCTAAGGATATGCAATGGATGCGCGAAGGAGTTATGTTTGCAATCAAGTGAAATGACAAAGGAGGTTGACCTAGTCACTCATGAAGGTGGCAGAAATGAAATGTATGACCCCACCCATGGTTGTACACTTATTAAATACCACATAATGAATATGAAATATATGCATGAATGCTGCAAAAGGACAACTCCCCCGTACTATATGGCCTATATGCGGCATTGACACATGGTACTTGGCGGAGGTGAAACCTCACTCATATTGAGTGCTTCGAGACAAGCATAACCTGCCCTTCCATACATCAACATTTGATATACCATGGCCATGCAAGAATGATGCGACACAAATCATGCAATGCATTGGGAACATAGATTCAACTTGATTATGCAACTACATGCAATGCGACACCATATGCAAAAAGACATATTGACATATAAACAATGCATGAATACCAACGTGCAAAAGACACAACTAATTGAACATGATCATCATTTCAAATTCTTATTGGCCTGAGGTCGGCAAAGACCAAGCTCCCTTCTGAGTGTTGAAAACCTGTCATTACACAAGGGCTTGGTGAAAATATCAGCAATTTGATTTAGAGTATCAACAAAATGCAGTTCAAAATTTTTCTTACTGACCTCGTTTCTAATGAAGTGATGCATAATCTCAATATGCTTAATCCTAGAGTGTTGGACTTGATTTTTTGCAAGGTTGATAGCACTAGTGTTATCACATAGAATCGGGACACAACCAAGATCTACCAAGTAGTCTTGGAGTTGGTGTTTAATCCACAACACTTAGGTGCCACAGCTCCCCGTAGCAACATATTCTGCCTCCACGGTTGAGAGGGCAACCGAGTGTTGTTTCTTGGAGGCCCAAGAAACTAAACACCCCCCTAGAAACTTACAATAGCAACTAGTACTCTTACGATCCAGCTTGCATCCAGCGTAATCCGCATCAGAATAAGATATAAGAGATAAATCACATGATGACGGATACCACAATCCCAAATCTTGAGTGCCGGCAAGATATCGAAGGATACGTTTGACGGCAGTCAAATGAGATTCTCTAGGACTAGCTTGAAATCTAGCACAAAGGCATACACTAAACTGGATATTTGGTCGGGATGCAGTCAAATAAAGCAAAGAACCAATCATACCTCTATAGACCTTTGCATCCACCAATTTACCATTTTCATCCGAATCCAGTGAAGTTGAGGTGCTCATCGGAGTTGCAATGATTTTGCTGTTTGCCATGTCAAATCTTTTTAGCAACTCCTTGATATATTTGGCTTGGCTTATGAAGCAACCATCTTCTCCTTGGTTGACCTGCAAACCGAGAAAGAATTGAAGTTCTCCCATTAGGCTCATCTCAAATTCGCTAGTCATGAGGTTAGCAAATTCTTTACACATTTTAGATTTTGTAGAACCAAACACAATGTCATCAACATAAATTTGAAAAATAAAGATGTTCTTACCTTGCTTCTTGGTGAAAAGTATTTGATCTACCTTACCTCGTGTGTACCCTTTTTCAATGAGGAATGAGATTAGTCTCTCATACCAAGCTCTTGGTGCTTGCTTAAGTCCATAAAGCACCCTGTCTAGCTTGTATACAAAATCTGCATTGTTAGAATTCTCAAAGCCAGGGGGCTACTCAACATAGACTTCTTCTTTGATCAAGCCATTCAAGAAAGCACTTTTGACATCCATTTGATACAGCTTTATTCTAAGGGAGCATGCAAAGGCAAGTAAAATTCTGATGGCTTCGAGTCTAGCAACTGGGACATAAGATTCATCAAAGTCTACCCCAAACTCTTGATTATACCCTTGAGCCACCAATCTAGCTTTGTTTCTTATTATCTTGCCATCCTCACTTAGTTTGTTCCTAAAGACCCATTTAGTGCCTATGACAGATTGTGATGAAGGTCTAGGAACAAGATGCCAAACTTTATTCCTTTTAAACTGGATTAACTTGTCTTGCATTGAATTTATCCAGTTTTCATCTTTTAATGCTTCATCAATATTTTTGGGTTCATGCTGCGAGATAAGAGCAAGTTGATCTAATTCTTCCATAATTTTAAAATGTGACCTTGTTCTAGGTCGGTCATTCAAGCTGCCAATGATGTTTTCTAAAGGATGATCCTTAAGAATTCTAATGTTTGTAGAATCGTTACCTTCTCCTGGAGCTTGATCCCTTGCATTGCTTGATTCAGCTTGGTCATCATCTTCTTTTATTTCTTCTTGTGGAGGATCACTCTTGTCCTTCATGTTTAGGAATTCCCCATCTTCATAGTTTTTCCTGCAAGAGTTATCATTGTTAGAATCATGATATTCATCAATGGAAACATGGGGTGATTCTTCCACAGTTTGACTTTTGATATTGTAAATTCTATAAGCCCTAGATCAATCAGAATATCCAAGGAATATACCTTCATCGCTCTTGGGCTCGAATTTATCTAAGTCTCTTTTGTCATTGTTGTGGATGAAGCATTTTGACCCAAACACTTTCATATGTGAGAGAGAGGGCTTTTTACCTTTCAGCAACTCATAAGGAGCCTTTTTGGTGTGTAGCCTTACCATAGAGCGGTTGATAATGTAACATGCCGAGTTTACCGCTTCGGCCCAAAACCTCCTTGGAAGTTGCCGTTCAGCAAGCATGGTTCTTGCCATCTCTACAAGTGTTCGATTTCTCCTTTCAACTACACCATTTTGCTCCGGCGTTCTTGGTGAAGAGAATCGGTGTGAAATGCCTTCAGCCCTGTAAAGATTATAGAAGTCAGTGTTTTCAAATTCACCACCATGATCAGATTGAATCTTGGAGATCTTGAACACACCGTCCTGCTTTATCTTCATGTAGAGCGCCTGAAACTCATCAAAAGCATCATTTTTATGTGTGAGAAAGAAAACCCATGTGAACCTAGAGAAGTCATCAACCAAGACATATCCATATTTTCTACCACTTAAACTAGTAGTTCTGGTTGGACTAAACAAGTCCATATGAATTAGCTCGAGTGGTTTGGATGATGTATTTTTAGATCTTCCCTTGAAAGATTTTCTTGTTTGTTTACCTAGGGCACATGCATCACACAACTTATTTTCTTGTTTAAATGATAACTCAGGCAACCCTTTCACCATTGAATGCTTTAACAATTTATGTAAGACATTATAGCTAGCATGTCCTAGTCTACGATGCCATAACCAAGCAATTTCAGATTTTGGTGCAACAAGACAAAGATTTAAATGAGCAGGATCATCTTAGTCAATCATGTAAACATTGTTGACTCTCTTACCAGAAAATTTCACCTTGTCAGATTTTGGTTCAAGAATTCTGCATTCATGAGAGTCAAACAACACTTTATGACCTTTATCACACAATTGACTTATGCTAAGTAGGTTATATTTCAAACCTTCAACTAACACATTTCCAATGGAGTTGGAGAGATTCTTACCTACATTATTTGTTCCAATGATTTTTCATTTGTTATTCCCTCCAAACGTAACGTATCCTCCTTCCTTTTCCTCCAAGAGACAAAATTTTGTTTTATCTCTAGTCATGTGTCTTGAACAGCCGCTATCAAGATACCACATGTTATGCATGGCTGCAAGACATTCCTGCACAAATAATTAAGCAATTGTATTTGGAACCCAACCAATTTTGGGTCCCATCAAACTCTTAAGATTTTCAAAACATGAAACCATTTCTTTTGGAATCCAAACCTTTCTAACATTCATGTTTTGTTTGCTTAAAGCAGGGATTTGGTTTTTCTTTTCAGCCTTGACATTTCCTTTTTGTTTAGAGGCTGTTTGTTGGATTTTGTGAAAGTTTGATGAAGTTGGCTTCTTATCCCATTGTGGCCATTGGTTGTTTTTGGGTTGAAAGTGATTGTTCTGCCACTTAGGAGATTGAAAGTTATAGGATTGATGAATACATGAATCACAATGTCTCTGAAAGTATGGTGGTGTTGGCCTATATGAATGAGCAATCCAATTTTGGTGATATCTGGAAGATTGAGCATGCAATGGCCAAGGAAGTGTTGACCTATGCTGCGGGGAAGGTCGACCTTTCTTAGGTTTTTGGACAGGCTTTTTGAGAATGTTGGTGACTGCCTCTTCAATCTTTTCTTTCCCTTTCTCCTTTTGTTTTTGTTGGTTTTGTGTGGGAGTTGTGTTTGAGGTGGAAGCTTCGGAAGATGAAACAAATGTGAGAGTTTTGAGCCCAATTGGCCTTTTGTTTGTTGGTTCAAAACTCAACCCTTCCTTGTTGAAGTTCATTCTGGTACCTAGCAAAGCATCTAGGTTTTCTCTTCCATCCACAAACTTTTCTAAAGATTATTGTTTATCCTTCAACACTTTTTCTAGGTTTTCAATATTTTGAAGAAGTTGAATGTTGACTTGTTTGATAGCTTCATACTTTTCATTGCTCAATTTACTATCTTTTTCATAGCTTTGCATTTTGAGCTTCATGCTATCAATCTCATTTCTCAAATCCTCATTTTCAGCTTCCAAGTCAGCCATTTCTTTTCTTCCTTCCTCCAAATCCTCAATCATTTTCTTAAGATCTTCAATTTCAGTCTCAAGTAGAGCATTCTTATCATTCATATTATGATCATGCACAAATGAGTTAATTTTATTTTTCAATGATTTATTCTCCTTTTTGTACATTTCATATATTTCCATGAGTTGTATATATGCATCCTCCCAATCATCAATTGTATAATCTTCAAATAGAGAATTTACCTCAGTTTCTTCAGCACCTTTGGCCATAAGGCAGAAATCTTCTTTTTCTTTGTCCGAGGAGCTGGTTCCGTCATCACACTCCTCTTCATCGCTCCATGTGGACACCATGGCCTTATTCTTCTTCTTGCCCTTCCATTTGTCAGCTTTTCTGAATCTGTCGAGACAATCATTCTTGAAATGCCCTGGTTTGTTGTAAGAATAACAAATGATTTTGTCAGATTTCTTAAAGATTTCAGAATTAGATTTGAAACCATTTCTTACCTTTGACCTTCCTCTCATGAAGCTCTTACCTTCCTTTCTCAGAAATTTTTTGAACTTACGTGTGAGCATGGATACGTCATCCTCTTCTCGCTCACTTGCCGAATCCTCACCTTCATCAGAAGTGCCATGACCGCTGGATCCTGCTTTAAGAGCTAGGGACTTCTTCTTAGGTGCCTCAGTGTCTTTGTTCTTGAGGTTGATCTCATAGGTCATCAATGACCCAATGAGTTAATCTATCTTGGTAGTTGCGAGATCTCTCGATTCTTCAACCACGGTAGCCTTTGTGTGCCATGCTGGAGTTAACGATCTGAGAATTTTCCTTACAATTTCTTGCTCTGAATATTTCTTTCCCAAATCAGTTAAACTATTAGTAAGCACAGTCAATCGAGCATACATATCTTGAATTGATTCATCAGGCTTCATGCGGAACATTTCATATTCAGAACTTAAAATGTTGGCTTTTATTTCTCGTACCTGACAGGTTCCTTCGTAGATTACCTCTAGCTTGTCCCACATTAGTTTTGCAGATGCGCAGGTAGCCACTCTTGAGAATTCAACTGGATGGAGTGAGCATTGCATGATGTGTTTGGCACTCCAGTTGACAGTGGATTGCCTTATATGTTCTTTGGTCCACAAGTCCTCATTATCCGTAAGCTCATACGGACCTTTGCTGATCACTCGCCAAAGTTCGTAGTCTTAGGCGCGAATGAACACCTGCATACGATGTTTTCAATAGGGATAATTACATCTAGTGAAATAAGGAGGCCTATTCACAGAATGTCCTTCAGGTAAATAACCCTTAGATGCCGATCCACCATTTCCCTCAAGGTCGTTGGACCCCATAATGAGAGATTAGGCTCTAATACCACTTGTTGTGTAGTGGATAGCGGATCTAGAGGGGAGGGGTGAATAGATCTGCCCCTCTTTCGTAATGCAACCCTCTTTAAAGCTAGATGATGAAATAAGCAGCGGAATATAAATAGCTTGACGAAGAACACAAATGACTTGCTTGGCAAGATGATTACGCAATATAGATATTGAACCTAAGCATACATCTAACATAAAGCAATCGCACAAGCAAACCACAACACACGAGATTTTAAGGTGGTTCGGACTGAATTTCCAGTCCTACGTCCACCCCTCACCAAATCCGGTGAGGCTCCATTAGTGCCACGCACTGAACCGCAAATCGGAAAGACCGCAGATTGTCTTCCTACTAACTACCGGTAGGGACGTCAACACCGCAGATCGGACAACTTCCGATTACCTTCCTACTAACCACCGGTAGGGACGATCTTCAGTTCCAAATGTTTGAATGAAATGGAAAAGAACAAGATATGAAAACACTCAAATAAGATATGAAATATGCTCAAGGAGAAAGGATCTTGTCTGAGATTGCTGGGGCTTGAATCTTCTTTTGAAGTAGCTTGAATCACTTGGAGATTTGATGAAGAACTTCTTCCCGGAGTACTATTCACAGCTACAGTACTCGAACTCCTCTCCCTTGAACACACCCTTGCAACCTTCTTTGATCTCCCTTATTAGCCTTTCTTTCTTCTACTCTTCCTTGGAGGTTGCTGGATTGAGATATGAACTTGAATCACCTTGAGTTGATGGAGAGAGTGTTGGATGTAGCTTTGATCTTCCTTTTGATCCTCTTGAATTGATGAAGAGGAAGAAAGATGCTGTTTAGGATACCCTTGAAAGTCTTGATTGCTTCTTCTTCCTTGGAGGTTGAGATGGCTTCAGATCTGGACTTGAATGTCTTGGAATGGATGAAGAGTTCTTCACGGAGTACTGTTCACAGCTACAGTACTCAAACTCCTCTCACCCTTGTAGCCTCCCTTGAATCCCCTTGAAGCATTAGGGTTTCTAACCCTTCATGTGTTGGTTTTATAGACCTTGAATGGTCCATAGACACCCCCCAGACCAGATCCATAAATCATGGAAGATTAGGTGAGTTTCGATTAAACAAATCCATGGAAAGGGGCTGGCAACGAGGTGGAATTCGAAGTCAAACATGGCTGCATCGGGGCTAGCGGTCGACCTCCACTGAGAATCGCTGTTGAGGATTAGTCCCTAGAATTTCCGGTCGATCGCTAATGGCTGGCGGTCGACCGCTACTGAAAGACACACATTCTGGCGGATGCTGGCTGGAGCGGTCGATCGCCCCTGTGCTGGCGGTCAACCGCCAGCTGGGCTGATCGATTCTGGGCTTGCCCGGGTCGGTCCGTTATCCACTTCAGCTCCGTCATTCAACTCCATTAGCAGCCCGTGCATGTTTGTGACATCACCCTTGATAGTCTAGAAGGTATCAACTGAGTCTTTAACCTTGGATTCTCTTGGCTATACTTCTTTGTGCATTGACCTTGGATGAGTGACGAGCCGAATATGAAATGTCGACTTTTGCTTGTAAGAGAGATGAGATTTGCATCCTTGCTTGGGCGCGATCAGTGAGCTTTCACTTTGGCCATTGCCACTTGATTCCTTGTCCATTCATTGGCATATCTGTCATAAATAAAAACATCACGTATGTCAATCACATGACAGTGGAAGATATCAATGACTAATAGTGTTTAGCCATTATCAAAACTAATAATACCACAGAACTCATATGACTATAGAATGATGTCGAATGACCCAAGTGACCACAGAATGACTCAAATGACCT
Source organism: Amorphophallus konjac (assembly GCA_022559845.1). Lineage (NCBI taxonomy): Eukaryota > Viridiplantae > Streptophyta > Magnoliopsida > Alismatales > Araceae > Amorphophallus > Amorphophallus konjac. The sequence goes on from CM040124.1 coordinate 239,883,267, forward strand.
CAGGGACACAACAACTTTTGTTCTGATTGGGTGAATTAACGTAGTTAATCTTGTTTCCACTGTGTTTAGTGGGAGTTATTTTTTTAATCCGCCATCTCGGCAAGGGGACAATTCAACCCCCCTTCTTGTCTGCCACCTAGTCTGGGCCAACAATTGGTATCAGAGCCTAGTCTCTGATTTTTATTTAGTGGACCTCAGGGTCTAGGAGAAAAGATATTGTCCATGATGGCTAATTTGAATTTAGTTCCTATCTTCGATGGTTTTGATTATATATCATGGCTTGGTAAATTCGGTATTTGGATCTCTGGTATTGATCCAAAGCTTATGAAATTAATTACTCATGGTCCTCATGTTCTCCCTAAAAATGAGTCAAGATGGACCAATGAGCATAAGAAAATGAACTCTGAACATGCTTTTGTCCTGAATGCTATTAAGGCTGCAGTGAGAGCTGATGTATTTCCTTTTGTTTCATCTTGTAGGTCAGCCAAAGAGATCTGGGATGGGCTAAGCGAAGCCCAAGGAGAAAGCTAGAAAAGTGAGTGCCTCGTGGCAAACAGTGAGCTTGAGTGTCAAAGTGAGGAAAGCTCTAAGGTAAACTCCGATTCTGATGAAGAAGATGAGATTAGCTATGATGATCTAGTGGTTGCTTATGATGGATTGTTTGAAAGGTATAAAACATTAAAATCTACAAACAGGAAGTTGAAAAAGAAAATTGAATGCTCTCATGCTAATCATTTCTCTTGTGAAAAATGTGCTGAATTTGAAAAATTAAGAAAGCCTTCCATGCTTGAGGTTGATAGCTGTAAAGAAACTATTTCAATTCTGAAAACTGAAAATAAAACCTTAATGGCTAAAATTTTAGAACTTAAAAACATTGAAAAAGAACCCAGAAGTAAATTGAGCTGTTCGGATAGTGATCATATTTTACTACATAAACTTGTGCAGAATGACAAACTTGCTAAGGAGAATGAAGAGTTGAAGCATTTAAACACAGCTATATCTGAAAAATTGTTTACTCTTGAAAAAGGAAAACATGTGATTGTTGATAATTCTGAAAATCTTCATGCTCTAGAAAAAGAGGTTGTTGGGTCTCCTCTGGAGTTAACCAGTAGTGTGTGTACTACTATGTGCTGAAAGTGTTTTGATTGAATGGCAATAGTAAAGTTGCTTGGTTGACTTTATTTTGACCATGATAATGTTATGTATTTTGATGAACTTTTACATGTCAGATATATACACATAAATCATGTTTGCACACCTATACTGAAACAATCATATTTCATTAAACTGTCTGACTACAATCACGTTTATAGGGTCAGTGCAAATCATTTGTCATTCAGTTGCTAAGCGTCAAGGTCGATGCAATTCACTGTTTAGGTCGATGCATTTGTTGTTTGTTTGAACTAAGTCTGTGCATCTCATTGTTGATGTCAGTGCATGCCTTGCATTACAAACGACTCAGGTCTGTGCATGTTTACGTTTAAGTGAATATAGGGTCGATGCTGTTTACTGTTGCACCTATCATAAGAGTCAGTGTATATCTTGCATTACACATAGTCAAGGTCTGTGTAGATCTTCTCACATGCTAAATAAGTTCTATGCATAGGTGTTTTGTACACAACCACGTTAGTGCGTACTTCCACATTGCCTGAGTAAAGTCAGTGCACATTCCCTTAGGGACCATGAAGGTCAGTGCATAACTTGCTGAATTCACTTTAGGGTCAGTGCACATCTCTTTTATGCACACAAAGGGTCTGTGCATGTTTCGCCCTATGCGTAACCAAGTCTGCGCACTTCACTGCAATAAAGCCATGAAGGTCAATGCAATCTTTATTCCTTGCACATGCAAGGTCCGTGCATGATAGGTTTATGGCACATTGGGTCGGTGCATCCTTGGCATCTTGCACACGCAAAGTCAGTGCACTTTTTACCCCTACTATCATACAAAGCCTGTACACGCTCTTCATACACTTCTATCAAGGTCTGTGCATGGTTTGAAGTCTAAGCATACTTGTCACATAAAATATTATATAAAATGACCATGCTTGCCTTATGGATAGTTTGAGTCCGTGCACTTTTGTTCCTACACTTCTATCAAGTCTGTGCAACTCTTTTATCTGTCGGATTGGTTAATGCTGACTAAGTGGTTTACATGTTTGACAGGACAAGTGTTCATGATCTTTAAGGAGGGCACGTGATCCAAGGCTGAAGACATAGCACTGCTCGTGCCACATGGAAAGCTCTCACATTCAGATGCTGCCATGTGGCCTTGTAAAAATTCAGATCTGGACAAAAAGATTGGGCGAGAAATGTGGTTTCCACGCGCCCATCTCTCTACTGCCTACAAATAAGAAGCCGTTTGCTCAAAAGAAGTATGTATGTTTGGTAATTGAGAGAAAGAGGAGGAAGCAGTGAGAGCTCAAGAGCAAGCACGATCTAGCAGAGCAAAAGCCAGCAACAATTGAGAGAGCTGTGAGAGCTTTGTGAGAAGAGTATTGGAGAGTCTTTGTGTTCGGTCTCTTGGTTCAAAACTAGAGCCGTTTCGCTCTTTGCTAAGAGCTACATTTGTGTTTCAATTTTCAACTTTTCTTTCATTTTTGATTTAAAACCTTGTTCTACAAGCTGTGTGTCAGCGGTAGAAGAGGATTCCTCTGGTAGGTCAAGCTGTAAACCTCAGCGGTAGAGGAGAACTCCTCTGGTTAGCATAAGATGTAATGCTTAGCGGTTGTAGGGAACCTTTCCCCGAAGCTGTGGATCAGCGGTCTTAAAACTATGTAATCAGCAGTGAAGTCACACTAGATTCTAGTGTGGGGTGGACGTAGATCTCTGGGTAGAGGTCGAACCACCTAAAAACCCTGTGTCTCTCGTGTGATTGTGCAGTGATTTGTGTCCATCTCAGTCTTCGCTTCAGCACTCATTAAATGGATGTTTAGGATCGATTGAGTACCAATCCACTTAAGTTGATCTATTATGGTTGTGGTTATGTGCTTCCTGATTATCCTACAGTAGTTCGATTTAATTCCACACTAGTTTAGCTGCTGTAGAAATTTTAAAATAGGTGCTTGATCTATTCACCCCCCTCTAGATCTACAACATAGGTTGCTAGCTATAAGTCTATGAACTCTCTTTTGAATGATAAAATTACATCTTGTGAAGATGAGATTCCTAAATCTGAATTGCATATCTTGTTCTTAGAAAATGAAATCAAAAAGTTGAATGAATTCTTGCCCACATATGTAGAACCAAATCAAAAATCAAAAAATAATTCTGGTTTCTCTAGTGTGCGTACCATCTGTTCACACGAGAAACGCTTTCACACAACTAAAAGAAGGAATGTCTCCTGTTACTATTGTGGCAAATTTGGCCATGATATGTATAACTGCTTTTTGATGAAATTCGATGATAATGAGACATTGAAGTCAAGATTGGAAATTGTTGATGATTCTAAAAATCATGAAAAACATATGAAGAAAAACTTCAATGCTCATTGCTATTACTGTGGATTACATGGACATGTCTTTGAAAATTATATTACCAAGAAAAGAGATAATGAGTTGTCCGTTGAAAGAAACTCTTCATGGTGCTTTTATTGTGGTGAAATTGGACATATAATGAATGATTGTTGTGTAATAAAAAATGATGAAGATTGGTCCATGAAAAGAAAATCCTTTTGTTGCTTTTATTATGGTGAAAATGGTCATTCCATGGATGATTGTTCTACAATGAGAAATGATGATGATTGGTGTTCTAGGAAATATAAGAATATATTTTCTCATGCTAGAACTAATCCCTCGGGACCCAAGATGGCTAGGGTATCGAAAACTTCGAAATGAGAAATCTATTTTGTAGGGGCGCCTTGAGGCCAAGGAATGTTGATAAATAAAAGCTTCTCAGGTGAGAAAGAAATGGTTTGAATTCGAACTTTGTTCTGCTTATGTTCACTTTGAAAATTCTACAAAGGTAAAAGTTGAATTTGGAGTTTGCATTTAAACAATTGCATTCCTGTTTTGTTGATTTTAGCAACTTCAAAAGTGTTGAAATTTGCAGGTTAAATAGCTAGGTGATTATGACTGCTTTGCATAGTCTCTATTTCACGTTTTGTGAATAAATCTGGTTTTTGAATACTTTACTTTGTTCATAAAGCCTCTCACATCTTTGTTCATTTTTTTTGAATAACAATGTTGTTTTGCTTACACAGTTTACATACTTAACCTCTGGCACATATAATACACATCTTTGCATACTTGTACATAAAGGAAGTCTTTAATCATATGTTCGGTTATGTGCATATACTTGACATATTTGTGTGCTTGAATACCATGATTATCCAGTATATCGAATGGCGATCGTGGAAGGTTGGATTTTGTCCAACTGGAAGCCTTCCCCATGCTTGATGGTGGTCTTCGGACCTACGTTCTCAGCTACGTACCGGTAGTCACCTTGTGTGAAGACTTTACCTTGATGGATGTTTGAGTGTATATATATTATATCACCCTTTTCTTGAAAACATCCTATGACTTTTTCCCCTGCTAGATAAAATTGCATTGATTTAGACATGTTTGTTACGTGGCATATATTAAGGGGGAGATTTTTTTATAACCGTGCATACACTTAAGGGGAGACATAACTGTGATTAGACCAATTCATGTCTTACATTCAGTACAACCACCCACACACTTTGCACCTTTTTGAGATAAATGATTCAATTTAATAAGAATTTCAGTTATTCCTCTCAACACTTTAGAGGGCTCTTGAATCTCTACATGGAATTCACATGTCTCGTGAGGTAAAAGCTGTTTGCCCCACCAAAAATCTTTATAAGTGGAATGCGAATCCGAGTAGCCGAGAATCTTCCCTGAAATAAAGGAGGAAACTCACGTCTAAAAGTGAAGCTAATCCACATGAAAATAAGTGTGATTCACCACCAAGTAGCCGAGAAGTGTCCCTGAGACAAAGGATATAACTCGCGCCGAAAGGTGACAAAATCCACAGTTAAGATAAGTGACGAAATTGAGTAACCGGGAAATACCCCTGAGACAAAAGGTATGACTCGTGTCAAAAGGTTAGTCACCTTTTTGTGTTTAATCAAAATAGGGGTTATACGTAGCTACCGATATTCTAGCTTTGTGTATGGAAGTGTATGGGGGATAGGTTCTTTCCTGTGTTCTTTAGAAAATCTGTTTATCCATATGATCTTGAAATTCATGGCTCAATTATCACATATTCACCTTGGCCTTGATTGTGTGAATGTACTTTATGAATCTGTCAACCTTCATACTTTATGCAATACTATCTTTTTGTAAGCACGACCCTCTTAGCATTTCTCATGCACATCATGTTCCCTAATCAATATCATTATTCTTAAACCTATCCCTAAGGGACTTGTTTTCTTTTATATATATCTATCCGTGCTTGATTGCCTAATCTTGTCATTCATATCTACTTCATGTCACTCTGATGCATCTTTAGATTATACATGTAAATAACAGATTAAAAAAACCCATTGTCAGTCAGTTTTTGTTCATGACAATAGGGGTTGTTCATGACAATAGAGGGAGAATAATGTGCTCTTTAACATAACAATTTGCATATAGTTTAGTTTCTTTATACTCTGTGTGCATAGTTAGGTCATACATTTGCATATAATTCACAAATCGAGCATTTGAACATATTTCAAACCGTTTGCACATTGCTCATAAAATTTCAAATTCTTGCTTGATGTTCATGGTCCACACACCTTCCTTTTATGGTATGTTATTGCTGGGTTTGTGCGCCTTTACTTCACATTTTTGTCTCTTTTCATTTCTAGCCCCCCACTTTTTGATAATGCCAAAGGGGGAGAGAATTTTGGATTGCCACAATATATTGTCATCATCAAAAAGGGGGAGATTGTTGGTTTCGTTGCGCTCCCTCTTTATCTTTGATAATGGTTTTCATGATGATTCCAATATATTGTGTGGTTTTCATAAGTTTTGAAGTGAAAATCATTCATGTGTATCTTGTGGAAAATGTCTTGATGCCAGATGAGCTAATATATTGACATCTTGTCTTGCAAGTTTTAATCTTCTAACTAAGTGTCGACACTGGTGTCGACACTTCCATCTACTGTAGTTTCTATATGGAGGGTGGCCTATGCATATTGATGCCTTGGCTTCCATTTGTTCACAAGCTTAACCCATTCCATCTGCTCATGGTTTTCATTTCATATTGTCATGGGTATTTTGAGGAAGTATATGGATCAAATTGTGTATGCATGCTCCTTGCTGAAATTAGCTTGAATGAGTTGTAGCCATTCATATGTTAATTGATGTTTTGGGTTGAATGAATTTCATGTGTAGCAATACATGTCCTATTGACTGAATTCTTACTTGAGGTTTTGATTGTTTGGAAATACCCTTCATAAGTCGGGTTCTCAAGTGCCCTTCAAGCATGCTTGTCATGATAATCTTGTGGCATCATCATTATCCTTTTAGCTTCCCATGTTTCCTGGTTAAACTCTAGTCTTATCTGTGATTATCTAGTTGACATGAATGAGTCACATATGCATCAAATTGCTTGTATCACTGGCTTGATTCTAAGGTGAAGCTTTGGTGGTTTGAATATAGGGTTGGTTATGTACATATTTCTAGGTGTGGTTTGAAATTCATGATGCTTAACACATTCATTGACATTTCTTGGAATGCAGCTTAATATATGCCAACACCTTGATACATTGCATGGTTATTTGTTTCTAATGTTTGGAAGAGGATTTTTGGGGTTTTCAACTGAGTTTATGTAAGTTTTGATTCATGTCAGAAAAAGTGTCGACTCACGGAGTCAACACTTATTTCTCTCTATTCTGGCTGTGTTGCATATATATATTCCTCTGCTCAGTATGGTCAATGCTAGTTGCACCAAAGTCGGTGCTTATTTTGGCCTTCATGAAGCTAAGGTCAAAGCAGTTACTGTGTAAGTCGGTGCACATATTAGTTTAATAGGGTCGGTGCATCCCTTGCGTCGGTGCATGTTGGTAGTCGGTGCTAGTTCTTGTTAAATCCAACCAAGGTCGCTGCATTGCAAGGTCGGTGCATCTTTTCTGCCTTATGTATTTACACATTGGTGCATCTTTTCGCTAAGGCACATATATAGAATGTCGGTGCACCTTTTGGCCCTTGCATGTTGCAGGGTCGGTGTAGGTCTTGTGCACTTGAGTCTCCAAGTCGGTGCATGTTGCCCCTTTGCACATCATATAGGTCAGTGCATATGCTCCAACACAAGTCAGTGCATGTTTGCATATGACTGTGTAGAGTCTGTGCATGTTTTCAGCAACGCTTTATAAGTCGGCGCATGTTTTCATGAAATGCATTAGAACAAGTCGGTGCATGTTTTACTGCTATACACTATGGGTCTGTGCATGTGGTTCTCCTACAACGCATGGCAAGTCTGTGCATGTTTCGTACTTAGCAATACAGAGTCTATACATGGTTTGTAAATGCATTTTAAGGTCCATGCACATCTTATTCACGTCTATGCACATTACTTATCCACTCACAAGCTATTTTTCGATATGCCCATTTGAAGATCCGATTGACTTGACCTTTTACACCTTTACCCTTAGGGTTTCTCCTATGATATGGGTGTAGTTTGGAGAGGTTTTAACAAGGGCCTTTGTGGTCTTCTATTCTATATTCCTGCCCTATTTATATCTGTTGGGTATTGCATTCCCACATTATTTTTGACCTTGGTTTTGATGATAACAAAATATTGTGTATTTGTGGAGCAAATATTTATCATGCTTTTGGAAAGGCTTAAAATGTCCAATGAAAGTACTCACTGGTGTGAAAATGAATATCTATCACTTGGAGTTTCTTGTTGTTGAGCATTTGGAAATGATTGGTAAATACACGAATCCTTTTTGTATGTTTGAGCTTCCATGGTTTTATACTCGAATGCTTAAGAGATTTAAAGTCTATCAAATGCCCAAGATGGTGGTTCATGTTTTACAATTCGATTTACTTGTTGCAATGTGCATTTGAATGTGTATAGATATAGAGTTTTATGTGGAAGAATCAAGTTAAGGAGAACTCAATTTTTGATACATAAACTAACTTGATGTTTGTGTTTTTACAGGTTCAAGGATGGTTTTTAAACCCTCTCATGTCAAGTGAACGATGGTAATATCTAACCATTTCTTATGCTTGATTTGAATGGGAGTTTTGAGAAGTTTTAGTTTTAACTTGTCTTCCATGGCTTTATGTGTGGGTTGTTTTCAAGAACATCTTCCATGAGATGTTATTGCCTTGAATGAGTTTCTTGCATCTCTAAGATGAGATATTTGAGTTTTCAAATGTGCTTATGTGATTCTCATGAAACGTGTTGAAATTTGGTTTGAATGGTCCAAATACTTTGTTAAATGCATGATAATTATATCATGATTTTTGGATGTGTTTTTGATGCTTAAACTTCGCTAAAACTGGTGTTTTGTAAACCCTCTCCGCAGGGGTCGACCCATGGGGTCGACCCTTAGAGTTTATGTCTGGACAGAACACTTGTTTGTGACCCAGTGTGCAGGGGTCGACCCATGGGGTGGGTTCTGGGGTGTGTTTTTGCTCTGCTAGTCCTCTGGTTGCCCAGGGGTCGACCCATGGGGTCGACTCATTCCGGCACGGGATTCTCAGGAGCATCCGAAACCCATTGAAAACATTTCTAAACTTTACCAAAACACCCCCCATTAGTTACTAGTCATGTTTAGGTGTTTCTAACACACTTTGGGAGGGTTTTATGTGTCTTTTCCCCACCCCTCTATATATATCATTGTGAACTCCAAATTTGAGAAGAGAAAACCCTAATGTGCTATCTTTCTCTTATCTTGTAGGTGAAGAAAGGGGGAAAAGGAAGGAGAGGCTATTGCAAGGTGGATTTCATCTCCAACAAAGCATTTCTGGAGATTGTGGAAGAAGAGAAAGAAGAGCGGATAGACGAGAGGATCAAGAGAAAGCTTGAATCACCGTCATCCGACCTCCCTCCGAATCGGGAAACAAAGAAGATCATTTTCAGCCCTTTCTACATATGGGGATTCATTTCTTCACTCTTTTCCCATCTATTCCAGTCATTTAATCTTCGTCTATGAGCATGTATTGAACATATCATTTATTTCTGAACTTTAACTATGTGTGTGGTGAACTGTCTGCGTACGGTTGTGATCATATCTTGCCGCGAGTGTTGCGGTGTGTGTGTGTGGATTGATCCCGTTGTTGGTTCGTTGTTGAGACGAAGTCTCCGTGTGTGTTGGAGTATATTCTCCGTGTGCTTCGTTGTTAAGCAAGTGAAGCCTCACCGGTTAGGTGAGGGGTGGACGTAGGGAGCCCGTCGTGGTCCCGAACCACCTTCAAATACTCGTGTCCTGTGGTTGCTTGCTTGTTCATTTTTCTTGTTCCAACACATTCGAGTGTGCTCGGAGAGATTGAGTGAACTAGATTTATTTCTGTTCAACTTGTTTTTCATCAATCTCATTAATTTCGCATATTGTTTAAAATTTGTAATTTCGTGTGGGGGACAATTCAACCCCCCCCCCTTCTTGTCCGCGTACATTGTTATCTGGGCCAACAATTGGTATCAGAGCTAGGCCTCTGATTTTATTCAATCTCACGGTTGAGGAGGAAAGATTGTTTAGCAATGGATAGTAGGGGAATGATTCATGAGGGACATTCTATACACAGGCCCCCATTCTTTGATGGCACAAATTACCCCTATTGGAAAAATAGAATGATAGTGTTTTTGCGAGCACATGATTACAATAGCTGGAAAGTCATTAGTAAAGGTCCTCATAAATTGCCCGATGATGAGGATAGTTGGAATGAGGAGCATATTAAACATTCATGTGAAAATTTCAGGGCTATGAATATAGTGCAATGTGCTGTTCATCCGAATGAATATTCACGTATATCTATGTGTTCCTCTGCGCAGGAAATGTGGGAGAAGCTCCGACTCATATACAAAGGAACGTCGGAAGTAAAGGAGACAAAAGCAAATCTATTGGTCCGAGAATATGAGCTCTTCATGATGAAGCCACATGAGACCATCTCGGACATGTTTGCTAGGCTTATGGAGATCTCCAATGGGTTGAAGGCACTAGGAAAAGAATATACGAATCAAGAGCTAGTAAGGAAGGTGTTGTGGTCCTTGTCACCACAATGGCATACAAAAGTGACCGTGATAGAAGACTCCAAAGATCTCACTACACTCAAGCTGGATGAGTTGATTGGGTCCTTGATGACCTATGAAATTAGCATTGAGAGGAGAGAGGAAGAGAAGGGCAAAAAGAAATCAGTGGCATTTGAGGCTCACTCAAAATCTTATGAAGAAAGCGATGAAGGGTCAAGTCTAAATAGCAGTGAGGAAGAACTTGTGAATGTCATCACTAGTAAAGCTAGAAAATTGTTCAGAAAGGCTAGGCAAGATGGCACTTCTCTTGAAAAAATTCCAAAGAAAACATTGAGGAACAAAAGGGAGATTAGATGCTATGAGTGTGGAAAAGTCGGCCATATGAGAAGCAAATGTCCAAGTTTTCAAAAGAAACTGAAGAAAGAAAAAGTGAAGAAGCCCAAGGCCATGAAGGCGATTTGGAGTGATGAGGACGAGAGCGAGTCCAAATCCGAGAAGGATGATGAGCTGGACGAGGCGGTCCAGAATTTATGTCTAATGGCCGATGAGGAAAACGGCACCGAGGTAAACTCTGATAACGAAAACCTTACTTGTGAAGAATGGGAAATAGCTTATGCTGGAATGTATAAAAAGTGTAAGAAGTTGAAACATGAAAATAAAAATCTGAAAAAGAAGTTTCATGATGTTTTACATTCTAGTTCAGCTTCATGGACTAAATGTAGTTTGCTTGAGTTAGAACTTGAGAACATGAAAGATGAAAATGAAATGTTGTTGTCTAAAGTTTCTCTTTTTGAGGATGATATTTCATGTCTAGAGATTGAAAAACAACATACTTATGAAGATGTGAAAAATCTAAAAATTGAAAATGAACAATTGGTAAAGGAGTTGGATGAGCTTAAATCAAGACTGTGTGAATGTGAAAAATCTAAGAAAGAAATTGAAACCAACTTCAATGCAAGATGAATTGCAGAAATTGAAAGGTCTTGTTGAAAAAGAATTGAAAGGAAAACAGAAAATGTCTGAATATGGTGAAACTAGCAATGAAAATGCTAGGAATGAGAAGAGAGTTGTGGGACACTCACCCACAAAGAAAAATTCCGTTGTGAAAAATAGATTTCAAAAATCATGTAGTTCATATGACTATACTCATGTTGACTCATGCATGAACTCACATGTTGCTAGATCATATATGCATAGAAGTCATTTTTGAAAGCCAAATGTCACATGTTTTTACTGTGGTATGTTCGGCCACTCTATGTATGTGTGTGACTTGATGAGGGCCGATGATGAGTGGTTTGAAAGGAAAAATAAAATATATTTTGGCCATGCTAGAACTAACCCCTCGGGACCCAAGATGACTTGGGTACCCAAAAATTTGAAATGAAAATTCTACTTTGTAGGGGTGCCTTGAGACCAAGAAGATGCTGGTAAATAATGGCTTCTCAAGGCAAAGGTAGAGAGCTCAAGTTCTGAAATCTTGTGTTGAAAAATTCAGGTATAAACTTGGTTGGATCTCGTCATTCGATCCACCTTGATCATGCAACTACCTTTTGTTGATTTTGGTTGTGATATAGAAGAATTTGTAGTTTAGATAAGTGTCTTGTTCATAGAGTCTTTGATACACACCTTTACTTCCTTTTGCTAATAACAATTCAGTCCTAGCATACACTTGCATATACTTTATACACTTCTATGCTTGAATGCAATGATTGTTCGGTATCTCAAATGGTGAGATGTGGAAGGGTGGATTACATCCATCCGGAAGCTTTCACTATGCGTGAGGTGGTCTTCAGACCTATGTACTCTGCTCCGTACCGAAAATCATATTGCTTGAATTAATTCCAAAATCCTTGCTTGCTTGCATGTATATATCTCTAGATAACCATTTTCTTGAAAATCTTCTAAGACATAACCTCCTTGATAAATAAATTACAGTGTTCTTGATCTTTTGTGAACCATGACATATACAAAGGAGGAGGACTTATTTCTAACTGTGCATACATTTAGGGGGAGTCATAACTTTATCTAGGCAAATTCAGTTTCTACATTCAAAATAATTACCCACATACTTTGTTCAAAAATGATGCATATGACTTTGATTGATAAGGATTTCAGAAATTCTTTTTAACACTTCAAGGGAAACAAATTTCTACATAAAAATTAAGTGAATCGTGAGGAAAAAGCTACCTACCCCGCAAGCTTCAATAAGTGGATTGTCTAACCAAGTAGCCGGGAATCCCCACTGAAATAAATGAGGAAACTTGCGTCGAAAGGTGAAACAAAATTTCACATTGCATGATGAATCCTAGTAGCCGGGAAACCCCATTGAGACACATGAGGTGACTCGCGTCGAACGGTGAAATTCAATAAAAGAAAAGTATACAAAAAGGGGTTGTGTGAAGCTACCAAAAGTCGAGGATCGAAATGGAAGTGTAGGAAGGAAATAACCCTCTAGTGTTTTCTAGAAATTATGTTCATATCCATATAATTTTAAAGTTCATTGCTCATTTACACAAATTTTAATTTTGGGTATTATTGTGATGACTATATATCTTGAATTTGTTCTTATCATGGTCTATGTAGTACCTCGAGCATATGCATGCACTATCTTTTTTGATTATGCTTCATGTCTCACATTTCGATTTAGAATGAACTGTTCAGTCGTTATCCTCTTACCCCACTAAGGGGGAGTAATATAAATATTTGTTTGCTTGACTCTAATGCTTGCTTGCTTGTCTGCTTGCCTGCATAAGTCATGTAATACTTTAGCTCCCATAGATGCATCATTAGATCATACATGTTCATATCAGCTTAAATAACCCTTTTGTCAATCTGTTTTTGTTGAAGACAAAGGGGGAGAAAAGGTGCACATAATGTTCATATCTGTTTGGAAGTTTAGAAGTTTTTGTGCATATATCATGTTTCTTTGACATGGTTGGTTTTCATACTTTTTGCTCTAGCTTTTGTATTCCCCATTTTTGATTATGTCAAAGGGGGAGAAAAATATTTAGATTGCCATAATATTTTATCATCATCAAAAAGGGGGAGATTGTTGGGTATTGCATTCCCACATTATTTTTGACCTTAGTTTTGATGATAACAAAATATTGTGTGTTTGTGGAGTAAATATTTATCATGCTTTTGGAAAGGCTTAAAATGTCCAATGAAAGTACTCATTGATGTGAAAATGAATATCTATCACTTGGAGTTTCTTGTTGTTGAGCATTTGGAAAGGATTGGTAAATATAAGAATGCTTTTTGTATGTTTGAGCTTCCATGGTTTTATACTCGAATGCTTAAGAGATTTAAAGTCTATCAAATGCCCAAGATGGTGGTTCATGTTTTACAATTCCATTTACTTGTTGCAATGTGCATTTGAATGTGTATAGATATGGAGTTTTATGTGGAAGAATCAAGTTAAGGAGAACTCAATTTTTGATACATAAACTAACTTGATATTTGTATTTTTATAGGTTCAAGGATGGTTTTTAAACCCTCTCATGTCAAGTGAACGATGGTAATATCTAACCATTTCTTGTGCTTAATGTGAATGGGAGTTTTGAGAAGTTTTAGTTTTAACTTGTCTTCACATGGCTTTATGTGTGGGTTGTTTTCAAGAACATCTTTCATGAGATGTTATTACCTTGAATGAGTTTCTTGCATCTCTAAGATGAGATATTTGAGTTTTCAAATGTGCTTATGTGATTCTCATGAAACATGTTGAAATTTGGTTTGAATGGCCCAAATACTTTATTAAATGCATGATAATTATATCATGATTTTTGGATGTGTTTTTGATGCTTAAACTTGGCTAAAACTGGTGTTTTGTAAACCCTCTCTGCAGGGGTCGACCCATAGGGTGGACCCATAGAGTTTCTGTCTGGACAGAACACTTGTTTGTGACCCAGTATGCAGGGGTCGACCCATGGGGTCGACCCACACTGCATGGGTCGACCCCTGGGTTCTGGGGTGTGTTTTTGCTCTGCCAGTCCTCTGGTTGCCCAGGGGTCGACCCATGGGGTCGACCCATTCCGGCACGGGATTCTCGGGAGCATCCGAAACCCATTGAAAACATTTCTAAACTTTACCAAAACACCGCCCATTAGTTACTAATCATGTTTAGGTGTTTCTAACACACTTTGAGAGGGTTTTATGTGTCTTTTCCCCACCCCTCTATATATATCATTGTGAACTCCGAATTTGAGAAGAGAGAACCCTAATGTGCTATCTTTCTCTTATCTTGTAGGTGAAGAAAGGGGGAAAAGGAGGGAGGGGCTATTGCAAGGTGGATTTCATCTCCAACAAAGTATTTCTGGAGATTGTGGAAGAAGAGAAAGAAGAGCGGATCGACGAGAGGATCAAGAGAAAGCTTGAATCACCGTCATCCGACCTCCCTCCGAACCGGGAATCAAAGAAGATCATTTTCAGCCCTTTCTACATATGGGAATTCATTTCTTCACTCTTTTCCCATCTATTCCAGTCATTTACTCTTCGTCTATGAGCATGTATTGAACATATCATTTATTTCTGAACTTTAACTCTGTGTGTGGTGAACCGTCTGCGTACGGTTGTGATCATATCTTGCCGCGAGTGTTGCGGTGTGTGTGTGTGGATTGATCCCGCTGTTGGATCGTTGTGGAGACAAAGTCTCTGTGTGTGTTGGAGTATATTCTCCGTGTGCTTCATTGTGAAGCAAGTGAAGCCTCACCGATTCGGTGAGGGGTGGACGTAGGGACCCCGTCGTTGTCCCGAACCACCTTAAAATCCCCGTGTCCTATGGTTGCTTGCTTGTTCATTTTTCTTATTCCAACACATTCGAGTGTTCTCGGAGAGATTGAGTGAACTAGATTTATTTCTGTTCAACTTGTTTTTCATCAATCTCATTAATTTCGCATATTGTTTAAAATCTTTAATTTCGTGCGGGGGACAATTCAACCCCCCCTTCTTGTCCGCGTACATTGTTATCTGGGCCAGCAATATCCTGCGATCTCCATCGAAGCAGATATCCCCTGCGCTTATTGTTCTATACTTTCTTGCAGGAGAAGAAGAACGTGGAGAAGGTGTTGCACACCTTGAAGGAGAGGGAAGAAAAAGGAGACTGCCATCAACGAGAAAACACGCCGATTTGATTCAATCTAGAGCGCGGTAGCTCAAGATTCCTCTTGGGCGTCGCTATCAGTTCTAGACGGCTTCCTCGCCGTGATCGGGCATTCGCAACGCACCCATTCATCCTGTCTACGAGCTTTCACTGCGGATCTGAGGGGGATTCCTTGATCCTTCATTTCTATCCTTTATATTTGAACATAGATTCATATCGTGGGCGTTTATTATATATCATTTCTTTTCATCGAACTTGATATATTTTCATTTGTGGGCGGAGCTGCGTTTCCGAGTGTGTGGATCCATTGTGATGAAAGTTTCCCCGAGTCTGTGTGTGTAGACGGAGCTGCGTCTCCGTGTGGTTTTTATGTCCAGGGTGTGTTCCCCGACTACGTGTGTGTGTGTGCTGTAGTGGCAGCGTCTTGGGGCTAGGCCCCGTGTGTGTATTACTACGGAAGCAGCGTGTGTGGTGTTGGGGCTCGTCACTGTCTTGCTACGGTTCGTAGCGTGGTAGTGAAGCCTCACCAGGTTCGGTGAGGGGTGGACGTAGAGAGCCCGTCGTGGTCCCGAACCACTTAAAAATCTCAGTGTTCTTTGTGGCATGCCTGTGTGTTTGTCCGTTTCTTCTATCTCCATTCACAGGTCAACTTGTAGATTTTTATTCACTGCACCACTACACTTTGCTACTCTACTATTCGTGTTTAGTTTTTGCTTAATCGTTTAGTGCATAGATTGTTCGAGTGAGATCGGAAAGATTGAGTAAACCTAAATCTCACTTTAGTTCTGATTGGGTGAATTAACGTAGTTAATCTTATTTCCGATGTGTTTAGTGGGAGTTATTTTTTAAATCCGCCATCTCGGTAGGGGGATAATTCAACCCCCCTTCTTGTCCGCCATCTAGTCTGGGCCAACATGACTGATATGCAAAAATTGCCAATGTAATCTTTTTATGCATGTTTTCAGTTTTTGCAAGGACTTAAACTTTTAAGAAAGCATGAAGTAAGTAAATGCATGAGATAGAATTTCAAGGAATTTACCACAGAACTATGAGCGTTTATTTCAGATTCAATTTGAAAGCACATTCAAAACAAGAGCAAATTGATTTCATTCAAAAAATATGTTTCCACATAAGCCAAATAATTTAATTTCTGAATTTTGATACAAGGCGGAGAACTTTGATCTGAGGATCAACTCACGCATGGTGTTAGCTTCTTGATAGACCTAATATGTCATTTCACATAACAGCATTTGATATACCACATATTCATTTATTGAAAGCATGAATGGCTTGTGAAGAAATGCAATTCAAACATAACATGATATAAGAAACATAACATAAGTAGAGGACATCAAAATCACATATTTAACAAATAAGAAGCAAAGTTGGGGTTTTACCAAATGAGTGTGCCTTGTTCCCTTTTATTGGAACCCCTTTCATTCTTTATTTACCTCAAGACACACCTTCATCAAAACTATCTCATTTGACGGATTTTGGCACCCAAGTCTTCTTGGGTCCTTGGATGTTAGTAGCATTCCCATCAAACAAAGTTTTCTTCTTTTTCATTGCCACAATATCATCAATCCTCATGATCCTGCAATCCTCAATGACATGTCCATGGTTTCCACAATAAAAGCATTGAGGAGTGATAACTCTAGCAAAAGATTTCCTTTTAACATGATCAAAAGAGTTTTCTAAAACATTCCTTCTTCTATTTTCAAAAGGTCTAGATTTAACAAAATTAAACATAGCATTCATTTTAGAAGCATGAGAATCATGATTTTTCAAAAACTAACACTCTTTCATAACATATCCGTACTTCCCACAATGAAACCAACAAGGAGATGTGGGTCTACGGAATGACTTTTCATTGTTTACATGAGTTTTTGTAAACAGGTTTTTCTTATAGGATGTAAACCTTTGAGCATGAAAGACGTGTTCATTTCTGAATTTTCTTTAAAAATCAAGCTTAACATTCATGACATGAAAATCATCATTTTACTTTACAAAGCAATTATCCATCACATGGCCTAATTTGTGACAATTGAAGTAAGAAATATTTCTCTTTCTTTTGAAAGCATGTTTATCTTTGCATGCATTTTCATCATCCATTTTCATGACTTTACAATCATCTATTTCATGACCATACATGCCACAATAAAAGCATTCAACATTCAATTTTATTTTTCACCTACCTTGAACCTTTTGAAACCCTTTTTTGCATTTTGGGCTTTATGTTAAAATTTTTCTTTTTCTTAAAAACATTTTCATTTGATTTCTTTGTTGTTTGAGGAGCAGATTGACTTGGAGACCCATTTGATGTGCTGAATATGTTTGAACTGTGGACAAATGATGCATAGACTTTGTTTTAAAAATTCATTTTGTTCACAGGATTATAGCCTAGCCCCTCTTTAGGGGAAATTCACCTTAGTCCCCAACATCTTGTTCAAAGTTTCTTTCCCATTCACAAACTTAGATAAAGATGCATTTAAATCAACAATTTCAGATTCAAGGGATATAATGTGCAATTCATAGCTAGCTATCTCCTGTTCACTGCAAACAACACTTTCAATCAATACCATATTTCCAGTTTTATAGCTCTCAATTTCTTATTCAAGCACATGCATTTTATCAGATTCATCAACAATCACAGATTTCCCCTTTTCAAAATTTTTAAGATTTTTCAGTCTACTTTCAAGCAAAGAGATCTGAATTAGCATCGCACTATTTTTCTTTTTAAGTTCTTCATTTTCATTTGCATGTTTATCATTGATAATCAATTCATTGTAAATATCACGATCAATAGAGTTTGATTCCATTTGTTTCTTAGCTCTTTTTAGATTTTCTCTAATTGATCAATTTTGTTCTTGAGGGAAACACTTTCATTTCTTAAACATGCAATGGTATCCTTGTGACAATCAACATCATGCTCTAAAAGTTCATTCAGGTTATCAAGCTCACAACATTTATCACAAGAACCATTTTCAAGGAATGTGTTTTCAGATTTTGTTTTCAATTTTCTATTTTTTGACTTGATTTTCTTATATTGCGTTTCCAACTCATCATAAGCATCAATAAGTTCATCAAGAGTAAAGTCTTCAGAATCAGAATTTACCTCTTCTGCATTATCATCACTTTGTTGATCAACATCGTCGGCCATGAGACATTTTTATCTTTCCTTCTCTTGAGCTTTGATCAACCGGTCTATAAGCTCCTTTGTCGACCTATAAGAAGATGCAAATGGATACTTGTTAGTACTCACGGAAGTTTTCAATAAACTAAGAGCAGTAACATTATCATTGTGCATCATTTTATCCTGATTAGACCACTTGATCTCATCTAGAGGTAATATGTGAGGACCATGATAAACCAATTTCCAAAGACCAGGATTAATAGAATTAATCACCACACATAGTTTGTCTAGCCATAAATTAAAATCTGAACCAGTAAAGATTGGCAAACAATTCATTGAGATATGTTCAGTAGAAAAATTCATGATTTACAATGCACTAGGATCACTCTATCGATTGTTAGATCTAGGGACAATAGAGTCTCGCTCTGATACCAATTGTTGGGTCCCGTAGTGCAGGAACACGGATCTAGAGGGGGGATGAATAGATCCCTCTACTAAAATTATGTCCAATTAAAAACTCAAACAAACACATAGCGGAATTAACAAGATTAATAAGATTGAGGAATTTAAACTAAACAGTATAAACTTAATTCTCTCAATCTTACCGAGCACACGCGATTGTGTAAATATAATAGATAGTGAAGCACACACAATCACACCAATCAAACCATGAGACACGGGGACTTTTAAGGTGGGTCGGGACCACGATGGACTCCCTACGTCCACCCCTTACCAAACCGGTAAGGTTTCACTAACACGCTACAAACCGTAGCAACCACGGGGACGAACCTCACACACACGGGGTAAAAACCCCAACACACACGCTGCGAATGTAGCAAACACGGGGATTTCTCCCCACACACACGGGGTAAAAATCCCAACACACACGCGGATATGCTCCGCACACAATGACGCACAAGCGTCAACACAAAACACTCGGAGAATCCATTCTCCAAACCCACACACAGAATATTCATTCAGAAATGGATGAAGTGTTCAGAAATGGATACAATAAACCCAAAATAACTTCTAAAGACTGAATCAATGAACATATATAAAATGTAAAGCTCCCCCTTCACAAAATGATCCGGCTCTTCTTGGTTTAGAGTCGGATGATCACGAATCCGGCATCATCTTGTTCCTCTACTCAAGCCGCTCCTTTTCTTCTTCTACTTCGAGTTCAAAGATGCCTTGATATAGATGATAACCTCCTTGCAAGAGCTCCTCTTCCTTTTCCCCCTTTTCTTCTCCTACAAGATAGAACATATAAGCATTAGGGTTCTTTCCTTCACAAATTTGTAGCTCATATATATAGACAAGAGGAAGTGGCCAAATGACCCATATAACCCTCCTAAAACATGTTAGAAACACCCTCATAACTTTGGGAACCTTTGGGGGATAGTTTGGTAATGTTTCGAGGGGTTTAGAATAAGTTTAAAAGGGTTTCGCAATTCCCGTGCCGGAAGGGGTCGACCCTTGCATTTCCTGCACAAAAAATAGCCCAACCAACACACTGGCTGGAGGGGGTCGACCCCTAGAATTCCACATCCTCTTCTGATCATCATCTCTCTCTGCGTTCTTCATCAATCTTCTTCATCTCCTCAAGCTCTTCAACATTCTCTTCTTCCACATCCTCTAAATCTCTCTAATTTTTAAGTTATTTTCTTTCTTCTTATTCTCTATTTTTCTTATTTTACTGAGTCTTCTTCTTCCCATACCCCACCTTTCTCTCTCTGTTCACTCTCTTTCACAACACACTCACGCTCACATAATTCTTCTTCCTCTCTTCTATCTATTTCTTCCTTCTCCATTATTCATCTAAACCCCTTTGGCGGAGATTCTTCCTTCGGTCCTCTCGGCGGCGTCTATCTCCACAGCGGGGCGGTTCACTCAAAGGCTTGGCAAGGAGACGGTGACGCTCTTCATCCAAATTCCTTGGCTTTATGTCCTTCTCTCTTCTTTTTATTTTCATTACAAGTTGTACTTTGGAATTTTCATACACATTGTAATCTTTCCTCTTAGCAATTAAATTCATCTTTGACAATTGTATTTTTCTATTTCCTCTCTCTCTTTCTAATTTCTCTCCTTAACTCTCTCATCTTCTTTAGATAGTTTTAATTTCAAGTAATTTTTTTTTCTTTTCAATCTCACTCAAAATTCGGATCCTTAAAATATAAGAATTTTCCATCATACTTAATTGAAAATATTTCTTCTCTGTAGGATCGACCCGTTCTTACCACTTTACTCTAATTCAAATCTTTTTAAGTGAGTGAGTGCGGGTAAAATTTTAAATTGTGGCATGGCATTTTAACGATGAGTGTTAGTGACTATCACCCACGGGGTTCCCGGGGTAAGATCCTAATTGCCGGGAGGCCAACACGGCGACCGGCAAACCCGAACGGATGAAAACCCGGGGGCTAGCCTACGAAGGGCACCTGTGATCCATGGGTTATCAACAAGTTCAAAGGGATAGCACGAACAGGATGGAGACCTCGAGCGCTAGCCTACGAGGGGTTCCATGGACCCATGAGCTACCACAATCCTAGATAGGGGACGTGGGTTTAATTTACTATTGGATTGAAGGATCCGTTTATATTCACTCTTAATGGTCCATTGGGTTCCACGTTCTGGGTTAATGAGTCCCTATGGCCCTTTTGGCGGTTCAAAAGAAACATGCAGTGGACTCACTCGATGGGGAATGTTCCCCCTCCTCGGCCAGCGAGTCAATACTCAAACACATAAAAGACACATCAATTACATGAGCATATCATATTACCCTGGAAAAAGGGGCAGGGAGTCATATTGACGGACTCCTACTCAATCCTTCTCAGGGTGAACAAAACATGAAGACACATAGGCTAAGCATAATGGGATATATAGCTCGCATAGAGGGGGAGTGTAACTACAGTTGTTTGAGACAAGTGGTCGAACATTTAAATAGCAGAGTGCGGTTGGATGGCCACTCTTATTGAATTAGATTAAGAGGATGGCGTCCTGGTTGTAGGAATGGCCATACCCCATCCAACTCATGACTGTGAGTGGAGGGGCAATGACAAAGCTCGTTCCAAAAGCTAGCAGGGGGATATATGCCTCTGTCGAGGCGAGGAAACCCACATCAAACACATGAAGCAACCCAATGTGATTGACTCACCAAAAGAACCCCTAGGAGACGGATAATGTTAATATATCCCTTGGGTAGCCCAGGGCACATTCTGCGCTAGAATGGAAACCCGAACGGTAACACATAGATAGTGCAGAAAGGAAGCGTGGTAGGCAAGAAGGGGAGAAATAAGATGCAACAGAAATATTCACACCCAAATGATATTAGATTGCCAAAGAAAGGCCAGTATACTACATATGCGAGCACGGCCCGGCGTTGTTGCCCGGAGACCGGCCATCATTTGTACATAGTGATATTGAAAAACAGAAGCATACAAAGGGGGCAGATGCTATATGGAAAGGACGTTCGCCAAGGATGGAGAACCCAGGGCTCATATCATCACCCATTTACATTACAAATCACAAGGGATTTTGAAAGGGGAGAGAGGGACAATCGAAGCCTTTCTCATGAACCCACCTCTATTCTCAGACTAAAATAGAGTATCAAAAATGGAAGCTTCTCTCCTCGCTCTGGGACTCACCTCTACAGATGGATCGGGTGGCGGCCGCTCTGAGGGCTCTCTCTCATGGGCTGACTTCTCTTCTGCAAAACCCTCTTCTCAACCTTCTTTTTCTTTTCATCGAATTCACCATTTTTTATAGGGCTATGTCTGTTGAGCTTAATCCGGCGTGGCGAGGGGTGGATTTGGGTTGGGCAACGCACATTTTCACGTCACTTTTCATGGCACCGGGTAGAGATCTAGCCCGCCGGTTTAGGCGACGCCGGATGCACATGGTCTCACCATTTTAAAACCCCTTTTGTGCTGTTTGTTCGGGTCGAGTCCATTTGTGGGTCCCAGACTCGCTCCGGAAGCTATTTCGAACCCTCAGCTTACTATGGCCTTGCTGGGCCCTCATAAATGTATTATGGAGGTGATCAAACTCCCGAGTAACAACTTCCAGCACAAGTCATGCTCTTAATTCGGTCACTTGGGTTTTCCTGTTGATATGACCTTCGAAAACCCATATGGTTGGACCAGAGGCATCTCTTCAGCTTGAAAGAGTTTTCTTTAGGTGGTGGGCCACCAGGGGTATTTTCATCCTCCCGGACGGGGTTTCTTTTGTGCAACAGAGTCGACAGCAGCTTCTTAGCTCCGAGTTGCCATCCGACATCCCTGGGCTCTGAGAAATGAGTTGTGGAGTCCCTCCATCGGGTATCCTAAGGCTTCAGCAGTTCTCGTGAACCTTCTTTGTTCATTTCCTTTGGCTTTCGTGCATCGGCATGCCACATCCTTCCATCATTCAGGCACAATTGCCATCCGATTATATTTTGGGTGCCAACAAATACCCCCATCCACAGGTGTCGCAAGTGAGGAACGAGCGACGCGGTACCGACGGATGTGCCTTGACTGAGCATATTTTTCATCTTGATTAGCACGGACCATTGATTCAGCGTAGCCGTAGTGTCGTTAAAATGGCGTGGGGAAATGATAAGCCGTGTTAAAACGGCATGGGGTATTCAAGGCCGTAAAATGGCGCGAGGGAACAGGAGATGCCGTTAAAATGGCGTGGGAATGTAAGATGCCGTAAAATGGCGTGGAAAGTAACATGGTGGACTTCAAATGGCGCGGCCTCAAGCGACGCGCAAAACTTTTAAACAGGTGTGGGAGGGATCTAAAATGACGTGCCCTTTCCCACGCCAGATTAGGCCCTTCAAAACCCCTATAAACCCCTTTTTGACTGTCTTCTTCCTCATTTGCTTTCTGTTCGAAACGTAACTTCTCCAGGTGGCCTCCATATTTATGGTAGTGGCGAGCTCTCCTTCTTCTTCTTCCTCCTCCATCTCCTTCTCTTCTCGGGGTGGCGAGGATGGCTCTCCCTCACGCTCTCCTTCTTCTTCTCCGAGGACGGCAAAGGCGGGGTGAGCGGCGGCTTCTACCTTTCGTGTTCTCCTCTTCCGGCGTAGCAAGGGTTGTGACGGCGGCGATGACCTGGGTGAGGGCAAAGGCCCTGTTTAGCTTGATTCACGGGACTTAAACCCTTTCATTGCAGGCCCCGGGAGGCTCCTAGTAGGCTAGCCCTCATAGCTAATCCCCCGGGTGTCCTATTCGACATCGGTGTGACACCCACGGCCTGATTTAGGGACCATCTCATAATGGACGGGTTCCCACTTTCTTCTGGCATGCTCCCCGGCTAGGGGAGACTCTTCTGAAATTTTGTCAGAATCTTGCTTGAAAAGACGCCTTCTAATCTTCTATTGTTTTCTTTTCTTTTCTTTTCTGGATGTAGACATCATGGCGTCTGGCTCTCCTTCCTCTTCCCGTGTTGTGATGACATGGGGAGATGTCCATTCTTTGAATCGAGGCAACGACCGGCTGGCTATAGTCACCGAGTCTTTTGATTCAGATACGGACACAGTGGACACCGACCGTCTGTTGATCATTGGTAGTGATTCCTTCAATTTTGATCACCGCGAAGGCTATAGGGCAGACCATCCCAAATAAAAACACTTGATGTCTTTCGTCTGGCATTTTAATCTTCAAGGGAAGTGGGATCTCTTCCTTGCTTGCAAGGCCGAGCAGGCAATGCTGTCCAAATGGGACAGTTTGACAGATTTTGTTATGCAGGGGAGACACATCTATTTGCCAGGTGAGCCTCGAAAATGGGGTGCCGTGCTCGGACTGCAGGAGCTGACACCGCTGGATGGACTACTAACAAGGGCGCCTGAATTTGTCCCCGCTAGGTGGAACGAATCAGCAGGTCGTGTTGACTGAGAGAAGCCGTCTTTTGGTTTGTTCTTAGCCCCGTTGAAGTTGGGGTATAGAGAAGAACCATTCATGCTAGACTGCTTAGCGGTGCGCTTCATGCACCAAATTGCCGTGGGCTAGTTCGCCGATATGAAGGCTGCGGATGCCCATGCATTCAGGGCAGGAGCTGTAGAGTTCACTGATTATGTCTTGCAGCATTATGCCCCAATCTTGGTCAACGCTGGAGTGTACCATAGCATGTATGCTTCAAGATATCGGTACCCTATCTCCAAAGGCCTCTGCTGTGGCATGATTGAGGTGTTTTGTCCAGAATACAACACCTTTTATACGTTAGAAGGAGAGACATCTCTGGAGCTTTGGAGCCTCTCATAGCTGAGCGGTCTCCCGATTGACGGTGAACCGTATGAAGATGTCCGTTGGCCAGATTGGCTGAAGGATCAGACTGACGAGGAAGAGTGATATTTGACTGGATTCGCCTACTGATATATGATGAAGGCATATCGTACTATGTGCCACTCTTCGTACGATACCCGAGAAGCTCGCAAGCTTGAGGAGAAGAGGCACGTGAGGATGGGTGCTTGGCTCCAGTATTTCTTCAGAGGGGAGCGAAAATATGAAGGTTTCCCTTGAGTAGTGCCAGCTCCCATTCAGCGAAAGAAGAGGGTTCGGCGGCAAGCAGCTTTCCCTCCCTCACTGAAGGACGGTCAAAGAGGAGGGCCCAACCCTACCAGTGTTGATGCCGTCACTCACTGTGCTGCGTACTTGACGTATTGGATTTGTTCCTTCGCTCTCCCACAAGGTGACGAGAGTGTGATTAGAGCCGAGGCAATTTACCCCTGCCTGTCTGATGGCATGGGGCATAAAGCTCTCACTTTGCACAGTTGCTTTGTGCTTAATATATAAGATGTTGGGGAGCCTTCATCGTTCAGGTCTCCCCAGGAACTTACAGACGATTGGTCCGCTTCACTTCTTCAATGCCTGGGTATGTACATTGTTCCAAGAAGGTGCTCCTCAGGCACTCCAGTCACCACTTTTGGTCCCGAGAATGATAGAATTTGCAGGCGCTGAGCCGACCCAGATGTCGGACCAACTCTTTGCTATTCAGGGGAAATTGACCAAGGTTCCGATGGATTCGCCCGGCATTCTGTGCTTCTGGTGCTTGGCCACTCATTCAAGTCCGTTGGTGAACAAAATGCAGGAATGCCATCTTCACGAAACAGAGGAATACATTCACCCCATCTCCGGTGCCAAATAGATAAGGCCAATCTTAGAACCAGAACTGATTGAGTGGGCGTTATTGATAAGACCAAGCGTTCTGGTTTTTCGTAAGGGCGGAACCTTATGGTTGGAGCCCTATTATCCATTCTGATTCAGTCAGAATTTTGGTTATGATCAGCACATTCTCCCTTACTCAACATAGTTTGCATTGCCGAACAGAGTTTGGGCTGGCCAGGTAACAGCAGATGAAGCCTGCATTTGGTGGCTTTACTTTCATCGCTGAGAGGAAATTTCATTCAGAGTTCTAGCCCCTACACGCTTTCCTCGTGTGACCCCAGAATACATCAAGTGGTGGAATGCGCGAACATGCCTTTATATGAACTCCAGAAGAGAATGCTGGGCCGTTGCCGAACGCAGGTTCTTGGATTCCCAGCCGGTACCAACTCTGGATGTTGACTTGGCCTCTCTAAAGAAGTTGAAGATTCAGACAAACGCCGAGGTGACTGCTTATCTGGACGCTCGCAAGGCCGTCAAGCACCGCTAGTCCAAGATCGAGACAAAATTGCTGGAGATTAGCAAAGATAGTTTCATGAAGACGCTTTAGGGATTATGCTGCGTAAGCGGCGAACGATTAGTTCTTCAGCAGATCCCCTTGCCGGTCGAAGAGCCTCTACCCTCCACAGCCAGCCGACGCCCGGAGAGTGACCGGCTTTATCCTTACAGGACTTTCATTAGAAGAGAAGATCGACATGCCACACTTTATAGTGATACCCCATGGCTATTCGCCTTGCTCCGCTATCACAGTCTTACTGTGGGTGGCCCTAGCGGGGCCATATTGAGCCAACCACTTCAAATCTCCTTCAAATATGCCGATGGGTGGGGACTGGACCACCTCGGCCTTTACTATCATTTGTCCTCTCGCGGCCATTCGGACTTGGTGCCGTTGGCCGAGCGATGTGAGTTGATAGGGGATACTTGCTGGCTTATTCGCGAGGCTGCTTTGAGAAATAAAGAGCCGTCGCTATTTTACTAGCCACTTTCTCCCCTGTATACTGGGCCAGCGGGTATTCTTCATTCATTAACTTTAGCTTTTAACTCGCTCATTTCCCTTGCTTTTTATTGCGATGTGCATCCTTTTCACCTTTGTGTTTGTGTGACGTGCAGTTCGACTAACCTCGGAGGAGACCAAACACTACAGGGAGTTAATCATCAAGTCTCAGAAGCCATCATATTTTGAATCTCCTGAGGCGGCTCCGACCACTATGCCTTTGCCACCCGGTAGCTCACGGAAGCGGACAAGGTCTCAGGTAGGAGAAGCAGTTACTCGAGCGAAGCGAGCCTATCGAAAGAAGACTGTAGTCACAAAGCCAACAGTCCCTCCCCCAGCCATTGTCACCTTCGAAGAATTCGAGGCTTCTCAAGCACAGGCGCACCCGACCGAAGATATATCCTCCCCTGTGCCTCATTTCCATTTCAGCCGTAGGAGCTAACTTTCATATTGCAGTTGTTACTACTTCACGTGCGAAGGTAGCACAAGAGGTTGCCGTTTCTGCGGGAACTAAAGAAAGGGAAGATGGAGCACCAGTGGCTCCCCTTGTTGAAGAAAATTTGCCTTCTCCTACGCCTAGCCATGAGATGG
This sequence comes from Amorphophallus konjac, assembly GCA_022559845.1. Lineage (NCBI taxonomy): Eukaryota > Viridiplantae > Streptophyta > Magnoliopsida > Alismatales > Araceae > Amorphophallus > Amorphophallus konjac. Next base: position 239,910,365 of record CM040124.1, read on the forward strand.
AAGGTAATTCACGGTCCATCTTTCAGAGTTTACCCGATTCATTATATAGTGGGTTCACATGAGTGCTTCCCTATTTCAGCTTCGGTCGAGGTTCACCCGCCTTCTCCCTCTGCCGCAGAGCCGACTGAAGAAGTTTCTGCCAAGCAAGGTGCTCTCCCGGCAGGTCATTCTGTACTCGAAGTTTTTCCACATATTCCTCCTACTGTGGAGCCGACTAAGCAGGTTTTTGCTGAGCAAGGTGTGCCTCCTGCAGGTTGTTCTGCTGAGGAGCTGACTACTTTTGAAGAGAAAAGTTCGGGCTCGGAGCAAAGCCCATCTTCGACGGAGCAAGTGGATTACAATGGCGGCTCTAATGATGAAGAGTCTCCTAGGGTGGAGACAGAAACTGAAGATGCTGTGCTTTCTTCTGCTTATGAGAGCAACTTCATGACCTTTAGTCCACCGCGGTTGACATGGAGTGACCTCGGGTCACTTGGCCCCTCCGTGGGAGAGGGGGCAGCAATGATGGAGATGGAGGGCTCCGCTGTTGGAGAATTAAGCTTGGTGTCAGTTGAGGTAAGAGTCCTTCTTCTGGGCCTATGCTCATTTTTGTTATTCATTATATCGACCCTTTGAGATATTTTATGCATAATTCTTTTGAAGGTCTCCGATGTTCTAGCTGATGTGACCATGCCGGTCGTAAGTATGAAGATGCCTCTTCCATCTCTAAGCATGGTTCCACCAGCGTTCCCACTTGTCTTAAGGCCCATAGCTTTGAGGTACTCGAAGGACTATGCTACTACAGCGGGCTTCGAGATGCCGATAGCAATTGCAGGGTCTGACCAGCCAAAGCTACAACTTGGCATTGGTGATGTGCCACTTCAGGGCGAAGAAAGCATTCCGATACCAGAATCGAGAGATATTGGGGAAGAAACTGCTAGTGTTTCCACAACTCTAGTGCTAGCCATTGAAGCGACATCGGTGGAGGCTGGCCGAGCCGAAGATAGTGAACAACCACTTCCTGCTCCTGAAGTTCATCCTACGACGCCTTCGCCAGAGGTTGGAAAAGAGACCACTGTCATTAATACTCCTTTAACCGCGCTAACCGTGAGAGCTGTTCATAGTGCGGGTGCCATACTGGACATGCCTTCATCGTCCTCAGAGCCGAACGAGGATATTTGGGTCACGGTTGACAGTCGGGTGGAATTCCATCTCCCTGACACGCCATCACGGGGTCTACAATCATCAAGTGAACTGGTATGCTAGAAATTGGAGACATTGAAGCAAACTGTATTGACCTGCCATGACCTGTCATATGCGCAACTGCGGGGACTGGTGGAGCACCTCTCCCATACACTTTTGGCTTTTGGCTGTCCCATGGAGGACTAGACACAGCGAGTAACTATGCTATTAAAATATGTAAACATAAGGGAGTTTATCGGCCATGGCCTACCAGACCAGTTGACGACCTTGAAATTTGAGCGGGTAGAATGTCAAACTGCCCTCCAGTCATTGAAAGAGACTGCCTGGTAAACGCGGAGTGTTGCTGACGCTACTACCCTACGCAGCACTTCTCTGAAGACTCGGATAGATGAGCTACAAGCTGAGCTCGCCCGGAGTGAAGCAGAGCTGGAGCTGAATGAGCAACTTGAGATTCAGAACATAGAGGAGGCCGAGATGGTAGAAGGGCAAGCTGCATCCCTCGAGGAGAAAGTGACGAAGCTGCAAGCTGAAGAGTCTTGCCTACATGAGCTAAGCCGCTACCCATCTCTGGGGATCTTGTAGTTTGAGGACATCTTCCATCGTCCGCCATAGTAGTTCTTTTGTTTCCCCTTTTTTGCGAATCTTCATGTATTCCGAGGGATGCCCCGCAGTACTATGTACTCTTCTTTTTGTGCAATGAAATTTCTTCAACTTCTACCTTGCACATTCGATGCTGAATTATAGCTCTTTCTTCTTTTCCTTCTTTCTCTCTTCTTTTTTTCCTTCTCTTTTCTTTTGGCCAATTTGGATAGAGGCGCGTTGCTAATCCATCTAGCCCGGGATATATTAGTTGCTAGGGCAGGGGAGCGCTCACGCCTTTAGGGAAGGTATAAGGGGTTCGCTCCACTGTGGTGCAACTTCTCTGAGGGCAAGATTTGATGAGCATAGGTAGAAAATATCGTCGGTTGCACGCCGAAGGATAAAGGAGGTTTATTTGTCAGCAAAGCCGAAAGACTGGGTTAGTGGTTTGTTTATAGATCTCGTCGATGGTGATGAGATTTGAAAATGACATACGTATCAGTGTGCTTAGATGCCAAAGCAAGGAGCGGGTTTATTTCTTGACATGGATGAAGGGTCTGAGTCAAAGGCTAATTCGTCGACTTCGCCGATGATGACGAAAATTGACAGTAGATTTTGTTCATCGGCATGGGTCAACTATCGAAGCAAAGGAGTTTGTTTATCGACAGGGACGAAAGGTCTGGGTTGATGGTTTGTTCATCGATTTTGCCAATGGTGACGAAAATTGACAGTAGGTTTTGTTCATCGGCATGGGTTAACTACCGAAGCACATGAGTTTGTTTGTTGACAGGGATGAAAGGTCCGGGTCCATGGTTTGTTCATCGATTTTGCCGATGATGGCAAAAATCAATAGTAGGTTTTGTTCATTGGCGTGGGTCAACTACCGAAGCAAAGGAGTTTGTTTGTCGACAGGAACGAAAGGTCTGGGTCGATGATTTATTCATCGATTTCACCGATGATGATGAAAATCGATAGTAGGTTTTGTTCATCGGCATGGATCAACTGCCGAAGCAAAGGAGTTTGTTTGTCAATAGGGACGAAAGGTCCAGGTCGATGGTTTGTTCATTGATTTCGCCAATGATGACGAAAATCGACAGTATGTTTAGTTCATCGGCATGGGTCAACTACCGAAGCAAAGGAGTTTGTTATAGCTTAAGCGTAAGGCTTGTGTCAGTGGGATGTGTAGGAGTATTCTTATGCGGGGGACCCCTACGAGCAAGCTGGGAACTCGATCGTAAGAGAGACTTCCCGAATGGAAGGTATTATATTGCTAACTTTTAGTTACCACATTATCGGTACAGATGCCCTTCTGGGTTTTCGTCGGTACTGGCCCCCTCTTACTTTTTCCCACACGGTCTTTTAGGTTTTCAAGTGGCAGGGTACCCGATTTTACCAGCAGTGCCCTTTCGTGTTTTCGCCATAGCTGGGTTATAGCCATTTTTGCACTTGTCCAGGATGTCTGGCCAAGTCCGGCGAGGCACCTCTATTTTAAGCCTCATCATCAATTTTTTTTGAGTAAACATATTTGACATTTCGCAACGATGTGTTTGGCGATGATTTGCGTTGATTAGTATCATTGGGATGATGCCATAGCAAAGGTGAGCTTAGCTGCCAATGACGGTTTATTCATCGGCATTGGCTAAATGCTGAAGCAAAGGTGGGTTCATTAATTAACGAGAACGAAGGGTCCAGGTTAACATTATATGAAAAGTAGATTTCCGGTGGGGCTTGTATGAATGGCGTCGAACAAAGCTCATTCGTCGGCAAGCAGCCAATGCCAACGCAAGGAAAAGATTTTATGCGCCGAGTTGGATGTAAGGCCCGTAGTGGCGATGATGTGTAAGCATCGGCTAGGGCACGAAGCCTTGCATCGAAAAAGGGTATATTCATTGGCAAGGAGGTAATGCCAATACAAAGAAAGAGTTTATGCGTCGATTCAGACGTAAGGTCCGTAATGGCGATAAGTGTAAATGTCGGCTAGGGCACAAAGCCTTGCACCGGAAAAGGGTATATTCATTGGCAAGGAGGTAATGCCAATGCAAAGAAAGAGTTTATGCGCCGATTTAGACGTAAGGTCCGTAATGGCGATAAGTGTAAATGTTGGCTAGGGCACGAACCCTTGCATCAGAAAAGGATATATTCATTGGCAAGGAGGTAATGCCAATGCAAAGAAAGAGTTTATGCGTCGATTCAGACGTAAGGTCCGTAATGGCGATAAGTGTCAATGTCGGCTAGGGCACGAAGCCTTGCACTGGAAAAGGGTATATTTATTGGCATGGAGGAAATGCCAATGCAAAGAAAAGTTTATGCGTCAATTCGGATGTAAGGTCCGTAATGGCGATAAGTGTAAATGTCGGCTAGGGCACGAAGCCTTGCACCGGAAAAGGGTATATTCATTGGCAAGGAGGTAATGCCAATGCAAAGAAAGAGTTTATGCGCCGATTCGGACGTAAGGTCCGTAATGGCGATAAGTGTAAATGTCGGCTAGGGCACGAAGCCTTGTACCGGAAAAGGGTATATTCATTGGCAAGGAGGTAATGCCAATGCAAAGTAAGAGTTTATGCACCGATTCAGACGTAAGGTCCGTAATGGCGATAAGTGTAAATGTCAGCTAGGGCACGAAGCCTTGCACCGGAAAAGGGTATATTCATTGGCAAGGAGGTAATGCCAATGCAAAGAAAAATTTTATGCACCGATTCGAACGTAAGGTCCGCAATGGCTATAATGTGTAAATAGCGGCTAGGGCACGAAGCCGTGCGCCAAAAAAAAAGGTATATTCGTAGGCGTGGGGATAACGCCAGCGCAAGGGAAATAGTTTATGCACCAGTGTGGACGTAAGGCGCAACATTGTGATGGGTGTAAATGTCGACTTGGGCACGAGGTCTTTTGTCGAAAGGTGTATGTTCGCAGGCGCGGGGATAACGCCAATGCAAAGGAAATGGTTTATGCACCAGTGTGGACGTAAGGCCCAACATCGTGATGGGTGCAAATGTCAACTCGGGCATGAGGCCTTTTGTCAAAAGGTGTATGTTCGTAGCCGCGGGGATAACGCCAGTGCAAAGGAAATGGTTTATGCACCAGTGTTGACGTAAGGTCCAACACGGTAGAGGGTGTAAGCGTCGGTTAGGGCACGAAGCCTTTTACCGAACGATGTATATTCGTAAGCGCGGGGATAACGCCAACACAAAGGAAATGGTTTATGCACCAGTGTGGACGTAAGGTCCAACACGGTAATATATAAATGGTGATTCAGGCACGGGGCCTTTTGTCAAAGTTGTATGTTTGTAGGCGCGGGGATAACGCCAGCGCAGAGGAAATGGTTTATGCACCAGTGTGGACGTAAGGTCCAACATGGTGATATGTAAATGGCAGCCCAGTGGGACTATGTGGGGTTCTCAAGGTGTAGCAACCCTGATAAATGAATATTTGAAATAAATTAAAATATATATATAAAAGGAATAGGGTTAATTGGACGAAATAAAACAAATTAAAAATAACGCCTCTTATTAAGGCGTTAATTTATAAAGAAACGCCTCTATCAATGGCGTGAATAAAGAAAGGACGCCCACACCTGTGGTCGTCAGTTCTCACCCGACCAAATGGGTAAGTAAAATAAACGCCCCTATCTTGGGCGTGTTTTAAAATATGAAACGCCCTTTTTCAAGGCGCTTTTTAATAAACGCCCTTATGCAAGGCGTCAATTAAATAATACACGCCCTTACCAAAGTCGTTAATTCCATTCGGAACCGTTCGAACCCAGAACTTATCCAGGGTAAGTGATAACTATGAGAAAGAGTTCGAATGTGGTAATAACTCAATCTTGGAAATATTACTTCCAATCAAACACTAACTATTGTTAGGATTCCCAAAATCCTATAAAATCTCTCGTTTGACAAACCCTAAACCTATTTGATCCAAGCCTCTGCGACGGTAAGTGAAGAACAGAACTGTTCTTCTTTCCTTTCTTCTGTTTCGAGTATATGAAGAACTAACGTTCTTCATCTCCTTCTCTTCTTACAGGTTGAAGAAGCCTGGACTTCGTGGAGAACAAGGGTAAGTTCTTCTATCTTCCATCTTCAGCCAAGCATTATAAAGAAATTTCTAACATCTCTTCATATTCCCCTGTAGGAAAGCTCTAGTGATCTACCGAAGAACAAAGGTTCTTTGACAGAACAACTCCATCCTCCGTCAAGCCCTGCCTGCTGCTATTTGCTGCTGTTAGAAGCTTCAGAGTCTAGTATTCTCAACTAGATCTTCACGTTTCTCCATCAGATAATCCTCATAAGGTAGGATTTTCTCAAGTCACTGTAGCCCAAACTAAATTGATACAGTACAATAATTATCATGCATATACATGGTTTGGTTTACTATAGTTTCTGAACGAATTTCTGTTAATTTCTGGAAAGAAACGTCCTTAGCAAGGGCGTGACTATGAAATACACGCCCCAGACTAGGGCGCTACTTTACAAGTCACGACCCTGCCAAGGTCGTCAATTTTGGATTTGACGCCCTGCACACAGGCGTTAATTTCATTTAATCATTAATCACCCATGTTAAGAATTGAGTATCTATGAAATAATGATCCTACAATAATGCATGATCACATGTCTTCAAACTTGCTAATTTTATTGTCATGACCATACATTCGTTTCTCCATGAATTCTATTATCCTGAAATTATTACTGCCCATGACAATTCATGGTATCTCTTGAATTCACGACCTAGACTAGGTCGTTTTCCATATGTAAACACCCCATCATAGGGCGTGAATTAAAAATAAACGCCCCTTACTAGGGCGCGTATCTGTTAAAATCCTGGAATATATATTCTGTGAAAATAAGAATTTAATGATTAACGCCCCTGACAAGGGCGCGTTTTTGATAATTTCTGAAAATAAATATGTTCTGAAAAATATTGTAAATAAAAAGACGCCTGCTACTGTAGTCGTTAACTCTTGAAGAAACGCCCCTGCCGAAGGCGCGTTTTAAATAAATTATTGAATTATTGAAAATTCTGCAAAACGGACCATGTGTAAACGCCCTTCTGTTAGGCGTTAATTACTTGAGAAACGACTTGACCTAAGTCGTTATTTTACTATAAACTGATTTTTCCTCTGATTTGCTAACCGATGGTTTATATATTATACATATATATATATATCGGCACTATTCTCCACTCCGTGAGTATAGTCCCACTTTTCACGGTGTTTTATCGATCACACTCAATTCTCATTGACATACAAGCTCTCCTTTGGACATTCCGTTCCTTTGGACTAGCGAGTTAGTCATAGAGACCTCCGTAAGAATCCTCGTAGCCTTGGATTCCCTCAAGACCGACTGAGCTGGTTGTACCCTAAAAACCCATTACACGATCCTTGCCATGTCAATCTAAAGAAACATGGTATACCGGCCATTATGATTATACAAAGAGTATATCATAAGAAATTCTTGATGGGATGATGATATCATGCCATATCACGTCATTCTTGTAAACCTCAATTCTATGATAAGAATGAGGGTATCTTGCTTGATCGAATGTTCATGTGGACCTCAATTCTATATAAAGAATGTCCATATTGATTTGTCATGGTACCTAAGTTAAGGGAATCATGTTCCACCTAGTTTTATCGACATCGTGATTATACCGTTATTATCGCCAATTTATATCCTTTGTCATATTTTTGGACTCTATTCTGTCAAAGTTGTCATACATGTCTACAAGCTTGAATATTGAAATTCTATATTGGCTATATAAACAAGAGTGGATGTCAAAAATACATGATAAATGCCTGCGCATATAGGGCCCGATCTGGTCCTGGGAGGAGCACCCGAAAGTACTTGTGCCCATGGGAGTTAAAATGATAAGGTATCTGGCATTATACCGAGTACTTGACTTGCTTGATTGGACATTCCACACACATCTTGTACTTGAATCGTACTTGACTTTACATGAAATGTGTGGCCCGAAAAAGGGTAATTTACTTGCTTGATACATGATAGCCAAAGTTCTTGACATGACTTGTTAAACGTGCTTGCTTGAATACCTTGAATATACTTGTCATCTTGTTGGAAGTTCATGATTAAGTTCATCTTATTTCTTTGATATTACATTCTCTCTATCTTGTCGTTTCATGCGAGCATGCATAGCTTTATTGCATTCATGAAAATGTAATTACTTAAACCTCTTGCTAGTACTTGAGATATAATTTCCTACTGAGCGTTCGCTCATTCCGTTTGTCCCTTTTTACTTTTCAGGTAAGTCCGACGACGATGGAAGTCCATCAGATGGGAATGATCAAGAGTGAAAGAGATAGAGATTCTCCAAGTGTCATCCAGTCTTTTCTATAGTTTCTTGAGTCAAATATGTATTCTTTTCCTTTTTATTAAACAGAGTATTGGATTTGTAATAGTCTATCCATTATGAAATAAAGGATTGGGTTATCTTGCTATTTTGCGCATCTCTGTCTTTGTGTCGAATACACGACCACTCTGATTGACATGATTGATATAGACACGTCGCGCATCTCCGGGTATCTTCCGCGCTCGGGGCGTGACAGTCTTTGTGGTATCAGAGCCTAAGGTATTCAATTCCTAGGAAACCCAAGTCCAAGGATAGGTTTCAAAACCTTTAACCAAGTGAGAGTGGGTAGAACCAAGGGTTAAATGATCAATGAGTCCTTTATAAGATCATAGTGATATAATACTAACATAGCTATCGTAATTGTAGGATAATGGCTGCCGAACGTGCTCAATGGCGCAACATGCAGCGTACCCTTCAAGGGATGACCCAAGTGCTACAACATGTAGCACAAGGTGGTGCTCCACGAGCTGGAAGCTTACACCAAGCATTCAAGAATATGAATCCCCCGAAGTTCATGGGATCGACCGATCCAGACGATGCCGAGCATTGGGTTCGGGAGATTGAACGTATATTCCGTGTCATGCAATGCACGGATCAGGACAAAGTCTTATTAGCTACTTTCCAGTTAGAAAAGGATGCTAGATGCTGGTGGGAGTCGATTGAAGCTACTATTGACCCAACTCAAGTTACATGGGGTGAATTCGTTGAATATTTCAACGCCAAATATTTCTCTGATAGGGTCCAGGAAAAGAAGGCCGCCGAATTTGCCGCATTAAAGCAAAGATCTTTATCGGTGGCTGATTATAAAGCACAGTTCTCTAGACTGTCTAGATATGCTAAGCATTTAATTAGCACGGAAAAGATGAAAGCCCGTAGATTTCTTAATGGGCTTAGGCCTCACTACATTACTCAATTGGCGCCTATGGATATTCAAGTTTATACTGAAATGGTGCGCCGAGCTCAGTTGCTTGAAGATGCCACGGAATTATCTGATAAGATCCGTGGGAAAGACAAAAAGGAGCAAGTCACAAGTCCGGGTTCTTTTAAACCCAACTTTAAGAAGAGGCCCAATAATGGAGGTTCTTCCTCTCAAGATCAGAAGTACAAGAAATACAAGCCTTTCTCTATCACCACTACCCCTTCAAACGTAGTATGCAAGCATTGTGACAAGGCTGGTCACAAAACAGAAGAATGCTGGAGGAAATTAGGAGCATGTCTCCGTTGTGGGAGTCGTGAACATCGGATTCCCGATTGTCCATTAATGAATGACCAAGACGGTGAGGGTAAACGCCCAGTGACAAGGAACGCGCGTCTTCATGCAATCCAAGAGACCGAACCAGAAGAAGAAGGCGGATTGGTGGAAGGTACATTAAAAATTTATTCCAAATATGCACATGTCTTATTTGATACGGGTGCATCGCATTCCATTATTTCCAAGAAGTTTGCTGACCCATTACCTCTAGAACCAGAATGGATGAAGTTAATATTGTCTACTCCTCTCGGAAACGAGACGGATATCACACATCATTACCAAAACTGTGAGGTATTGGTTCGAGGAAAGAATTTTCCTATTGATCTTATCTGCTTAGATCTAAAAGAGTATGATGTTATACTAGGAGCAGATTGGTTATCCAAATACCAGGCAACGGTTGATTGCCGTGATAGCAAGATTGTTTTCAAGGAATTTCCGGAACTGACTTATACTAGTCCTAAGAGTCGAAGCAAATCCCCTCTTATCTCGGCTCTTCGAGCAAGCAAGCTCGTCAAGAAAGGATGTGTATCCTTCCTTGCTTTTGTCACTATTAAAGAAGCTAAGGAAACCAAGATAGAAGACGTTCAAGTAGTACGAGAATTCCCAGACGTATTTCCAGAAAATTTGCCGGGATTACCCCCTCAAAGAGAAGTGGCCTTCACCATTGACTTAGTCCCTGGTGCCGGTCCTGTTTCAAAGGCACCATATAGAATGTCCCCTGCTGAACTCAAGGAGTTGAAGGAGCAGCTGATGGAACTAATCCGAAAAGGGTTTATTAGACCAAGTACTTCCCCGTGGGGAGCACCAGTCTTATTTGTAAAGAAGAAGGATGGATCCATGAGATTGTGTATCGACTATCGACAGTTGAATCATCTTACTATCAAGAACAAGTATCCACTGCCGAGAATCGATGAGTTATTTGATCAGATTTCAGGATCCAAATATTTCTCCAAGATTGATCTCAGGTCGGGATATCATCAATTAAGAATCAAGGACGATGACATTCACAAGACTGCATTCAGAAGTAGGTATGGCCATTACGAATTTGTTGTTATGCCTTTTGGACTAACAAATGCCCCTGCTGCCTTTATGCAGTTAATGAATAGCATATTCAGGCCTTACTTGGATCAATTCATAGTAGTCTTCATTGATGATATATTGATATATTCTAAGACTAAGGAAGAACATGAAGAGCATTTGAGGATTGCATTACAAGTCTTGAGGATAAATCAATTATATGCTAAACTCAGCAAATGCGAGTTCTGGCTTGAAGAAGTGGCTTTTCTGGGACATGTCATATCCAAGGACGGTTTATCTGTAGATCCGTCAAAGGTTGAAGCTGTAAGAAACTGGGAAAGACCCACTAATGCAAGCGAGATCAGAAGTTTCTTAGGTCTTGCAGGCTACTATCGGCGATTCATCAAAGATTTCTCTAAGATCACCGTGCCCCTTACAAGGTTAACTCGTAAGGAGATCCGATATGAATGGAGTGAGGAATGTGAAAGCAGTTTCCAAACTCTCAAGGATCATCTCACTACAGCTCCGGTCTTAGCCCTACCAATTGAAGGAGAGAAATTCGAGGTCTACACTGATGCTTCTGGCATTGGCCTCGGATGTGTTCTAATGCAACAAGGGAAGGTCATAGCATACTCTTCTCGTCAACTGAAGAAGCATGAGGAGAATTACCCCGTCCATGACTTGGAACTGGCCGCGGTAGTATTTGCCCTAAAGATATGGAGACACTATCTCTATGGGGTACAGTTCACTGTCTACTCCGATCACAAAAGTCTCAAATATCTATTCTCACAAAAGGAACTAAACATGAGACAAAGACGCTGGCTAGAATATCTCAAGGACTTCGACTTCAGTATACAATACCATCCCGGAAAGGGTAATTATGTGGCTGATGCCCTTAGTCGAAAGCCGAGAGCAAGGATAGCCAATTGTATGATACAAGAATGGAGGTTACTTGAACGATTCTCCGAGCTCAATATAAGCTTGGACACGGAATCCAAATTTGTCACATTATCTCATGTAAGCATACAGGCAGACTTATTATCTGAAATACAAACACTTCAGGATGATGATCCTATATTAGTAGAAATCAAAAGCAGATTAGAAGGACAATCTGATTTTCAACTAACTTCTGATGGAAGATTAACGTTCAAAGATAGAACTTGTATACCCGATTGTCCGGAATTAAAGAAGAAGATCTTAGATGAAGCTCACCGATCAAGGTACACTATTCATCCAGGATCAACCAAAATGTACCAAGATGTAAAGAGGAACTTTTGGTGGCCTAATATGAAAAGAGAAATAGCGGACTATGTATCACGCTGTCTCACATGCCAACAGGTCAAGGCGGAACACCAAAAGCCTGCGGGAAAACTACATCCTCTAGATATTCCTAAGTGGAAATGGGAGGATATTGGTATGGACTTCATCATGGATTTGTCTAAATCTAAAGGAGGACATGATGGAATCTGGGTTATCATTGACCGATTGACTAAATCGGCACATTTCTTGCCAATCAAAAGCCGATGGTCAATTGATGTGCTAGCTGCACTATACATCAAAGAAATAGTCAGGATACATGGAATTCCTGTCTCAATCGTGTCTGATAGAGATCCCCGTTTTACTTCTCATTTTTGGAAGGGATTACAACATTCGTTGGGGACAAGGCTCAACTTTAGTACTGCTTTTCACCCACAAACGGATGGTCAGACCGAGCGAACTAATCAAGTTGTTGAAGATATGCTGAGAGCATGCATTATTGACTTTGGAGGAAGCTGGCATGACCACTTACCTTTAGTTGAATTTGCATATAATAATAGCTACCAAGCTAGTATCCAAATGGCACCTTTCGAAGCCTTATACGGAAGGAGTTGCCGATCTCCCATATGTTGGAACGAAGTTGGAGAAAAACAACTATTAGGTCCAGACATGGTAAGGGATACAACCGAGAAGATACAAGTAATCAGAGAAAGATTACAAGTTGCTCAGACAAGGCAAAAGGCTTATGATGATACCAGGAAAAGAGATCTTGAATTCCAGGTTGGAGATCATGTATTTCTTAAAATATCCCCTGGACGTGGCATACGAAGATTTGGTGTTAAGGGCAAGCTTACGCCAAGATTCATCGGACCATTTGAGGTACTCGAAAGAGTTGGCGAGGTTGCTTATCGCATCGCGTTGCCTCCTCAGTTGTCCGAGGTACACAATGTATTTCACATATCTATGTTGAAGAAGTATGTGCACGATCCGTCACATATTATTGAGCACGGAGATCTGATGATCCAGAAAGATCTCACATATGAACAGAAGCCCATGAAGATCTTGGATCGAGAAATACGAGCTCTAAGGAATAAGGTCATTCCCATGCTCAAGGTGCAATGGAATAAGAATCCCGAACGCGAAGCAACATGGGAGACCGAAGAATCTATGAAGAAACGATTTCCCGAGTTATTCTAAGAGGTATATGTTCTACGCTCTCCACATGTATAATTATATATATATTGAATTTGGGGACCAAATTCTTTTTAAGTGGGGGAGGGTGTAGCAACCCTGATAAATGAATATTTGAAATAAATTAAAATATATATATAAAAGGAATAGGGTTAATTGGACGAAATAAAAAAATTAAAAATAACGCCTCTTATTAAGGCGTTAATTTATAAAGAAACGCCTCTATCAATGGCGTGAATAAAGAAAGGATGCCCACACATGCGGTCGTCAGTTCTCACGCGACCAAATGGGTAAGTAAAATAAACGCCCCTATCTTGGGCGTGTTTTAAAATATGAAACGCCCTTTTTCAAGGCGCTTTTTAATAAACGCCCTTATGCAAGGCGTCAATTAAATAATACACGCCCTTACCAAAGTCGTTAATTCCATTCGGAACCGTTCGAACCCAGAACTTATCCAGGGTAAGTGATAACTATGAGAAAGAGTTCGAATGTGGTAATAACTCAATCTTGGAAATATTACTTCCAATCAAACACTAACTATTGTTAGGATTCCCAAAATCCTATAAAATCTCTCGTTTGACAAACCCTAAACCTATTTGATCCAAGCCTCTGCGACGGTAAGTGAAGAACAGAACTGTTCTTCTTTCCTTTCTTCTGTTTCGAGTATATGAAGAACTAACGTTCTTCATCTCCTTCTCTTCTTACAGGTTGAAGAAGCCTGGACTTCGTGGAGAACAAGGGTAAGTTCTTCTATCTTCCATCTTTAGCCAAGCATTATAAAGAAATTTCTAACATCTCTTCATATTCCCCTGTAGGAAAGCTCTAGTGATCTACCGAAGAACAAAGGTTCTTTGACAGAACAACTCCATCCTCCGTCAAGCCCTGCCTGCTGCTATTTGCTGCTGTTAGAAGCTTCAGAGTCTAGTATTCTCAACTAGATCTTCACGTTTCTCCATCAGATAATCCTCATAAGGTAGGATTTTCTCAAGTCACTGTAGCCCAAACTAAATTGATACAGTACAATAATTATCATGCATATACATGGTTTGGTTTACTATAGTTTCTGAACGACTTTCTGTTAATTTCTGGAAAGAAACGTCCTTAGCAAGGGCGTGACTATGAAATACACGCCCCAGACTAGGGCGCTACTTTACAAGTCACGACCCTGCCAAGGTCGTCAATTTTGGATTTGACGCCCTGCACACAGACGTTAATTTCATTTAATCATTAATCACCCATGTTAAGAATTGAGTATCTATGAAATAATGATCCTACAATAATGCATGATCACATGTCTTCAAACTTGCTAATTTTATTGTCATGACCATACATTCGTTTCTCCATGAATTCTATTATCCTGAAATTATTACTGCCCATGAAAATTCATGGTATCTCTTGAATTCACGACCTAGACTAGGTCGTTTTCCATATGTAAACGCCCCATCATAGGGCGTGAATTAAAAATAAACGCCCCTTACTAGGGCGCGTATCTGTTAAAATCCTGGAATATATATTCTGTGAAAATAAGAATTTAATGATTAACGCCCCTGACAAGGGCGCGTTTTTGATAATTTCTAAAATAAATATGTTCTGAAAAATATTGTAAATAAAAAGACGCCTGCTACTGTAGTCGTCAACTCTTGAAGAAACGCCCCTGCCGAAGGCGCGTTTTAAATAAATTATTGAATTATTGAAAATTCTGCAAAACGGACCATGTGTAAACGCCCTTCTGTTAGGCGTTAATTACTTGAGAAATGACTTGACCTAAGTCGTTATTTTACTGTAAACTGATTTTTCCTCTGATTTGCTAACCGATGGTTTATATATTATACATATATATATATATCGGCACTATTCTCCACTCCGTGAGTATAGTCCCACTTTTCACGGTGTTTTATCGATCACACTCAATTCTCATTGACATACAAGTTCTCCTTTGGACATTCCGTTCCTTTGGACTAGCGAGTTAGTCATAGAGACCTCCGTAAGACTCCTCGTAGCCTTGGATTCCCTCAAGGCCGACTGAGCTGGTTGTACCCTAAAAACCCATTACACGATCCTTGCCATGTCAATCTAAAGAAACATGGTATACCGGCCCTTATGATTATACAAAGAGTATATCATAAGAAATTCTTGATGGGATGATGATATCATGCCCTATCGCGTCATTCTTGTAAACCCCAATTCTATGATAAGAATGAGGGTATCTTGCTTGATCGAATGTTCATGTGGACCTCAATTCTATATAAAGAATGTCCATATTGATTTGTCATGGTACCTAAGTTAAGGGAACCATATTCCACCTAGTTTTATCGACATCGTGATTATACCGTTATTATCGCCAATTTATGTCCTTTGTCATATTTTTGGACTCTATTCTGTCAAAGTTGTCATACATGTCTACAAGCTTGAATATTGAAATTCTATATTGGCTATATAAATAAGAGTGGATGTCAAAAATACATGATAAATGCCTGCGCATATAGGGCCCGATCTGGTCCTGGGAGGAGCACCCGAAAGTACTTGTGCCCATGGGAGTTAAAATGATAAGGTATCTGGCATTATACCGAGTACTTGACTTGCTTGATTGGACATTCCACACACATCTTGTACTTGAATCGTACTTGACTTTACATGAAATGTGTGGCCTGAAAAAGGGTAATTTACTTGCTTGATACATGATAGCCAAAGTTCTTGACATGACTTGTTAAACGTGCTTGCTTGAATACCTTGAATATACTTGTCATCTTGTTGGAAGTTCATGATTAAGTTCATCTTATTTCTTTGATATTACATTCTCTCTATCTTGTCGTTTCATGCGAGCATGCATAGCTTTATTGCATTCATGAAAATGTAATTACTTAAACCCCTTGCTAGTACTTGAGATATAATTTCCTACTGAGCGTTCGCTCATTCCGTTTGCCCCTTTTTACTTTTCAGGTAAGTCCGACGACGATGGAAGTCCATCGGATGGGAATGATCAAGAGTGAAAGAGATAGAGATTCTCCAAGTGTCATCCAGTCTTTTCTATAGTTTCTTGAGTCAAATATGTATTCTTTTCCTTTTTATTAAACAGAGTATTGGATTTGTAATAGTCTATCCATTATGAAATAAAGGACTGGGTTATCTTGCTATTTTACGCATATCTGTCTTTGTGTCGAATACACGACCACTCTGATTGACATGATTGATATAGACACGTCGCGCATCTCCGGGTATCTTCCGCGCTCGGGGCGTGACACCAGGAACTATGGGATTGGTGCATATTAGGGAGGGCTTTTGCCATCGCGGGCCAATGGCCTCGGGATCGGTCTGAGCTGGGTGTGCATTTTGGACAGCTCGGCCAAGGCGGAGTGCCACTAGACCAAGTTACATTTCGATCATTCTTTGAATACCGGCAAGGCTGCATGATACAACTTCAAGTATTTCCTATTGAGAGGGGAGAACTGAACTGAGCTTCTGGTTTTGTGCACTCAGAACTACACAGGAAGACAATTAATTATGGGAAAAATGGTTGCCGATGTCGGATCGAGGCGCCGTTTGTGGGAGCTCGTCGGTGACGTCTAGAGGAAGAAGTACTCCAAAGATCTCACACAGATCTGGACGGGATGAGGCGGGATAGACTCTGGAAGTCAGCTCTGGTTCTGAGTCTGATCTGCACAGATCAGCTTGCGCGATCGCACGAGAATCGTCGCCACGATCAACACAGATTTCGGATCGAGACGAAATCGGCGGCAGCGCGATGGGGAGCCAAAATTCTACAATCACTCCGAAAGGCAGCTTCTGATGGCTTGAGAGGAGATCTAGGGAAATTCGTAATCAGTAAACTCCAGATCTGGACAACATGATGAGGCAGATCTGCGCGCCGTCACTAAATGAATTACTGCGGGCGATCTAAAACTTCGATCGACGCAAAACCACCTTTGAAATCTTCCTGACTCGTAGAAGTATCACTGGGAATTTTGGTGGAAGCAGATGATAAGAGGATGGAGAGGATATGGGGGCGAGTCACACGCCCAAGATCAGTCCCGTCATAAGACTGGGCAGGGTATCACTCCCAAGGGGGAAACAAGAGAATCACTTTCTAATTACAAATTTCTCTCACAAAAACTTCATTAACCTTTGCACTAACATAATACAAGTGTTTATATAGTGGTTTGGCAAGGGGAGGGGGCTGGGGAGTTTGATGGAACAAGGGGAAGGGGAGGGGGCTGCGCCCCTTTGACTAAGAGAGGGAGAGAGGGGGACAAGGGAACACTAGACTTGCCTAACTTTCACCTACCTTTGAATTTCAAAGGGAAGGGGGGTAGGTGGAAGCCATACTTTTGGACCAGCAGCCATTTTTCATGTTCCCATGTGGTAAATGGGGGAGGGAAGAAAAGAAAGCAAAATAACTAGCCTAATACTTCCAAAGAAGGGGGCACCCCCTTCATGGGCTAACATTGGGCCAAGTTTAGTCCATGGCCACCCTTAAGCCCACTCAGCCATGTATGGCTTAAGGTCTTTCCCATCTAGATGGCCCATGAAGGAAGGAAGCCCAATTGGACCTTACATGGTTTATGGATCCATCATAATGGTCCAAGGCCACTCCTCCTTAATGGATTCTAAAGGGGCTTTAAACCAAATTGCTTTTAAGAGCCTTACAATCAGCCCAATATGAAAACCCAAGTACAAAGACGCATTACAAGCCCAAATTTCATGCAAACAAAGGCTAAAAATATCCAAACTCAAGCCAAATTGCCTCCATTTCAAAGGAAAGCCGATGTAGTCTGATTGGTGCTCCGCGTATGGTACCGTCGGCTCGCCGGTTCGTGCTACTCGCTCGTTCCGATGTCCGCACCAATTCTCCCCGGGTGGGAGGAACTGGACCTCGTCGAGTAAGGGTCCTGAAGCTTGAGCTCTCCGCATGTGATCAAGGCATTATTCATCGTGGGGCATCCTCATCAACGCACTAAGAGGTGTTGGTAGGCCTCATTCCTTATGATGATCACTTGCTCATCTAGTATAAAATCTATATGCTTGCGTTGAGGCTGGAAGAGGTGGACTCTCGGGTGGTGTGTCACTCACAATAGAAGGATTAAGCCCGAAACTCACTAGGGATCACCGCGGGTTTCGATATGCTACCAGATTAGAAACATGGAACGTCGAGCTGACACCATAGTCATCCGGTAGTTTAATAACGTACGCATTTAAACCCACTTGTCTCGTGACTCGAGAAGGGCGGGTATCGCGGGCCTAGAGTTGCTATACTGTCCCCAAGAGGAAACCGTTCAGGTATGACCCTGATCATGACGTACTCTCCCTTTTGAACTCACGGACATGTAGCATGTATCAGCTAATTCCTTATACGTGCATGGCTGGCCGTTTATTGGGACACGACTTAATACAAACCATATGCATGAAAGAAAACAAACTGTAGAAACAAACAGACACACACATGACCTTAGGCAAACCTAGACACCAAACAAACAATGCAACCAAAGCTGGAGACTCTTAGACATCTAACATGAACCTACTGACTTCTAAATCGGGGTTCAGAGGTTCGGGAGGATCACACCCAAGTGCACATCGCCCTGGGTACCCGGATCGGCAGCATGCTCTTCTAAAAGCGCATCAAAATACTCCTCCTCAAGTTCGGGGTCTGCCTCATAGATGACCTCCACTAGCTCCGGTGTGGAGTCACGGAATGGAGTGTCCGAAATAGCCAATGATTCCCGAGTGGGACACTTGGCCGTAAAGTGGCCAATTCCACCACACCTATAGCACTGGTCACGTGGCCCTGTGCTAGAAGATGCTCCACCAGTCATCGGCCCCTTTCCCTTGTCTTCTCGACGGGCCGGGGGTGGTGGGAGCTGAGGTCGGGTAGGCAATGTTGGCTGTTGGGGGTGTGGGGTGGGGGTTGGTGCCTGTGGGCCATGGGAGCGGGTTGGCCTTGGGCCACCACGGGAGGAGGTGCGGGTGGGCCTTGAGCCGCTCCCGGGGGGTCCCCGTGTGACATTCTATCTAACCGTCCAACTAGATCTTGGACAGACCTGTTGGAGGTCTCCATGCGTCCCTCTATGGCCCTAAGGCGACCATCCATATTATCGGAGAAATTCTGAAAGGTAGCCTCGGATTGGTCCAATCGAGCCATAATGACCATCATTGCCTCATGTAAGGAGTGGAAGTCTCCCTGGGGGCATCCCGTGGGTTAGCCATAGATGCGGGGCGATGGTATTGGGTACCACGCCGGGTGGGCATGCAAAGACGCGAAGGTTGGAATGCACTAACTAGCAACCTAGACTTAAACCAAGACTCGGTACGTGACGGAGTTAATCGATCTGAAGATCACTGACGCAAGTATGCGGCCTTCCCGATAGGCGTAGCCTAACGTTCGGACAACACCTTTTGATATACCGATTAATGGTATGCAAATGTGACACTTAGACCGACTTAGACTTAGACTCGACTTAAATGACTCTTTTTTTTTGTTTTAAACACCCTAGACTCAAACGACGCTCTGATACCAATTTGATGCGGGACGGATGATGACCGGGCTAAGACGTACGACGGACTTGATGTGCGGCCAGCACTAACACGCTAAAGGCAAGCCGGACGGCTGACAACCATTGCGTTCTCCGGGTGAAGACCTCTCTTAAAAGCAATCTAACTAGCCCGACGATCGCCCCTTGCGAGGGAAACATGGGGATCGCAGCAGTTGAGGAACCACTGTCACCTAGGGTGGTGTAGTCCGAGCTCGGTGCTCGACAGGAGCTATGGAACGGGCGCTCACAACTAACAATCACAGTGATTTGTAGCTAGCTAACAGCCCTATTCTCACAAATGCAGCATGATAGAAAATATACTAAACCAGAAATGTGAGGGTGGAACGAAGCGCGTACCTCCATGACTAGGCGTGGGAAAGAATTCTTGGCCGAATCCGACAACCCCAATACACATATGCAATAAGATTACAATTTCAAAAATAGTTGCCCACTCCACGCAGGGAGGTATAGGGCTACAAATGCCAATTTTGGGGTTGCTGGAACCCGGGTTGACGGGCCACACTCGCAGGAGGCGAGGGACGCGAGTCGGAGCCGATCGGGTGAGCCGAATGGAAGTCGACTCGGTTCTGTCCGTGCGGGTCACCCTGCGCAGCAAACTTGCGGAGGTCGGTATGCCAAGATCTGATGGCGGATCGGAGCGTCGTTTGTTGGAGAACGTTGGCGACATGACGTAGTTTGTCTACTCCGAAGGGTGCGAACAGATTCTTTCAGATCTGGGCCTAGCAGTGACTGAACTAAGCTTCTAGTTTTGTGCACTCAGAACTGCACAGGAAGACAATTAATTATGGGAAAATTGGTTGCCGATGTCGGATCGAGGCGCCGTTTGTGGGAGCTTGTCGATGACGTCTATAGGAAGAAGTACTCTAAAGATCTCTCACAGATCTGGACGGGATGAGGTGGGGCAGACTCTGGAAGTTGGCTCTGGTTCGGAGTCGGATCTGCACAGATCAGCCTGCGCGATCCCACGAGAATCGTCACCACGATCAGCACAGATTTCGGATCGAGACGAGATTGGCGGCAGTGCGAAGGGGACACAAAATGCTACAATCACTCCGAAAGGAAGCTCCTGATGGCTTGAGAGGAGATCTGGGGAAATTCGTAATCAGTAAACTCTAGATCTGGACAGTATGCTGAGGCATATCTGCGCGCCGTCACGAAACGAATTACTGCGGGTGATCCAGAACTCCGATCGACGCAAAACCACCTCTGAAATCTTCCTGACTCGTAGAAGTATCACTAGAAATTTTGGTGGAAGCAGATGATAAGAGGATGGAGAGGATATGGGGGCGAGTCACACGCCCAAGATCAGTCCTGTCACAGGACTGGGCAGGGTATCACACCCACGGGGGAAACAAGAGAATGACTCTCTAATTGTAAATTTCTCTCACAAAAAAATCATTAACCTTTGCACTAACATAATACAAGTGTTTATATAGTGGTTTGGCAAGGGGAGGGGGCTGGGGAGTTCGATGGAACAAGGGGAAGGGGAGGGGGCTGCGCCCCTTTGACTAAGAGAGGGAGAGAGGGGGACAAGGGAACACTAGACTTGCCTAACTTTCACCTACCTTTGAATTTCAAAGGGAAGGGGGGTAGGTGGCAGCCATACTTTTGGACCAACAGCCATTTTTCATGTTCCCATGTGGTAAATGGGGGAGGGAAGAAAAGAAAACAAAATAACTATCTTAATACTTCCAAAGAAGGGGGCGCCCCCTTCATGGGCCAGCATTGGGCCAAGTTTGGTCCATTTCCACCCTTAAGCCCACTCAACCATGTATGGCTTAAGGCCTTTCCCATCAAGATGGCCTATGAAAGAAGGAAGCCCAATTGGACCTTACATTGTTTATGGATCCATCATAATGGTCCAAGGCCACTCCTCCTTTATGGATTCTAAAGGGGCTTTAAACCAAATGACTTTTAAGAGCCTTACAATCAGCCCAATATGAAAACCCAAGTACAAAGACGCATTACAATCCCAAATTTCATGCAAACAAAGGCTAAAAATATCCAAACTCAAGCCAAATTGCCTCCATTTCAAAGGAAAGCCGATGTAGTCCGATTGGTGCTCCGCGTATGGTACTGTCGGCTCGCTGGTTCGTGCTACTCGCTCGTTCCGGTGTCCACACCAGAATGGTGAGCAGTTGGTTGGAGTTTTGTAGACTGTACGATATGCCCATAGTGCCTCGTATATTTTCTCTTCCCAGTCTCTCTTGCTGGAGCTGACATTTTTTGCTAGCAATGTGGAGAGGGTCTTGTTGAATGCCTCTGCGAGCCCATTGGCTTGTGGATTTTAGGGTGATGATGTCCTCCAATCAATCTTGTACTTGTCGACTAGCCTGCACACCTTCTGGTTTCTGAAATGATTACTGTTGTCGGAGATAATTCGACTGGGAACCCTGAACAAGAATATTATGTTCTGATGGAAGAATCTAGCGATAAGCTCCCCTATCACTTCTACTAGTGCCATGGCTTCTGCCCATCTGGAAAAGTAGTCTGTGGCTGGCAAGATATATTTACACCCTGATGAAGATGTCGGCAAAGGACCGACCATATCCGTGCCTCGTTGAGCGAATGGCTAGCTTCGGATGGTGGGGTGTAGTGGCGCGAGGGGTCTTCGAGGCACATTGGCGTGTTCTTGGCACTTCTGGCATGACTTGGCAAATTTGCAGCAGTCATCAAATATAGTGGGCCAATAGTAGCCCAATTTCTTTATTTCAATCTTCATCTTTGGACAGGCCTACTGAGCCCCGGCTGATCGGGCATGAACTTCTTTCATCACCTACCGTGCTTCGTCTGTAGACAGACAACGGAGCATAATATTCTTTTGGGTGTCTGCCATTATTCGGAACAAGGTTCCCTTCCACATCTCATAAGAGTCTTTGATTCTGAGTAATTTCATTCTTTGTTCTTTTTCCTTCGGTAGTTGTTGGTGCTAGAACCAACGTAGGAGGTGCTCTCGCCAGTCAGGCTGTTGGATTTCTTCCACAGTCTTTATTCCATTTTCTTCTTCATTGGCCAAGACCTCTATCATACTGGAGACCTAGCACTTATTGATGACGGTTATATTCAGGCTTGTGTCTGGCGAGATTGCCAAGGAACTGGCCAGCTTTGCGAGGGCATCTACTTGAGCATTTTGTCCTCAATTGATATGCTTAACTTCATTGAAGTAGAATTTTGCCATCAAGCACATCACCAACTTGTAGTACGGAAAGAGCTCCGGCTTTTGCACATCGAATTGCCCTTCCACTTGTTTTATGACTGGCATGGAGTCCCCGAGCACTTCAATCATCTGGATCTCCAGGGAGAGAGCAATTTGTAGCCCGATAATCAAGGCCTCATATTCTTCCTCATTATTTATGCATGGTTTGTTTATCAAACAGGAGGTACATATGACCTCCCCTTCGGGCAATTTTAGGAGTATGCCTGCACCACCTCTGACTCTGACAGGCCCGATCGTTGGGGTATCAATTCTAGATGCACCATCAAAGTATAATTGCCACAAAGTGTGCTGCACTTGGTCTGCCTCCAGGGTCTCATCTTCAGGAAGTTCTGTCTCCAGCGGATAGTTTACAGGCACTGGGTGTGCAACGAAGAAATCTACAATAGCCTGGCCCTTAATAGCTTTCTGCGGTACATAAGAGATGTTGAACTCCATAAGGATCACTTCCCATTTGCCTAAGCGGCCCTTGAGTACCGGTTGGGAGAGAATATATTTCAGCGGATCCACTTTGGATATCAACTTTATTTAATGCGACAGCATATAGCTGTTGACATGTTTTCCTTGTTTCCACTTTTTGATTATCCTTCCAATCCCTTCTGCACTATGCAAATGTAAAGAACTAAACAATATGTAGATAGCAAGGGGAAGGATGTGGAGTGTGTGTGATCGCCACCAAGGTGCCGAATGTAAACAAGTACACCGTACCTTGGAAAGAAAGGGGAGACACTCACCTAGAACAGCACTGCAGCAATGCGCGGCTCGGAAAGAACCGCTTAGTAGAAGCGCGGTCGCTCGACAGACCGCTCAACAACGCTGGAACGAACGCGGGACGAAGAGCAGCTGGATGACGGAACGGTTCAGGATCAACCGCCGGAAAGAACGGGATGGTCGATGATAAGCCGCCCTATTCCTCAAACGGACTGATGAAGACCGCTCTACACCGCCAACTTTTAAAACGTGGGATCTCTACCTCCACCCTTTCCGGCCGGCTAGAAAGAGTGGGCCTCGCGTTAGGACGTTGCTGACCTGCAAAACAAAGTGTAGAACACAAGAAAGGAGCCCAAGATTAATACTGCGAAGTGTAGTAACTATAGAAGAGTGTAGGAAATGAACTAACTAACATGAAATGGGGGATACCTGGGAGTTTTTAAACCCCTAGGGGCGTCAAAACAATAGGAGGGTGTGTGTAATGATATGCAGATAAAGAAAAACGTGGAGAGAGAAAAAGACGATGATTGCATGTAACGAAGAACGCGATGGAGAATAATTAAACTATGACCCGAAATGCAAATACTCCCTGAACCGAAGGCTTATGTGGACATGCAAAGCCTTCCTCCCTGACTATAGGTCGCTTGAAAATTTGGCAAAGCTTCGCCGTGACCTTAAAATCTTGCCCCCCCCCCCCCTTCCAAGCTTGGCCTTATGGTCCTATTTATAGAGCCTTGAAAGCCAACCTCAAAATTGGGGTTTCCAATGAAAATCAGCTCGAGATATCAACATAAAATCCGTAGATAGTATAATTATCTTCCATCCAGTCGAAACGGTACCTCATTTGGTTGAGAAACCATGGAGAAATGGTTGGAACAAATTAAGGATAAAACCACAGATAGAGCGAGAAAAACCCTTAGTTTTTCAGCAATCAGACCATTGCGCGGTCACGCGATAGACCGCCAATACATTGAGCGGTCGGTCACCAGACCGTCCAATCTGTCGGTGGAAATTAAGTAAATGGGAAATATTATCTAAATATCCATCGAACTGACCGATGTTTTCGGCATTGGACTCTCATGAATTGGGCGGTTCTTAATGGACCACTCAGCCCATAGAGCGGCCATAGACCAACCGTCCAACACCTGTCGGTGATAAATCAAAATAATTATATAATGAGATAATTATCTGAACAACCAACGAACTTGGGACTTTGGGATATGGACGGTCACATATCTGCCGTTCAATAAGTTTGAACGGTTAGGTATGAACCGTGCAAAAACTTGTTGGTGGAAATTCAAATAAATCACCTTATTATCCAATAAATAGATAAACAGTTAATCCTCAACCGCTCAACAAATAAACGGTCACACGATAGGCTGTGCAATGGCTGGATGCTTGAAAATTAATAACTTATGATAAATCAAGCCAAACCAAGGCCCATTAAGCCGGCGCTTGAAGCAGACCGAGTCAGGGAGAAGGGTACCCATAAAATAGGCCCAATAAGCTGCCTAAAAATAGCTCACTAAGCAATGGACAACTCGAGGCATCAACAAATGATGGTAAGAGTACTGACTCAACTTATCGGTAAAAAACGGGTGTCAACAGATGCCCCTCCTTAACGTCCTCTTTGTAGGGGAGCGAGCGGAGGTGAAGCGAAAGTGAAATGGAACATGAAGATGAAGCGAAAACGAAGCGGAGCGGACTGAAAAGCGGTCATTAAGGTAAAAGATAGCCGTTTTGCCAACAAGCGATTGGAATATTTCAGAAAACTCTGAACCACTCGCAAGGAATGATTAGACCAAAAGTGACACCGATCTGGAGGAACTAACTGAATAAAAGGAAACACGCAATCAACCTTATGGGGGACACAATCCCTCGGACCAATGAGGAGACCAGAATAAGCGGAAATAAAGAAACAAACTAAACTCCAGACGGGGACCTCTTAATCAACCAAACGGAGTGAATCGACCAGAGAGAACCATCCAACTCTGAGTGGAATTATTCCCCTTACTCAAACACTGAACACATAGCTGACCATTACTGATGGGACATTAGCAGGCAAACCATGGGTCATGAATGCTCAAAGGATGCGTATGATGCATGCTGGGCTAAAAATAAAAGAAATCATTAAAACGAATGCAAAGAAATGATTAAATATAAAATACTCGAGGATACTATTGCTAGACTGGGAGAATCAGAGTCAAGACACTATCCGCAACCACAGCGTGTGGGATAGAACCATCCTCCCCAAACCTTCCCAACCTAATGGCCTATCTGGAGATTAAATACAAGTACCCGGATCATCATCATTTTTGTTAAAGGTGAACATCAGATCTTGGAACACGTAGATAACCAACTGGTTCTCAAGATAATATAGCATAGTACCATATAGTAATGCAATAAGAGGTATAAGGATAGAAAGCCATACCTTACTTACCTGTGCAGGCGAAACGACATTTGAAGGTGATGCTGCAAAAGAACCATAAGCAGGATTTGCAATATATATCATCAAATCAACTTTATAGAATGTAGCACCAAGAAGGGGTTAAACCACATCATTCAAAACATGAACGGCCACAAACAGTCCGTTCAGACAATGGGACGGTTAACTATGGACCATTCAAACATGGGTGATTTAAACCTGTACGTGAAGCCATGTGGCCCCAATGAAGACCGTGCAATAAAATGAACGGCCGAATTATAGCCGCTCCATGCAAAGTACCGTTGGTCTTGACATGGTAAGATGTGGACCGTGCACGCTTGGGACGGTCTGGCGATAGACCGCGCAATACTGGCGACGTTTAAACAAAAAAACCTTTCATCTCCCACCCTACCCACCGTAACCGACAGCGGGAGGGAAGGAGAATGCCACCGTGTTCCACTCCCTCTTCCTCTCACTCTCTTCTCAACCCCCTCTCACTCCATCTCCCCGTCTCCCACTCTCGTCCATGCGCTAGAAGCACCAGGCTAGACGTCCCGAGATGGCCGGAGAGGGTGAAGAGGCACCACCGCCGACGACCGCTGCCACGGCGGAGGTACCACCGGTGGAGGAAATGCCGACGCGGCCGTCGGTCGAGGGAGAGGCTCGCCCGCCGTCGTCCGAGGCGGGGAAGAAGCTGGAGACATTATACCCGGGGATGGAGACGCCGATGAGGGAGCATCGATGGAGAAGCCGACCAAAGGACCTCGTCCGACCGAAGTAGGTGCACTAAAACCTCTTCCATTTCATCTTTTATTTCGTGCATGTTAGCTTTAGGGGGGATAATAGGAGCACATGACCCCTTAGAAACACCATGGAAGGGCATTTGGGCCATGAACGAGGGTGGGGAGAGGGTTTCCCATCGTCGGAGACGACGGTAATAGCGCGGTTCAACAGTAACCGCCTAACAGAACAACACGGTTCCCATAGAACCATTCTAAGAAAGCACGGCCCGTGGGTGGCCGTTTAAAGAATACGAACCGACATTACAGAGCGGCTCCATGTAAACCGTTTAAAGATGAGGCGGCTCTTGTTTATTTGCTGAAAAATGTGGAATGTTCAGAACAGAGCGGTCTCCATAAGACCGTAGAACCTAGGACGGACCTTATCGGTCCGCTCAAAACCTGGAACACTTAGGATTAGAACGGCTGGAATCAAACCGTGAAATATAGAACAGCCGGTCGACAGACCACGCCACCCCAAATGATTAACAGCTTGAAAGGGACGGGACACGGTCAGATGGGGACCGTGTAATTACTGAATGGCCAAATGTGGTCCATCTTGGGGCAAACATCAGGTAGAAAGACGGCCTAAGGTGAGCCGTGGGACTTATTTAGATGGTTAGAGCTCAACCGTTGGATGGTAAAACGGCCTATGGGTGACCGTTTAGAAGGCAGAGAGTGAATTATTGAATTAAATGCCAAAATTCTAAACTAAGATGCAATTAATCTAAATGTATGCAGGGAAAGCGTAGGACCCGGATCTCATGGCTGCAGGTTCGGGCAGTGTACCTCACGCTGCCTGACTTCCAGCGTGAGAGGCTGAGAGTCATGGGATTCTCAGAGTTCCTGAGCGTGGAGGTTAGCCGGTTTGACACACCGCTACTCTATGCTCTACACAACCGTTGGGACCCAGTGAGTCGCACGTTTCTTTTCCCGTGGGGGCACATGGTCCCCACATTTGAGGACGTGGCCCAACTTACTGGCCTACGCGTGCATGGGTCTCCAGTCAGCGGGAGCACCTATCCTGACTACCGGGAGATGGCCCAGGAGCTTTTGGGACTAGACCTACTACATCCCAAGCGGCAGTCCACTACCCTGACTCGGGCGGCGCTTCAGGACAGCCTGGGACTTCAACAAGTGGGGATTGCAACCGGGGAGCTGCCCGAGCAGCACCTCGAGAAACTCGTGGACCGGGCGAGGCCACGAGTTACGGCGGAGGCTGGACCTGAGGCAGACCGAGTACTGTGGAGGTTTCTGATGCTGCTCTTCGGTCGACTACTGTTCGCAATGCGTGGGGACGTTGTCAGTTGCCGCTTCCTTCCCCTTCTTGAGGACCTCGACCACGTGGGCGACTACGCGTGGGGCGCAACCGTCCTCACCTTTTTCTTCGACACCCTAAGCTCCACGTCATGGCAGACGATGCTCGGGGGTGTCTCTCCACTCCTCCAGGTACAACTCTAGCTCTGCACTTCAGCTATAGGACTCCAACGATTGCTAGATGCTGACTCTTAATGAAATGCAATGAAAGTTTGGGCCTACGTGCACCTACGTGGGCTCGGACGGGGCGAGGAGACCCACCCGGACCGGGTACCTATTGCGAGGAGGTGGACCGCACCTCGGGAGAGCGGAGGTCTCCGGAGACAGGTCCGGGAGCTCCAGGATGACATGGACACTATACCATACACCTCCATACATTTCTAAACTTAAACCCTTTAATTAAATGCATTTCTATATGTTTATGATACTGATGTGACTCTTTACTTTGACAGGTACGATGGACTCCCTACACAGAGGAGGGACACGAGGGCCAGCCCTGGGTGGTGGAGGCCCTTGCCTTCTCAGGATGAGATGTGTGGCTTCACTACATGAATGTGGTGGAGCCACTACACTACAGACTGGTGATGAGGACTATCGGCGTCCCACAGCCAGCGGTGGAGTTCCCAGTGCCAGGGGAGCGCATCAGTCGGCACCCACGGGGAGCAGTGACGGTGGTGGGCTGGAGGGAGCGAGCTGCCGAGCAGATTGTGGACTGGGCAGCACGCGGGCGAGTGGTGACCGCCCGGGCAGAGAGCGACGCGGCGTACTACACAGTGTACGCCCAGCACTACCGGGACTAGGTGTTCCGGGGTGCCCGCCGATCGGTACAACTTCTAAACCTTACATGCTCTTCTTAGTATGCTTCCTATATGCCTATGCACTGATGTTTGAACTTTCTAAATGCAGATCAACCCCGAGGGACGGATCGCAGAGCTACATGGGCTCCTCCACGTGACGATCTGTGAGCGTGATGAGGCCCGCCAGGCGCTGGCCCTACTGGTGAGTTTTTTAAACCCTAACTCCTTAAATTATGCAAATGCTTATGATTATGATTATGATTATGCCTGTGACTGACCTAAAGTTGTGGATGCAGCGAGCCGAGGGGACCCAGCGCCAGGGGACAGATGCTCCTTCTTCTTCTTCCGCCCAGACTCTCGCAGACCGAGCCAAGCGGGATGCCGACTTCTCACAGATGGTGGCACGGCCCAAGGCGGCCGAGGTGGCGCTTACTGAGAGGGTACGCAACTACCGCACTTTCCCTGTTGATTATGCTCATGATTATAAAATGTATAAAATGCTATTGACTAACCATGACGATGCATATGCAGACAACTGAGCTGACCCACCTTTGGGCAGAGCTGGAGTAGAGCCGGACAATGGCCTGGGAGGAGGTGGCCCGTGTGGGGGAGGAGGTGGCCCTTGTGCGGGAGGAGGCGGCACAGAGCCGACCTGCGGACACGCTGGAGACGGCACTCCTACGGGTTGAGCTAGAGCGACTCCGAGTTGGAGCGGAGGAGCTGGTGCGGGTTCGAGCGGAGAGGGATCTGGCTCTGATCGAGGCGTTCGGGCTGAGTGGAGAGCTTCGAGCCTACAAGGAGATGAGCCAATGATCATCGTGCAGCAGGACTCCGAGTGGCAGCCACGCTACTCCCGGCTCCGTGAGGAGTTACTTTACCAGTTCCTCCAGTCACCGGAGGAATGAGGACGAGGAGCAGCGCCGGTGGCATCAGCGTGATGAGGCGACTTCAGCGATGCCTCCACCGAAGAGGCATGAGGGCGGCGGAGACAACGAGGGGGGTCAGGGAGAGGGACAGGCCTGACCTTTACCCGGGACTCGACTCTTGTACATAATATGCTATGATAGCGATATGCTCTTTTTGTTTTGATTTTGTGGCTGTATGAATGTATGAATGCATGCAAATGACTGACACTAACTGACTAACTACGACTCCTATCTTGAGTGAGATGAACGTGTGTGAGAGAGAAGACGCGAGTGAGCGCGCAAGGAGAGAGACACGACAGAGTGAGAGAGACGACGCCAACGCAGAGTGAGGGAGAGACGTCGACTCATAGTGAGGGAGAAAGAGACGTCAAACTGAGAGACGCCAAACTGAGAGAGAAAGAGACGCCAAACTGAGAGACGCCAAACTGAGAGAGAGAAAGAGATGACAAACAGAGAGACGCCAAACTGAGAGAGAGAAAGAGAGAGGCGAGACCACCGCTTGAGTGATACAAGTAAGAACAGGTTAAAAGAGGGCTTCAGATACCTAGACGGTCGACATGGGACCGTTCAACAGTCTACACGGTCCTTTCTAAGACCGTTCATAGCCGTCGGAGACAAGGTGGCCAAACGGTTGAATGTCAGCCACTCCAAGAATAGAACGGTTCCTTTGTGACCATGTGATTGGTAGAACAGTCGATTACAGACTGCTCGACCTCTGGGATTCGTATTGTATAGAAGGTTCTGAGCGGTCTAAATAAGACCGTTCAATGAGTAGAGCGGTCTATCGTGAG
Source organism: Amorphophallus konjac (assembly GCA_022559845.1). Lineage (NCBI taxonomy): Eukaryota > Viridiplantae > Streptophyta > Magnoliopsida > Alismatales > Araceae > Amorphophallus > Amorphophallus konjac. The sequence continues at coordinate 239,940,708 of CM040124.1, forward strand.
ACCGCGCAATGGCACGACCTGAGAGTACGAGTGGGATTCTCTTGGAGAGTCGCAACCCCAAGATAGACGTCCTAAACCAAGCTAATCCTTATCCCAACTCGATCTAGGCCTATCCTACATCACTTCTAGTGGGTTTAGGCTTCTACCTAAGCCCTATAAGTAGGAGGGGGGGTTCCGAATTCGCAACTCACACCACACCCCCCTTTCTAGGCCTCAAACCTTTGTTATTTCCCATCAAATCATCATGAAAAGGTCCTTCGAGGGGAGGTCCATGGAGGGGGTAGCTTATGAAGGGCCAAAACCGGCCAGGAAGGAGCGTGAAGTGCTCCAACGGCTGACTACGATCCCATGCCATCTGAGCTCGAGCCCTTTGAGAGAGATACGTTTGCATGATTTTATCTAAACCAATTGTTCATTCATTCACTTATACATATTCCCTCTCTTTCTCCCTCCATCTCAGCTTCTCCCTTGCTCTAGGCGCTATTCCACTTTGAAGTGGATGGTCCCCATGGTCGCGCATTGCCCCTAGGAGTGACATCCATCCTGAAGTCCTGGCACCTACACCCACTCTTGGTATTAGGCCAAAACTACCCAAAGCTTTCCCTTGACTGGCACAGTATCTCAGCTTTGGTAGAAATCTGGCACCCTCAGACCCATACATTCATGTTTCCCTCTTTCGAGGCCACTATCCTATTGGAAGAGGTAGAGACATATCTTTCCTTTCTGAGGTCTAAGGTGGGTGAGGAGGACCTAGTGTGTCATACAGTGACACCCATGGAACCTAGGCTCATCTTGGCAGGGTTTATACCAGATACCAGGGATATCCATACCTTCGTAGGCCCGCGTCAGATCCAGCGCCTTCCTCTTAGCCAGTGGGTAGTTGAACATTGTAGGAACAGGTGTGGGTGGGATGAGGCTATAGCCAAGGCCGTGTCTATTTGCTTGTGCGGGGCTATCTTATTCCCCTCTAATGAGCATGTTCTAGACATTCCTATTCTTTGCACCATTAGCGACATGTGGCAGGGTCTTTCTATCTCCAAGGCCGTCCTTGCCTACTTGTACAAGTGTCTTACCTCAGCAGCCCTGGGAGGTCCTCTCTTTGGTTCTATGATGCTCTTAGAGTGCTGGATGGGTGTCAAGATGAAATTCGTTCACAAGGAGGATGTCACTTCAGCTAGCAGGATCTTCGGGAGCCACCCCCTCTTCTTCATAGGTGGCGCATTTGGGTTCTCTCCACAGGTAGAGTGTAGGACAGAAGAGAAGAAGACTAGGGACGAGTGGCGTTTGCACATCAATCGGCTGCCCCTGGATTGGTTCGTGATGCAACCTTACTTCCTCCACGACACCACTGTCAGGGTACCTAGGAGGCCAGGCCTGGATCTGAGGCTCATGAGCGATACCGCACTGGCGATGTACAGCCCGCACCGGTGCTACCTACAGGTTGGACTACCTAGGACCGTTCTACCAGCACTACCCCACCTTCCTGCACTACAGGCGAGGAGGATTGGTACAGATGAGGATGAGCAGGCTGTCAGGAGTGCCCCGATCATGTAGGAGGTGAGCAGGGTGCTTACCCTTCCAGCGGAGGTTACAGAGATTCCAGCAATGCGCCAGGCCTACGTTAGAGAGCTGAGAGAGATACGTCCCCGCGGGGATGCCCAGGGGAGGACTGAGTGATTTTTCCTTTCTTTCATGATGCTTGATGTAGAGACTTATGCTTACAGAGTTCGATATATGAATGAATAAAGTTGATGATTTGGATTGGTTTGAGTTTGGGCTTTTCCTTTGTATGATTGATGAGTTGGGATATGACTTCGAAACGCACACGGTCACGGACTGACTAAACCTTCGGCTTCAACCTGCCCCTACACACACATAATCAAAGAAAATAAATTAAATCTGTTTTAGGCTTAACCCCTTGCTTGTAGCAAGTTAGGAAATGACCAGCTCTTGATTTTTGGTCAAGGGGGTAAGCCTTATTAAATAGGCAAGTAACAAAATGGAAATGAATGCAATGCATGCTATAGAATGCAAATCATGATGATGAAAAACCTTTTTTGTGATTTTGAAATATTTGATTTTTTTTGGATCTTGACATATTTGATTTTTTTGGGTTTTGAAATATTTGAATTTTTTTGGGTTTTCAAATATTCAAATTTTTTGGGTTTTGAAATATTTGAATTTTTTTGTTTTGAAATATTTGATTTTTTTTGGGGTTTAGAAATATTTGATTTTTTTGGATGTTCAAACCAGCTCAAACCTGACGACGGGTAACCTCATATCTCAATAGGGGTCTCCTGGGTTCAACGTGCGTTATAAAGGACCGCCTGTGGCCGGGGCCGATTTTGCTTAACGGTGCCTCTATCGCGGCCATACCTGGGCTGGGATCCATTCCATGGAAAATAAAAGAGAGTTTGATAGAAAAGCTACCAAAAGGTATAGAGGTTTTCAGGGCTTGAGTTCTTTTCACGACACCCCTTTTTTCAAAGAATTTGGTCTGTTGCACCGGGGCTTTGCGTCTGTCATCGAACCTACATCCGCTCTAGGCATGCATACGACCGGGCTCATAACGTCCCACAGGGAAACTGTACTGCCACTCTTGCCATGCCTAGTTTCATTATTTTAGGGACTTTCAGACTTTCGAGCTTTGAGCTTTGGGTGAGCTTTTAGCTTTGATCTTTGATTTTGCCCCTTTTTCTCTATTTCTTTTCTTTTTCTTTTTTCTTGCTCTTATATCTGCGGAATAAGGTCATGACAGACTACCTCTATTTGAGACCTCTTTTATCGGGGGGTCTAGATCAGTTCTCGCCCCCTTATTCGCCACTTGCCCCTATTTTTAGTCGAGAGAGGAAAAAATAAGGATTTTCACTGTCCCCAAAGCATGGCCAAGGGAGAGACGGTGTTGCGCAAAGAATGGAAAACCGAACCACAAAGGGGTCGTGTAGTGTGTGAAATGTTGAACTGGGCCGGGGATCCCCCCTTTGCGATCAAGTGAAGGCACACCCTGCCGCCGAACTGTTGCTGGCTTGACTCTATGGATAAAAACGTTTTAAATATAGCCCATTCCATGGATTCGGCAATTCTTCACCCTCTGCGTTAATTAAACGATATGCGTTACCAGGATAGACTTCCTTAATTACAAACGGCCCTTCCCAGTTAGGTTGCAGCTTAGACTTGGGACCTGCTGATCTGATAAATTTATGTTTCAAAACCATGTTACCCACTTGGATGTTTCTTTCAATAACCTTCTTTTGAAAATATCGCGAGACGCATTTTTCGTAAACTGAGACATGATTGGCCGCATTAAGCCTCTTCTCGTCTAAGAGTTCTTGTTGGACTAGCAACGCCTCTCGACGCTCGTCGAGATTAAGTTCTTTGTGCAGCTGCACTCTTAGGGAAGGGATCAGGATCTCGTACGGGAGTACCGCCTCCATCCTATAAGTGAGAGCAAAAGGAGTTTGCCCCGTGGGGGTACGGACGGAGGTGCGATAAGCCCATAGAGCTTATATCAGTTTATTGGCCCAATCAGCAAATTTGTGTGACTCGCATATTTTCTTAATGATCTTAAGAAGGGTCTTGTTCGTGGCCTCAGATTGGCCATTACCTTGAGGGTAGTATGGTGATGAGTGATGCAATGCGATATTAAATTTCTTACAGAGGTCCCGAAGTTCTTGAGAAATAAATTGAGGCCCATTGTCGGTGACGATATCACTTGGCACACCAAACCGCGAGATGATATTCTTGAGGATGAAGCGGCATACTGTGGTGGCTTTGATTTCTGCATAAGCTTCAGCTCCCGCTCACTTGGTGAAGTACTCTGTAGCCGTCAGAATGAACGACTTCTATTTAACCTGAGCATTAGGGTCACCAAGTGTTCCAATGATATCAAAGGCCCACATCGAGAAAGGCCAGGGAGCAGAAAGAGGATGGAGAGAAGAAGCCGGAGTGTGGATTTTATTGGCATGAAGCTGGCATTGAAGACACCTACGGACATAGGTGGAACAGTCTTTTTCTAGGGTTGGCCAGTAATAGCCCTGCCTAAGAATCTTCTTCACCAACGCCTACCCATTTACGTGCCCTTAACACTCACTGGAGTGAGCAGCCTCTACTACCTTCCAAGCCTCATCGTCATCCAAACACCTCATTAGAACTCCATTAAGAGCCCACCTATACAATTCTCCAGCAATAATCGTGTATCTGGAGGCGACTCTTCTAATGGCCTTGCGCTGCTCGGCGTTCGCCGTCTCGGGAAAGGAACCATCCCTGCAATACTGCTCTATCTCGTGGTACCATGGCAACTCCTCTTCTTCTATAATCTCCGCGAGCTCAGTTAATGAAACTTCCTTCAATTCTTCCTTCTCAGTTTTCTTCTACACAGCCTTCCTAAGGGTATCGAACCAAAGATCCTGAAGGGAAGGAGCATCCATCCGCTGGACCACAATGGTCTCAGTGGCGCGACTGAGGGGGAATGAAAGAGAGGAAGCAAGCGATGCAAGTGCATTGGTCAGGATATTCTGAGAATGAGGAGTATGAATGTAGATGAGCTTCTGGAATTACCTAGCCAAGAGCGTGACCAAATCTTGATAGGGCTTGAGTTTGGGGTCACGGGTGCGGTAAGTTGACTGAACTTGACGCAGCACCAATTGAGAGTCTCCTATGATGTTTAGGTATCGCGCGCCCATGAGGTAGGCGTGCTTTAGACCGGCAAGGAGAGCCTCATACTCGGCTATGTTATTAGTGGCAAGAAAAGAGAGTTGATAGGTGATAGGGATGGTCACTCCTTCCGGAGTGAAGAGCACGGCACCGATTCCACGGCCCTGAGAGTTGAGAGCACCGTCGAACTGAAGAGACCAAAAGGGAAGATGAGTGATTATAGCCAAGTGTTCATCAGGAAACTCGTCCTGAATCGAATCAGTGCGGGGGACAGGAGAATGAGCGAGATGTTCAGCAATCGCGTATCCCTTGATCGCTTTCTGAACAACGAAGGTGATATCAAATTGGGAAAGGAAACTCTACTAGCGAGCTAATCGGCTAGAAAGGACAAGTTTTTCTAACAGGTAATGAATGGGGTCCATTATGGAGATTAGCTTAACCTCATGGGCAAGAAAATAGTGTTTGAGTTTCTGAGCTACCCACACTAGCGCTGCACATGTCTTCTCCATGACAGTATATCAGGATTTAGCAGGATTAAACAACCTCGAAAGGTAGTATGATGCCCTTTCCCTTCCTTCATCATCCACCTGAGCCAAAACAGCTCCTAGGGAGTCCTCAATGACAGAAATGTATAGGATCAGGGGTTTCCCAGGGACGGGTGGTTGTAGAACCAGGGGATTAGAAAGATAAACTTTAAGATCCTCATAGGTCTTCTGACACTGTTCGTTCCATTCAAATTTAGCTCCCGCCTTTAACAATTCATAAAATGAGCGGCACCTTTGCGTATGTTGAGATATAAATCTCCTAATGAATTGCAATCGCCCAATCAAACCTCTGAGCTCGGTGATGTTCTTAGTCGGCGGCATTTCCATAACGGCCTTAGCTTTATTCGGATCAATCTGGATCCCCCGTTTACTAACTATAAACCCTAGCAACTTCCCTGATGCGACTCCGAACACACATTTCTTTGGATTCATTTTCAATTTGTACTCCCTAGCCCTTTGCAACACTTTGGCTAAAATGGCGGGGTGCTCTTCCTTGGACCTCGACTTTACCAAGATATAATCCACATAAGCTTCTAAGTACACATGCATCATGTCGTGGAAGATAGCCATCATTGCCTGTTGATACATGGCACCTGCATTCTTTAATCCGAATGGCATAACGACATAGCAGTATGTGCCCCAAGGCGTGGTGAAAGAGGTCTTCTCTTGGTCTTCAGGAGCAAGGCGGATTTGATTGTAACCAGAATATCTATCCATAAATGAGAGGGCCTCATACCCAGCCGTGTTGTCCACCAGTACATCAATGTGAGGAAGAGGGAAATCATCCTTCGGACATGCCTTATTTAAGTCCCTGAAATCGGTACAAATCCAAATTTTTCCATCTTTCGTCATTACCGGGGCTATGTTTGCCACCCATTGCGGATATAAAACCACTCTAATAAACTTGGCCTTGTGCAATTTATCGACTTCTTCCTTTATCCTCAAGGCCATTTGCGGGTGGAACCTTCTCGCCTTTTGCTTAACGGGTGTTACCCCTGGTTTGAGAATGAGTCGGTGTTCAACCAACGTGGGGTCAAGACCCGGCATGTCCTCATAGGACCAAGCAAATGAATCGTTGTACTCCCTCAAAACCTTGATCAGCTCCTCTTCAACCTGAGGATAGAGATTAGCAGAAATAATTATGGGCCTGTGGTCCTCTTCCGATCCAACTTTGATCTCTTTAGTGGGTTCATCCACTGCCGACGATGGTTCATCAAACCTCTTCAAACCTTGCGCATACAGATCGGCAGTGTCATCCACATCGCTTTCCTCATCATCGGCTGGGTCCTTCTCATCCACGATCTCATATACACCTAATCCATCATTGCTCCACACCCCTTCTACTTTCTCATCATCATCTAAAACAATCGCGGCCTCTACAAACTCAGGGCACTTAAGAAGGGCATGACATCTCTGAGCTAGATCTTGGAGAAACCTATCTGGAATGGATTTAGGATGACGCATCACAGGGTGCGCCATAGACGTGGATGGGATGACTAAACTAGAACTAGGTTCTACCCCAACTGACTCTACCAACCTAGGAGACTCTGCAGAATGTACATCTACCCTAGGAGACAGGAAGTCTACAGGGAAAGGAGCGGGGGTCTCATGCCCCCGGGAAGATGAGCAGAACATAGCGTAATCCTCCATTGACATCTCTGTTTTAAAATTGGCATTTTTTTTGGAGGTCGGAGGTGATCATGCAATAGGTAAAAGAAGACGGGGGTGGAGGGAGTTGCATGGGAAACAGATCGGGGAAGATGCAATCGAAGAATGGGTCGGAGGATAAAAACCACATTTCGTGGAGTTGGGCATTGGAGGAAGGAGGAGTAAACAGGGTTGATAAATCAATGGGTGGGCAGCGCCCACATTCACATGGCACAAACTGGATTTCAGGCGGTCTTTCCGTGGAGTACGGGTCGGCCATGATCGGAGGGGAATGGGGAATAAATCCCAATTTCTGGAACAAGGAGGTGAGACGGGAAGCGGATAGAGAAAAGGTAGTGATGGAGCTCCCCACTTCCCATGGCCTCCGGTGAACTAGCTTAGTTGGAGAATGCTTCACCAGCGGCATCTTTGTCTTCTTCGGATGAGCTTCTTCTTCTTGAAACAGCTTCTCAAAACAACTGCAAAAATCTTCCATATCACCCACTAGCCCCTTCAGCGGCGGTGGTGGGTCAGCAACAACATGGGTGGCATCAATCTTCTCATCAGGACATGGCGGTGGCTTCTTTAAGGTACCGGGCTGCAATGGGCCTTTCACAAAATGTTGACAATAATCCCACATCAGCGGCCCGGAGTCTCCCAGTGTGGACAGTGCCGACTCCCGGTAGCCAAGGCCTCTCCGGCCCATCTTTCTGCCTTTAGGGACGGGCTTAGTACGCCCCTCAATTGCGCGCCGAGGACCAGGCCCGCTGATAGCCTAACTTTAAAATCATATGCCATCCTTTTGAATCTCTGATCTTGGACTTAATTTTCACATTTACTAGTGTAGTGGCGGGATTGCGTGACACATATGCCCATGAATAGTTCAAGTCCATAACTGAAAGAACTGGCTTATTGCTCGGCCACAAAGTGGGAAGAATCTTAGTCGCAATTGCATCAACTGATTGGACTGTGGAGATACTCTTCACCTTAACCACCCGGCCTTGAAATGGGAACTTAAGGCATTGGTGGGCAGTTGAGAGCATAGCATTCAAACTGTCTATCCATGAATGACCTAGAATTTCCTTGAACATCCGGTCTATGTCCAATACATAGAACTCCACATCCATCACCAAAGGCCCTAGCTCGGCCTGAACTATCACGACCCCATGGCACGTTCGTCTGGAGTTGTCATACGCTGCAATTATAGTCGGTGTTGGCCTGAGTGTATCTTCCGAAATGTTGTAGGCACATAGTGTACTGAGTGGACACACATTGATGGAAGCACCTGTGTCCACTAGAGCTGACTCTACTGCCACTTTATTCAAAGAAATGGTAATGCAGAGTGGCATCTGCCGTGCCTCTGGGGGCGCCAATTCTGACTCAGAGAATGAAATGGAAGGCCCCCCTGGTAATCGTTGCCAACACTGACGGCAAACTGTCCACCACCACGTCCTCATTGACCATAACTTTCTGCAGAAAAGCCCTGAGGGCGTCCTGATGCAGCGTGGACCACTTGATCAACTCCAAAACTGATATCTTGGCCGGCATCCGGTCTAAGTGTTGTAGCAAGTCTGATGGGAATCGACGCCGAGCATGTATATTTTATTTTGCATTTGTGTCCTTTAGTTTATTTTATATCCATGGGAAAGTATATGCGCAATTGTAAGGCTTTATATGCCAATGCGTCATTCCCTTGGATTGTGTGGGTTTTTATGTAATTGTGTAGTAGGTCCATCTAGGGGGCCCTCACCCCTTTCCCATTGATCCATGTCATCCTTGTGGGGCTGGTCAACCCTCCTAGGTGGCATCTAGAAGCTTTGACAAGTAAATTGTCCACATGGGAGACAAGTGACCAAAATTGTCAATGGGTAGGCTACCTACCCATTCAACTCACCTTCATGGTCAAGGGGGCGCCCCCTTCCTCTAGACATAATTAGGATTTTTTTTTTATTTTGTGTGTTGGCCACACTTAATCTAGGCCATTCCTTCCCCATCCCTAGATCTAATGGTGGAGATTGGATTTGATGTGTAGCATATAAAAGCTTGTAATTTCCATTTCTTACAATTAATGAAAGAAAAATTACATTTGGAGCAAGAGTGCTTGGTGCGCCCCTACCGCTCCCCCTGATGTTCTTCCTCCTCAACCCCAATTATAGAGTGTATCTACCTTCTATCATCTCTTCTCTATCTCCGGTAATCATCGGTGCCGCCGTTCGTGCCGCCATCGAGCCGCCGCGAAGTCATCTTCGATATTCTGTCCATCCAGGATAGGAGCATCTTCCCTGAATTTCTGCTCCCACCTCCCACCTCTTCTGGAGCTGAAATTTTCAGGAGTGGTTCCCCTCCCGAACCCATATCTTCAAAAAAACATTCAAGTCAAAATTGCTTCTTTTTCTATTTTCCCATTTTCGGTCTTCAGGTCATCACAGATCTGCCAGGATTCTACCTACAGTGATAGCAACCCTGAGTTTTCCAGATCCGGACCACTTTTAGATTTTCTCAAGAGCTCCAAATTTTATTAGAAGTTTTGTCCACCTTCCTCTATCACCAAGAATTTTTTTGATTTTTGGTTTGCCTCTACATATTTTCTAAAATTCATCCAAGTTAACAAATCTGTTCTGTCTGCCTCATTCCAGATCTGACCACCAGTCAGTCCAAAATCCATAATAAATTGTAGCCTCCACCAATCCTTCCACAAAAACTATCCTTGGTTTCCAATCTTGAATCCCTACAACTTTGATAGAGAACTCAACTTCAGATTCGAAGGTCTACCTAGCAGTCAATGCCAACTATCAGGAAAAGACGTTTCTGCCAGAGCAAATCTGAAAAGAAGAACAGCAGCCTTCAAAATTCGCCCACCAGAAATACAGAGCTTGTGATTTTTCTGTGATCCCATAGGGTCGAAGCCCTTCGAAACAGATTTCCAACGGCACTAGTTTCGTCGCATTCCGACATCGGTGCTGGTCGTAGCAAGCGATCTCGTCGGGTCGCGCCCCAGAAAATAGGACCGACAGGTCCGTGGCCGGTTATTTCGGCGGGTGCCGATCGGAGCCGCCCAACTTCCGGTCGACGTTCCAGCGTGCCGCCAGCCCAGGGAGCACTTCCCCAAGCATCCCCACCACAGTGGTGCCACCGGGTCCCATACGGCCCCTCTGGCCAGCACGTGGGCCCCACAGTCACGAGTTTGGGTGCTGCCGAAGAGACGCGAGAAGCCGCCCGTCAACCCGAAATCGGTCCTCCCGGATCCACTTGTGTAGCCCTTTACCTCCTTGCGTGGAGTGGGTGATATTTCATTGCTGTCATTATTATGTAATACTTGTTCCGGGAGTACGAGTTCGGCCGGGCCTGTCTTCCCCACGCCGAGAGCGTGGAGGTATCGTGTCCGCTTCTTCACTTGGCATTTGCTTTATTCATATATATCTCTTTATGCTGCTGCTAGAGAGCATGTTGTAGGGCCGTTAGCTCGATATATATTGTTGTATCACCGCTGCTGCGAGAGAGAGAGTGACTGTCCCGTGACCCGATCCGGGCACGAGAGAGAGTCGACCACCCTAGCTGACTGCCGGTTTCTCAACCGCGCACGTCCGACGCTTCCCTCGCTAAGGGACAATCGCAAGCTTATCGTGTCCGTGGTCCGTCCCGCATCAATTTGGTATCAGAGCGAGTTTGAGTCTAGGGTGTCAAAAAAAAATGTCATTTATGTCTAGTCATTAGTCATTGTCTAAGTCGTGCTTAGGGTCATCGTTGTTTTAAAACAAAAAAAAGTGTCTTTTTGGGTCACATTTACATCCCTTTGCTCGGTATATCAAAAGGTGTTGTCCGAACATTAGGCTACGCCTATCGGGAAGGCTGCACACTTGCGCGAGTGATCTTCATATCGGTTAGCTCTGCCACGTACCGAGTCTTGGTCGTCATGTCTAGGTGCATTAGTTAGCATCACATTTTACTTTTAAAAATTAAAAAAAAATGGCCTTGCATATCCATTCCTAGGAATCCATTCCCATATTTTGGCAACTATGGCCAACCCATGTCGACCCGTCCAAGGCGATAGGTTCGTGTCCGAGTACATTCGGGCATATCATACGTATTGGTTGGAACATGGCTTGGGAGAGGAGAGCAACACGGCCGCAATTCACTTCCGGAGAGGTTTGCGCCTTCACTTCCAGTTGGAATGTCTTATCCGCAAGGCAATCTCTCTAGTGCAATCCTATACGGTTGCTCTATTGGTCGAACCATTTGAGTCTCACTTTTCTCGGTATGGTAGCTTTCGACAAGCATCTACCTCCCAGCCACCTACACCATGGCCTTTACCACTCGAGAGAGCTCCAATGGCACCACCCTTTATTTCTGAACTTGCTTCGGAACCCTCTCATTTGGAGCCACCCAAGCCCGAGCCACCTGTGTTTCTAACGGGTACGCTTTTCATCGTCGAGCCGCTTCTTAGTTGGCTCAAGGATGGCTTGGTCCCACATCCCTTCCCATCCATGGACCCCACCTTACCTTTAGTGCCGGTCAACTCATTCCATACCACATTTCGATCTAGTCACCATGTTGACACGTTGGACGATCTTGTCATGGGATTAGATTCACAATGAAAGTTGACGCATCTTTTGGCCCGAGGCTTTGACCAACCCACTAGTCTTAGCCTCGCTCATCCGGCCTTAGGGTCTATTACCTCCGAGTGCACCATGGGTTATGTCACCACAGAGGTCCTCTTATTCTTCCCCTTACCAGCCGAGCCCAAATTCATACCCTTTTGTCCGAGGGAGGAATCATACTTCTTGCCTACGATCCCCGTCCCACCTGTCACAATGCAAGAAGATGACTATCCACACCTTCAAAACTTCTACACGTGGGGCCGTGACTTGTGGGAACCCACCACAAGGGGTCATACCTTCTTTGATCCCTTTAACCCATTCCTTAGTGGACCCCACGACCCACCTTATATACTTCATTTCTTCAAGGGAATCCACTACCACACTCCTTCTCCATGGGCCGGGTCGTCTACATCCACCAAGCCCGTTCACTTGCGAGATACACCATCTATGGGAAAGGAAGATGGTGCATTTGGAACCCCTGGCCCTCCCACATCTAAGTCCAATATGCATGCATGGCCCACTTTAGGAGGTCTAGGAATTCCCCATTCCGTCAACCACAGGTTACCTCAAATGCATGTATGGCACGCATTCGGGTGTCCTGGTCCACCATCGCCTACACGTAGGTCAGACTAACAGTAGGTTTGTTTAGGGTTCTTGTGAGTCTTTGTTTCGTTTTTCTATCGTGTGTCTGTGCATCCATCGAGTTGAGTCGGTTTTGTACGCTCGCGTGTTAGTCCCTTTCGAGTGCGATTTGACGGACATTGGGATCGGTTCTACTTCATCTCGGATCTAATCACCTATAGGGACTCAGCGGTGACTCCTAGTGAGTCTTCGAGCCATCTCCTTCCCTTTGAGAGTGCCCCACCCGGAGTGTCCACCACTAGCCCATAGCAGCTTGCGCATATCGAGTATATATGGAATGAGCAGGTGATGGTCACTTGGAGTGGATCATACCCGCGTTACTTGGCACGGTGACGGATCCGCCGAGTACTCGAGCAGCCACACCTCTTACTCGACGGGGTCGAGTTCCTCCCACCCAGGGAGAGTTGATGGGAATCGACGCCGAGCATGTATATTTTATTTACATTTGTGTCCGTTAGTTTATTTTTATATCCATGGGAAAGTATATGCACAATTGTAAGGCTTTGCAAGCCAATATGTCATTCCCTTGGATTGTGTGGGTTTTTGTGCAATTGTGTAGTAGATCCATCTAGGGGGCCCTCACCCCTTTCCCATTGGTCCATGTCATCCTTGTGGGGCTGGTCAACCCTCCTAGGTGGCATCTAGAAGCTTTGACAAGTCAATTGTCCACATGGGAGACAAGTGACCAAAATTGTCAATGGGTAGGCTACCTACCCATTCAACTTACCTTCATGGTCAAGGGGGCGCCCCCTTCCACTAGACATAATTAGGATTTCATTTATTTATTTTGTGTGTTGGCCACACTTAATCTAGGCCATTCCTTCCCCATCCCTAGATCCAATGGTCGAGATTGGATTTGATGTGTAGCATATAAAAGCTTGTAATTTCCATTTGTTACAATTAATGAAAGAAAAATTCCATTTGGAGCAGGAGTGCTTGGTGCGCCCCTACCTCTCCCCCTAATGTTCTTCCTCCTCAACCCCAATTCTAGAGTGGATCTACCTTCTATCATCTCTTCTCTATCTCCGGTAATCATCGGTGCCGCCGCCGCCGCCGTTCGTGCCGCCATCGAGCCGCCGCGAAGTCATCTTCGGTATTCTGTCCATCCAGGATAAGAGCATCTTCCCCGAATTTCTGCTCCCACCTCCCACCTCTTCTGGAGCTGAAATTTTCAGGAGTGGTTCCCCTCCCGAACCCATATCTTCAAAAAAACATTCAAGTCAAAATTCCTTCTTTTTCTTTTTTCCCATTTTCGGTCTTCAGGTCATCACAGATCTGCCAGGATTCTGCCTACAGTGACAGCAACCCTGAGTTTTCCAGATCCGGACCACTTTTTGATTTTCCCAAGAGCTCCAAATTTTATTAGAAGTTCTGTCCACCTTCCTCTATCACCAAGAATTTTTTTGATTTTTGGTTTGCCTCTACATATTTTCTAAAATTCATCCAAGTTCCCAAATCTGTTCTATCTGCCTCATTCCAGATCTGACCACCAGTCAGTCCAAAATCCATAATAAATTGTAGCCTCCACCAATCCTTCCACAAAAACTATCCTTGGTTTCCAATCTTGAATCCCTACAACTTTGATAGAGAACTCAACTTCAGATTCGAAGGTCTACCCAGCAGTCAATGCCAACTATCAGGAAAAGACGTTTCTGCCAGAGCAAATCTGAAAAGAAGAACAGCAGCCTTCAAAATTCGCCCACCAGAAATACAGAGCTTGTGATTTTTCTGTGATCGCATAGGGTCGAAGCCCTTCGAAACAGATTTCCAACGGCACTAGTTTCGTCGCATTCCGACATCGGTGCTGGTCGCAGCAAGCGATCTCGTCGGGTCGCGCGCCGGAAAATAGAACCGGCAGGTCCGTGGCCGGTTATTCCGGCGGGTGCCGATCGGAGCCGCCGGGCTTCCGGTCGACGTTCCAACGTGCTGCCAGCCCAAGGAGTGCTTCCCCAAGCGTCCCCACCACAGTGGTGCCACCGGGTCCCACACGGCCCCCTCGGCTAGCATGTGGGCCCCACAGTCACGAGTTCGGGTGCTGTCGAAGAGACGCGAGAAGCCGCCCGTCTACCCGAAATCGGTCCTCCCGGATCCACTTGTGTAGCCCTTTACCTCCCTGCATGGAGTGGGCGATATTTCATTGCTGTCATTATTGTGTAATATTAGTTCCGGGAGTATGAGTTCGGTTGGGCCCGTCTTCCCCACACCGAGAGCGTGGAGGTATCGTGTCCGCTCCTTCACATGGCATTTGCTTTATTCATATATATCTCTTTATGCCGCTGTTAGAGAGCATGTTGTAGGGCCGTTAGCTCGATATATATTGTTGTATCACCGCTATTGCGAGAGAGAGAGTGACCGTCCCGTGACTCGATCTGGGCACGAGAGAGAGTCGACCACCCTAGCTCACTGCCGGTTTCTCAACCGCGCACGTCCGACGCTTCCCTCGCTAAGGGACAATCGCGAGCTTGTCGTGTCCATTGTCCATCCCGCATCAAAGTCATATTTCATGCCTGGCACGTGATCTACTTCTTATGCTTCGACTGTTAAGGAAGGAACTTGAGGGTTGGGTGCAGACGCACCAGGGAAAGGGTAAGTGCGGTGGAATGGATGCCCGCTCCGGAGGGCGCATTGTCGTGCTGGCACGGCATCAGATGGACCCCCAATTGGCCCAGTAGGGTGAGCGGAAGGGGTAGAAATAGGGGTGAGAATGGCGGAGGTTGGCCTGACGGGCCCTGGCGGGATGATGATTGGTGAAGAGTTAAATGAAGTGGTGATGATGGAGGGCATGGCGGGTAATGGTGGAAGGGTTGGCGGAACAGTGGGGAACGTGGGGGGTGCAATAGGTGATTGGGAGAGGGCAGGGGGTGGAGCGGTTGCCAAGGTAGTGGGCCGGAGAATGAAGGAACAGTAGGTGCGGGGAAGTTGGTTTGGTGGAAGGCCAAAAGGTGAGCGGGGGTCTCATCATCAAAAGAGCACCCAGCATTAGGGGCTGGGCGGTGGACTGCATTCACTTGCGCCGGCGGCTGTGGTTGTTGTTGAGGAGAGGGAGGATGTTCTGGCATGGGATTCTGCTGAATCCCGAGGTCTTGGTGCTGCTGCTGCTACTGCTACTGTTCTGGCATGGGATTCTGATGAATCCCGATGTCTTGGTGCTGCTGCTGCTACTGTGGGGGTTGTTGTTGTTGTAGCGGTGGCTGGAACTACTGCTGCTAGGGTGCCGCCTGTTGCGGCCTGGCTTGTCTTCATCTCTCCTTGATATCTTCAATCAACTTATGCATTTGGGCCCAATCAATCCTCTGACCCTCATGCAAGTCATACACCAGATCTCTAAACTGGTAGCATCTCTCTATGGTGTGCTCGGGCTGCCGATGGTATATGCAATACCTTGACTGATCGGCTGCCAGATTCCAATTCTGATGCTCCGGAGGCAATTGAATGTCACCAGTGTACATTAAGGCCGAAAAGATGTCGGGGAGTGTTTCTGGAAGTGGCGGGTAATTGACTCTCTTGGGTCTCGCCGAGCAGGCCCATAACCAGTAGGAGGAGGAATGTTGTGGTACTGGGGTGGCTGTTGTGGCTGTTATGGTAGCGGTGGTTGTTGTGGGTGCTGAGGAGCTTGAATGGTGGGTCGTGGAGCTTGTGGAGCGGAGAACTGGGGGTTGCATTGAGGTTGCTGGAAACGTGGTGAAGCGGACTGGTTAGGGAATTGAACAGCCTGAACCTGCTCATTGATTTGCACTCCCTCGGTAACTGGGCCTTGGGATTTGTGGGTGGTCTTGGATTTCTGGGCCTCGAACAATGAATGAATAGGGGAGTCTTTAAATTGGGTCTGGATAAACCGAGCCCGACTGTACAACTGGTGCATGTTAGAAATGTCGTTCATTGCCAAAATATTCCGGAATGTCAGAGTAGCATTAGAAATCAGAAACTTTACTTTTTCTTCCTCTGGGATCTGCCCGGGCACACGCGAGGCCATCTGCCTCCATCTATCGACATATGCTGCAAAGTCTTCATCTGGCTTCATCTCTTCTGCAACCAGGTCGGTGAAAGAATACTCAGGCCCAACCCGATCCTGGAATCTCTAAATAAACTTCTCCTTCATGGTCTTGAAACTTTCCGCCTCCTCCAGAGGCAATGTGTAGAACCATTCAAGGGCAACCCCATCCAAGGATTGGCGGAACAGATACGCCATCAGGCGGTCGTCATGTTGGAACTGCGTCGATTCATAGCGAAACTCCCTGACATGAATAAACAGGTTGCCATTCCCGTCATATTTCCAGTACACGGGGAGCTCAGACTGTAGTGGAAAAACAATGTCCCTGAAGTTAAGAATGGGGACATCAGCTAAAGACTGCGGGCCGACCCGCTTGTGGAGGAGGTCAATCTGCTGCTGCATGGCAGCCCATTTGTCTAGAAGTTCCCGTTCCCGGGAAGGGAAAGATACGGCAGGAAGGATCGAACCGGAGTATGGAACCGAAGGATAGACTGACTGAGGGGGCAGCACATAAGATTGATAATTGGCCATGGAAGGGCCCATATCTGCATGAGCCAACTGGGTGGCCCCTGATTGTAGACGAACGGAACCAGCTAGGGCCACGAGGGCCTGCGATGTTGGAGGGAATGTGGTGTAAGGATCAGCATAAGAAACGGAGGGGATCTGGGTCTTCCCCTTATCATGTAACTGACGGGCCGAGGTGGAAGCCTGGCCCGCTTCCATGGTGGAGAATCGGAGAGCCTGAGGACGGATGGGAGTAAGATCGATGGGGGCTACGGAGGTGGCCCCTAATCCAACAATCGGGGGTGCGGAAGTGGCGGTAGTAGTCGTGCCAGAAGAAAGTACTGAGGGCTGGGCATCTGCCCCTTGCAAGGCCTATTTCAGCAGGTGGAGTTGAGTAAGGTCCAGCTGGGCCATCGTATGGAGAACCTGACTGGCCGAGCCGCGAGTGGATGGATCTGAGAGGGAGGGTTGAGTACCCTCAGCAACAATGGTCGGGATAGGAGGGGCAGTCCCCTCTCCCCCTTGCACATGAGCGACCCTAGGTGGGTCCTCCAGAAGTCCCCGAGGGAGAGAATCCTAAGGGGGATGGGAGAAGTTGTAAGACGACATAATCGGAGGTGAATCGAACAAGGGATTGAAATAAGAATGGGAAGGCGAACCACCCTTAGGACACAATCCTAAGGGTGTGAGACAGCTCCACATACACTGAGAAGCTGGGAAGAAGAAGCAAACAAACCTACCCAAAATCTAAACAGCACTGAAGTGATGCACACACAAGAGAGAGAAGAGACGAGAAGAGAGACAACCAAGTGAACACTCAAATTATGGATGATGCGCGATAGATTTTATGAATCTTTCCTTGTGGGACCTAAGTGGGTTAATTAAGATGTGAGTTCACTTAACCACAAGGTACCTAATCAGGGTGAGAAATGGGGAACTGGCTGACTTAAAAGGGACTCTCTCTCTCACGGATGCAAATCCTAGACTGGGGGGTGGTACGGTACAACCTGCCCGGCGTCTGTGTAGGAATCCACGGCTCACGGGGACTTACGGAGGTCCTCAGCAAGGTCACCTAGTCGGCTGCAAGGAGTATGGAGACGAGAGGAAACCCTACCTCGGTAGGAATGCAACTGCTAATGAAGAGTATGTATGCCCCTATGTGCACCGGAGTGCATGCAGAATCTAGCCTAGATCTAGCAGACAATGATCAAGCAAATATGAGAAAATGACGTGAACACGATCATGGAACAATATAACAACAGCAGGAGGAGATCCAAACAGCACCAAATATATATATGTAATGATATAGATCAATGAGCAACATGTAGCCTCGGGTGTATTGTAGCAGTAAAGGACGGTCTGATGAAGACCGCTCAGGGTACGTGAACGGTCTGGGATCGACCGTTCAGGGAGAGCAAATGGTCTGGAATGGACCGTGCAGGAGTAGGGAGTAATAACACTACCAAACAGAACCTAAAATGAACGGCAGGAACAGGGAGAGAAGCGTACCTGACGGAGCGGTCTGAATGTAGACCGCGTAGATAATCAAACAGCCCTGGAAAGACCGCTGAATATCAACACAAACAACATGGGCGAGACCAGAAATGTACCTGTGCCAGCAGTTATGAATGGTCTATATGAGACCGTGAAATAAAGTGGATGGTCAGACAAGGACCGCTGGATGGCTGGCACGACAATAGCTCTGTGAATCGCAGAACGGCCAATCTCCAGCCGCTCAACGAGATGGGCGGCTCAGAGATGACCGCGTGAACTCCAGAGTGGGGCAAAATGGGTGAACTCCCATTTCTATTTCACCCTTTTTTATCATGCCTTCAATGACATCTTTAAACATATAACAGTCTTCAATTGGGTGCCCTAACATCTAGTGGTAGGGGCAAAATCTCGGACTATCTCTTCTCTTCAGGTCTTCTGGCCTTTTCGGCTCTGGCAAGGTGACCTTGTTGTATTGGGTGACCCAGTCAAATAGAACTTTGGTCTTCTCTTTAGGGAAAGAGTAGGCCTTCTTCAATTTGTCCCTGATAGAGGGACCCTCTTTCTTCTCTTCTGTTTTATCGGGCTGGGGCGCAGCTACCTTCTTACCCTTGTCTCTTTGCTATTCAAATGCTTTAATATCAAGGGTGTTTGCTTCTTTAGGCACCGGGCGCTGCTCTGCTACCTTTGCCTTGTGCATGGTTGCACTGGCTGTTGTCGAGTCATGTTTTGCTAGGAAAGCTTCAATTTCGGCCACCACATTATTCAGACGGTCAAATGACCGTATTTCCATACCAATCACATTTTTCAGCACCTCCCTCCTGAGGTTCTGGTTACAGATTTGTACGGCGTCCTCCTGATGCAGGGGCCACTTACATCTCATTCCGAGGTTCCTCCACCTCTTAATGTAATCAAGAGCTATTTCATCTGGCCTCTGCCTAGTTGCATATAGCTCGGCCACAGTGACTTCTCTCTCGATGACATGGAACCTTTCTCTAAACTTCTTCTGCATATCCGGCCAGTCGCTGATCGACCCAGCCGGTAGGTTGGAATACCATTCAAATGCGAGCCCCGTTAGTGAGGACCCAAAGAATTTCAGCAAGTATGACTCATCTGTAGCTAAGTCTCCCATGACAGTCATGTAATATGCAATATGTTCTTTTGGGGACCCCTGCCCATTGAACATGTCAAACTTTGGCGACTTATTGATCCCCGGAGGGAGCCGCTTGGCTGCATGATGCAGTGGGTATGGCACCTGATAAGCATCAAATGTAACATAATCGCCTTCACCCCGTTCGGCAAGCTACATCTCGATCATCCTTTCCACCATCAGCTTATTTACGGTGGTCGGGTCAACCAGGTCGCGGTAGAAGTGTGCTGGTTGTAGGTATGGGGTGACCGGAGAGGTTGCCTGCGGTGGAGGACACAGCAACGACGCCTGATGCACCTGAGGTAGCACTGGCGGCAGCAACGGCTGAGGAGGACGCTGCTGGGTGGTAGCCTGACTGTGCTCGGCTGGCTGAGACAGAGCGTAGCTGAGACAGAGCGTACAATGGTGGAAAATCGCACGAGTTGACACCCCCTCGTGACGATTCAGCTTGCATTTGTGGCTGTTTGGATGCTGAAGTTTGTTCTACCTTCTCATGGAGCTATTTCTTCAGGAGTTCTATCTCCTGTTGATATTCTGTAGCAACATCAATATCGATGGATCCACAGTTGCCGTGCTAGGGATGTCTTCATTTGTTTCCCACGAAGCACCCTTGAGCGAGGTGGCTAGCAACACCTCATCTTCCTTAGTCATCACTACATTAGCTGTCAGCGTAGTGACCTTTTCGTAAACCAGTGGTTTTCCTTTTGCCACCCTTAGCATTTCTTTCGGGACTTCGCTCCTTCTAGTATTCGGCCCCAGCCTTTTGGCTAATCGGGCCAGTTCCTGGGACTCCTGAGGCAGACTCCCATACTTGCTGGCCATTCTGGCCATGTTGCAAGCAAAAACATGCATCCCTCTCTTCTATCTGCAGACCTTCCTCTTTTTTCGATCGGGGAAGGTCAATCTCTCAAACATCGATACTCTTCTTTTCTCCTCCAGCTGTGTTGGGGCTTCATCGACCTCGCCATCCAGGCCATCTTCATATCCATTATCATCAACAAATGATGTCATTCCTCTTTCCTCTTCTTCTCTGACTATCATCGGCAAACAGTCTTCTTCTTCAGCCACAGCTGCTTGGAGCAGTCGCTGCTGGCCTAACAACGGGTTTCCCAGACCCCTGAAGTAACTTCTGACCATGTTGGTCATTTCTTCTCGATCATGTCCTCGGCGGAGGATGGGTGACAACTGTTGACCTAGTACCGGAGGGATGTAGGCTAGCCGGGCTCTCCCAGCAGACTGCTCAAGTCTTCTCCCTACCGTAGGGATGTTGGCTTGTCAGGCACAGGCCCTGAAGGCAGTGCGGCGTGGAGGGTCCACAGCCATCTCTTCTCTTCTTGGGGCCGAACCCCTTTCATTTTTCTTCCTCGCCTCCACGAGCTCGGGGTAGTGGCGAACAGGTTCACTTTGATGGACAGATTGGGTCTTCTTAGGGAGCCACACTTGCTTGAATATCTTCAGCCTTGGGGCCAGCTCTCTTTGGCCTTGGCGGCCAGCTTCTTCTTTCTTAGCTCTCTTCCCAGACAGAGCCTGGAAGGAGTAATGGACCGGCACGGCGGGGACCATGTGGTCTAGAATGACCGGGGCATCGCACCCGTCCAGAAAGACATGAACGCCCTCAATAAGAATCGATTTCCCAGGCACCGAGTGCCGTCCGGTGATAGGAGTGGCAACATTCCTTCGGAAGCTTCCTTGGCGGTGGCTCTCGGGCTTGTTGTAGTGGTCGGCGCGAGCCCCCAGACCTACGTAATGCACCATGCAGTTTGTCAGTTGAATCTAGCGTCTTGGCAGGCCTCGACAGCTTCGGGCATTGTGAACCCTGGGCTTCTTGTTGGTGCTCTCCCCAATCAGCTCTGGAGCTTCGACCACCAGCACATCAGTGAATGCCACCCCCAAGAAATTGGGGAAGCCGACGACCGGTGGGTGTTGACACCCGTTTTATGATCAATAAGTCGGGTCATCTTCTTGTTCATTCTATGTGATTCTCCAAGTTGTTCACTCTTCATTGAGTCTTTCTTGATCAGTTGGAGGTCTATTTTATGGGTCTTCTCCTCTTGGTTGAGTTTGGTTCCGTGGCATTTTCATTCTGGATGAAGCTTAGTAAGCCTTAGTCATCTTTTGATCTTCATTGTCTCTAACGGTCCATAACCGGGGCGTTACATCCTTCTGACGCATAGGCCCATGGTCGTTACATCTTGAAGAGTCCTAAGACTTAAGGCCTTTGTTCCAAAGCTTATCCTTTTGCTTATCCGTTGGCTCTAACGGTCTGTCGTGCGGCCGTTATTTTCTCTAACGCGTCCACTCATGGCCATCTTCA
Source organism: Amorphophallus konjac (assembly GCA_022559845.1). Lineage (NCBI taxonomy): Eukaryota > Viridiplantae > Streptophyta > Magnoliopsida > Alismatales > Araceae > Amorphophallus > Amorphophallus konjac. The sequence continues at coordinate 239,962,243 of CM040124.1, forward strand.
TCCAAGATGAGTCTACACTCACGTCCATCTGCTTCACGGTGAAGGGAGTATTCGTTTCATTGTGTTTGAGTTTCCATCATTGTCATATTTGTGTTCTTCCTTCCTCCTTTGCATCATAGCATTGTCCCACTCGTTTCTCCCACGTTCTCCATCTATTTTCATCATCTAAACATCCTTCCCACGTTTTAAAACGCCCAGAGGGGTTAAAAAACCAAAACTCCCCGATATTCCCCTTTCCTTTTGCATGATCTTAAGTCCTTTGAGAATTGATACTATATTGTTTAAAGGGCTAATTTGGGAGTGTTTTCTTGTGTTTTACATTCTTTGGCAGGTTTACAGAGTTCATTAGACGAGGCCCAAGCTTTCTGGCCGGCTGGAAGGTTTGGAGTTCAAAGAATCCACATGCTATTTCTGCAGGTTCTCTGACGGTCTTGGTCAGGCGTGTCAGGCTTCTCTAACGGTTCATCGGGAGACCGTCACATCCCTGTGACGCACAGGTTCTAGACTGTTACATTCCAAGCTGATCTGTAGACTTTACTGGTTTCTCTCTCCCGTGGGCGGGTGTGTCATCTTCCTATTTCTATGGTATTGATCAGGTTTTTGACTTGTTTTATTATTTTAGTGGCGATCATGTTCTTTCCTTAGTATTGGGCATTGATTTCTCTCTCATATCTCATATTTCCTTTACTTGTTCCACCCACGCGGTGTGTTTATTTATTCCTTGCTCTGCGCTTCGGCGTGTGTTTTTCTTTGCCTTCTTTAGCTTAGTTTGATTGAGATAGCATTGCCCATGCTAGAGCTTGTTCTGATTGCCTAGGTTCATGGTTCACATGTCCATAGGTTGATTGAGATCATTGATTTTTGCTTATCATCTTTATCACTCATCACAGCCACAAAAGAAGGAAGCAAACAAATCAACAGATATTTTTTTGGCGATCTCGGTGCGACAACTTGTGCCAATCATGTTTTGAACTATGTTTTATACCTGCCATCATTTCCTTGTGTGGTTTTCCCCGGATTTCCCTTATATTTCCCTGATGTTTCTGGTTCCCTGGCTCCTCTGACGGTCTATAGTCTTTGCGTTGCATTTCTTATGATGGTCTGGTCTTCGACCGTTACATATTTCTGACGCGGGTCTCCTAGACCGTTACACACTCCAGATAGGTACGCATCCCGAGGTGCATTCCTTTCCGCAGTTTCTGCTGTGATATTCTTGCTTGGGTGTTATCTGACATCCTCCTTGGTTGGTTTACATGCTTACATCATTGAGTGCATAACTGTTTGCTAGATTCTAGGTTAGAATTTGCATGCACTCCGGTGCACATAGTTTCATGCATAATATCATACATTAGATTGCATTTTCCTACCTTGGTGTGCGGACCTCTCGTCTCCATATTCCTTGGGGCCGACTAGGAAATCACACCAGGGACCTCCATAAGTCCCCTCGAGCTATGGATTCTCACACGGTCGCTGGGCCGGTTGTACCTTTCCCACCCCGTGTCTAGGATCGCATAAGTGAATGAGTGATCACATTTAGAGTCAAACCAAGGCTTACACCCTCTCCTATCAGGAACCTATTGTTGAGAGCACATCCTAATCAATCTACTAAAGTTCCAAAGGAGAAATCATAAAAATCTTGTCACTTCATCTTAAACAACTTGGTTGACTTTGAGTGTCTTCATCTCTTGTCACTTACATCTTTGTTAGAAATCATTTAAGTTTGGTTGCTCATTGTGTGATCGTTTGTGTTGTGTTGTTTGCATCTTGCCAAGGTTGTCCGTTGCATGTGGAGTTATTTTCGTCCATTGGAAGCACCTCCTAGGGTCAATTCCTTCTCCAAGTTCTACTCAAACCCGCTTTTCGAATCCACCATGGCTTCTTTCAATCCTCCCCGTTCCCAAGAGGATTCCCTTCCTCGAGGACTTCTTGAAAACCCTGCTAGGGTTACCTCATTTCCTTTTGGAGAGGGGACAGCCCCTCTTCCGTCCCCTACCCCCATGGAAGGCAGTCAAGCCACCTCTTCTTTCTCTTCTCCTTCTGCGGGCTCCATTCTCAAAATGATGACCCAATTGGATCCGGCCCAACTCCAAGCTGTCTATCAGGCCATGCAAGGATCCAATATCTCCCCTCCCACAATTATGCAGGGTCAATCCAATCCCTCCATCGACCAACCTAGAGTTGGTGGGCCTTCCATCCAGCCCACTCCGATTGATCTTACTCCGGTCCAACCCCGGATCATCACCTTTGCTGGCATGGAGACGGGCCAATCTTCTACTTTGGCCCAGCAATCTTTTGACAAGGGGAAGTCTGCCATCGCTTCTTTCATTCGGTTGGATCATCATATGTCTAGCCCAATGGTTCCACAAGTCCTTATGGGCCCTTCAGATTTCTCGCGCCCTCAGTCAGGGGTTGTCCAAGCCCACTCTAATCTGGGTCAATCTCCGACCCAATATCCTTCTTATGGGCCCCTTGCCTTGGCCGTTTATCCTTCTGCTCCTTCTTGTGGGCTCCCACCTCCTGCTACAGTCCACCCTTCCGCTCCTCAATTTCAACCATCATCTCTCACTACCCCTACTCCCTCCAGAGAGCAGGAATTACTTGATAAATGGGCCACCATGCAACAACAACTCGATTTCCTCCAGAAGCGGGTTGGCCCACAATCCTTGGCAGATGTTTCAGTTCCTAGCTTTCAGAACATTCGGTTCCCTCCACAATCAGAGCTCCCCAATTACAAGAAATAAGATGGGAACAACAATCCCTTCATTCATGTGAGGGACTTCTTATACGAGTCGGCTCAATTTCAGTACGATGATCGCCTCATAGCATATCTGTTTCGCCGATCGTTAGATGGTGTTGCACTGGAATGATTTTATTCTTTGCCCCTGGAAGACGCTGAGAGCTTCAAGACGGTGAAAGATAAGTTTATTCAGAGATTCCAAGACAGAGTTGACCCGGAATATTCATTCACAGATCTGGTGGCCGAGAAAATGAAACCAGATGAGGAATTTGCTACCTATGCCGACCGATGGAGGCAGATGGCTGCTAGAGTACCCGGCCACATTCCGGAGGAAGAGAAGGTCAAACTGTTGATCTCTAATGCCACTCCGACCTTCCGTAATATTCTAGCCATGAATGACATAGCCAATATGCATCAACTTTATAGCCGAGCGCGCTTTATTCAGACACAGTTCAAGGATTCCCCCATACACTCGCTATTTGAAAACCAAAAGCCCAAGTATCACAAGAAACCTCAAGGGCTGGTCACCGAGGGGATCCAAATGAATGAGGAAGTTCAAGCCGTTGCTTTCCCGTTCCAGGCCGCACCCTTCCGCTTCCCTCAAAATCCCCGCACTCCACAGAATCCCACTCCTCAAAACTTCCAGGCCACTCCACAAAACCCTCCGCCTACCTTCACCATTCCACAAAATACCTTCGCCGCACCACAGTAACCACCACCACCTCCACATTACCACAACGTCCCTCCACCCAACGGCTATAACAACAATGATAAGTACAATATGAAGTGATCTAGAAGGGGAGGGGATGAATAGATCACTGTTTTTCGTAGAATTAAAAAATACTGCAGAGTATATTGCTAAACGTAAATAACCTCGAGCTCCGACAATCGAAAATGATGCAATGCAGTTAATAGCTCAAGCAAATAGAAGGCATACCACAATATAACCACAATCGATCACACAAGGACTCAGAGGATTTTAAGGTGGTTCGGTCCATCAGACCTACATCCACCCCACACTCAAACCGAGTGTGGCTTCACTAATGGCTGGGCAACACAGCTTGCCAAACAACTGCTGATACACAGCTTCCCAGGAGAACAACCTCTCCTCTTCCTCCTACCCGGAGGGAACCTCTAGCGACCAGCAGTCACTAGAACCCAGAGACTCTCGTCTCTCTTCCTCTTTACCAAGAGGAAACCCCACTAGTAGCAGCCCTGCTACTAGTGAACCAGAGGTCGAAGACCTCTCTTCCTCCCAACCCGGAGGGAACCTACAAGCAGCCCACCTGCTGCTTGCAGACTGGAGATTGACTCTCCCTGCTCCTGATCTCACAGGAGGACCCCGACCTCAGTCCAGAGGATCGGAAACACAAACAAGAACAGTTGAAGAAAGGTAAGAACAATAAATGAAAAATACGAACGAAGGAAATCAAATGCCAGAAAATGGAAATAATGTAGCTCAATACAGAGCAATAGACTTCGAATTTGATCCGCAAGTCAGAACAACTCTTCTGATCACTCTTCTGCTCTCTCTCTTTTTCTCTCTGCTATTCTTTCTTCTTTCTTTTTTTTTCCTGGATCGAAGGGCTCTCTATTTTCCTGCTTTTTTCTTCTATGCCTCTCTTCTTCGATCACCTTCATCTGAGGACGAAGGATTCTATTTATAGCAGTAACAGCAGGTGGATAGGGCACAGAACGCGTGTGCCTCCCACGCTCGATCCAGAATCTTCCTGCCACGTGCCTTTATCAGATTGGTTCCTCTTGTCTCGGATCACGTGCAGCCCAGGAGTGTGGAATGTTCTTCCTCGGACCTGTAATGAGATTAAATCCATTAATGCGCTGCATGGCCACAAAAACCAAAACTGCATGAGGTATATAGTAACAACACGACGTGACTATTACTCGAAATGACACAGGAACGACACGAGATACTCTGTAACAGGTCAGACACACAGAAGGAAATGACACGAGGTGAGGTTATAAGCCAAAAGAGGCACGAGGTCACGAATGCAAAAATAACACGAGGACAACACGGGCTAACGACAGAAACCGACACGAAGTGGTTGCAAATATTCAAGACACGAGGTCTACGGAAGGCAACACGATGTGTGGTCAAGGCAAAAACGACACGAAGTCTAAAGCGAGAGACCAACACGAAGACAGAATATAAAGAGACGACTCGAAGTGAAAACAACACGAAGATGAAGTATGACACGAAGTGAAAACAACACGAGGTGAAGTTTGACACGAAGTGAAGCACAACGACACGAAGTATAGTGGTGACAAAAACACACACTACACAGGAAACGACACGAAGTATAGTAAGAACAGCACGAGATGAAAACAACACGGGGTGACCACAACTCAAGGACGAAAAGTAGAAACCGACATGAAGATAGATTAACACGAAGACGTAAACACAACACGAAAACATGGACAACAGTAACCGTCACGAAGTGTGGTTACTAAGTAGGAACGACACGAGGTCTACAGGAAAACTACTCGAAGTTCATCAGAACTTTTAGAGCAGCTTCAGGAACACGACACGAAGACATGAGAAGAGAAAACAACACGAAGTTAAACGAACACTTGAACTTAGACTGACTTAGAGACTCAGCGAAAATAGACTCCAAGACAGAAATACAAACGGATGACATGAGCTAAGGATGACATGGAAATAACACAGTAATCAAAGACTGCACGAGGTGAAAGACAACACTCAATCAGACGACAACATGGCTAATTCGACACGAGGTGAAAAACGCGAAGTAAGAATGACATGAGGTTTAAGGAGAACAGCACGAAGATAGAACTTGTACGAACACACGAAGTGTTACCTCTTAGCAGCTTTTTCATATAAAACCATGGATAACTCAAGTGCAAGATATCTGATCAAAAATATCAACAACAATTAACATAGTGTTGCTCATCATCAAAACACTTAGGGAAGACACAAAATCCAACAATCTCCCCCTTTTTGATGATGGCAACACTATATTAAGTATAAGAGATAAGTTCAAAAGAGATCATTTTAGGATATTTAATGCAGACAAATTAAAGCAGACTTGCTTCCTTGCTTCCTCTGATGACACCAGAACACTCCCCCTGAACACAGCAACAGTTTACCTCAGACTTGATAACTAACTCCCCCTCAACACTATGGCATGCAAAAACTCTAACACCGAAACCACACAATTCTCTCCCCCTTTGACATCATCAAAACTAGGGGCAAATCTGAAGATACAGAGAAAGCAAAATTGCTGACTATAGAGAGAAAACAGGACAGAGTAAGGCAAATAAATGGAGATTATTGAGATGCTTAGTCAATTAAGAAAGCCATTAATTTTATGTGAGGAGTTTTGAAGATCAGTTAGTCAGACTGTGCAAAAACTGTAAATAAGGATTCGCTCCATACACAGAACCAGATTCTAAGCAAGTGAGTTACAAGATACCAGTTTGATCAAAGTAAGTCTTTACTGAGAGAGTATAAAGTAAGACAGTCAGAAGACAAAGACCTGTGGTATTGAGAACAAACAAATCAAGAGCTATACTTCAAGTGAGCAGGATCTTTAAAGATGGTCAAGATCAAAGGTAAGTCTGTCAAGTACACCTTTGACATTAGGGAGACACCTTGTTTAGAGGCATGAAACCCTAGTTACTCGGTGGCAGGACCACATTACCCCTTCTGACAAGAGGACAGAGATAGTATTCTAACTGGTGTTGACATTAAGGTGACACCCTTATCAGAGGCCAGACACCCCAGTTACTAACCAAATATGTACCATAGCTCTGTATGATCAAGATAATTAATAAGAAACCAGATAAGTACTGCCATCTCATGACATGGGATGTTTTTTTCACTTCATTGATGAAAGTCCCAGTTTCTCAATGAGCAGTTAACAAGGTTGATAACATTTTTATGAAATTTTTGTTTTTATTAACCAGCTCTTAAAACCTTGTTAATTAAGCTTGAGTCCGTTTGAGAACAATACACCAGATCCAAGGTGATTCAGACTAGAGCACAAAATACCTCATTTCAGACTCAACATTGACTAAGTAGGTATGCAGTACTGGCTAGATCAGAAGACAGTTACCGTGTAGGAAGATAATCTTTGAATTCAGATTTTGATCTCAGTGGGACTAACAGCTGAAATTCCAACAAGAAATTAGATGAACAGTCTTAAAGGATAAAGCATCCAACTCTTTCTTTTATACACCTAATCAACCTGATTCTCTTTTGATGTCAGCAAGATGTCGTTCGGAGTAAGTTCAAATTAGGCCAAAGACCAAAGCACCTATTATAAATCTAGCTCCCCCTGAGACCTTGACCCCAACACAGACTTAACCAAGACAACCCTCAAAACACTTCAAAGAGAACACCATGAAGTTTGAACATACTATTCAATCAAAATGGAGTGAGTCACCAAACACTCATAATGAAGTTATTTCTTCAGCAACAGACAATGAATATGATAAGCACAATGACACATGACATGGTATTCATAAATCAATTATTCAATCATGAAATTCTGTAAATACCTAGTTCTCTGCGCAAAGTGCTAAATTTCTCAGTATCCAGTGGCTTAGTGAAGATATCTGCAATTTGTGAGTTAGTGCCAACATGGATCAACTCAAAAGTCCTCCTAGCTACTTCATCTCGAATAAAATGATGCCTGATTTCAATGTGTTTAGTTCGGGAATGAAGTACAGGATTCTTTGCAATATTTATTGCACTAGTATTGTCACAAAAGATAGAAGTACAACCTAGCTCAACCGAGTAGTCCAGAAGCTGGTGTTTTATCCATATAACCTGTGTGCCACAGCTCCCTGCTGCCACATACTCAGCTTCAGCAGTAGAGAGAGCCACAGAGTGTTGCTTCTTGGATCCCCAAGAGACTAAGCACCCTCCTAGAAATTCGCAGTGACCACTAGTGCTCTTCCTGTCCAATTTACATCCTGCATAATCTGCATCAGTGTATGCAATGAGATCTAAACTACATGATGCAGGATACCAGAGACCTAGATCATGGGTGGCAGATAAGTATCTAAAAATTCTCTTTACAACTGCCAGATGCAATTCAGTAGGCCTAGCCTGGTATCTGGCACACATTCCTACACTAAATTGAATGTCGGGCCTGGATGCAGTTAAGTAGAGGAGTGAACCGATCATACCTCTATATAGTTTAGCATCCACCTCTTTACCTTTTTCGTCTGAATCCAGTGAAGAGATGGTACCCATGGGTGTTGAGATTGTCTTGAGGTTGGTCATTCCAAACCTTTTCAGCATCTCTAGAGTATACTTGGTTTGATTTATAAAACAACCATCCTCCATTTGTTTGACCTGCAGCCCAAGAAAATATTTTAGTTCGCCAACTAGACTCATTTCAAATTCTTGGGACATAGACTCAGAAAAATCTTTACATAATTTTGAATTGTTAGATCCGAAAATGATATCATCAACATATACCTGGACCACAATTAACTCCTTTCCGAGACTTTTGGTGAAGAGGGTTTGGTCAACCTTACCTCGAATGTAGCCCTTGCTCACAAGGAACTCAGAAAGTCTCTCATACCAGGCTCGGGGAGCCTGCTTCAATCCATAGAGGGCTTTATTCAACCTAAAAACCATGTTAGGCTGAGCAGAGAAATTAAACCCAGGAGGTTGTTCAACATATACCTCTTCCTTCAATAACCCATTTAAGAATGCACTTTTGACATCCATTTGCTGTAGCCGAATGTTTCTAGAGCATGCAAATGCAAACAGAATTCTTATAGCTTCCATCCTAGCTACTGGTGCATAGGATTCATCAAAATCCACACCAAATTCCTGACTGTAGCCTTGAGCTACAAGTCTTGCTTTGTTTCTAGAGATAGCTCCATTTTCATCAATCTTATTTTTGAAAACCCATTTAGTGTCAATGACATGAGTGTTTTCAGGTCTAGGAACTAGTTTCCATACATTATTTTTCTCAAATTGATTTAATTCCTCACCCATGGAGGATACCCAAGAATCATGCTTTAAAGCCTCTTCCACAGTCTTGGGTTCTACCTGAGATGTCAAAGCAGCTAAGTCCTGTTCTTGGACAGTTCTAAAGTGAGACCTTGTCCTAGTGGGATCATGCAAATTACCTATGACATTTTCACTAGGATGATCTTTGTGAAATACTACCTCACCTGAGGGTTCACCTACCTCAGTTGCTCCTTCTTGATGTAAGTTTTCTGGTTGAGCAGTTTGCTGCATCTCTTCTTCTTCAATTTTCTCCAAGAAATCTCCCTCATCAGGTGACTCCCTGTCATCATTTATCCTTTTGTCAGATAGAACATTCTCATCAAACACCACATGAGGTGTTTCTTCAACAGTTTGCTCATCTTTATTGAAGACTCTGTAAGCCCTAGAGGTTTCTGAATATCCGAGAAAAATTCCAGGAGAGCTTCTTGCTTCAAACTTATCCAAACCATTCTTACCATTATTGTGGATGAAACATTTGGAACCAAAGATTTTAAAGTAAGAAATGTTTGGCAGCTTACCCTTGAGGAGTTCATAAGGAGTTTTCTTATGAGTAAGTCTTACCAAGGCTCGATTTAAAATGTAGCATGCTGTATTTGTAGCTTCTGCCCAAAATCTCCTTGGAAGTCCACTCTCAATCAGCATAGTCCTGGCCATTTCAATTATTGACCTGTTTCTTCTCTCAACAATTACATTCTGCTCCGGTGTCCTAGGAGAAGAAAATCTGTGAGTCACTCCCTCTCTTGAGCAAAATTCAGAGAATGAAGAGTTTTCAAACTCTCCTCCATGGTCAGACTGAATTGTAATGATATTATGTTCACCTTGCAGTTTGATTTTATTAAAAAGTTCCTCAAAGTGAACAAAAGCATCATTTTTATTTGCTAAACAGAACAACCAAGAAAATCTAGTGAAGTCATCAACTATGACTAGACCATATCTCTTACCTGACAGGCTTTGTATTCGAGTAGGACCAAAGAGATCCATGTGCAAGTGCTGTAGTGGTTTAGATGAGAGACCCTCAGTTCTCAACTTAAAAACTGCACGAGTCTGTTTACCTTGAGCACAAGCATCACAGAGCTTGGACCCTAACTGGAATTTTATTTTGGGCAAACCTCTGACTAGGTTATAATTAGACAGTTTATTCAAGGTAGACACACTAGCGTGGCCTAGACGCCTATGCCAGTCAAAAGCAACCTGTTCAGAATCAGCAGACAGACACAAGTTTGTTTCAGAATTATCATCTAGATCAACGATATACACATTATTTACTCTATGACCTTTGAACATGATGTTATCAGAATTCAGCTCAAAAACAGTGCACGAGTTGTGGTCAAAGAGTACCATGTGTCCTTTGTCACAAAGTTGACTTATACTTACCAGGTTGTGCTGAAGTCCTTGTACAAGATACACATCTTCAATGGAGTTAGTGGAGGACTTACCAACTGTACCAATTCCAATTATTCATCCTCTGTTATTTCCTCCGAATTTGACCAAGCCCCCAGACTTCATTTTTAGTTTGCTGAATTTGGACCGGTCTCCTGTCATGTGGCTGCTACAGCCGCTGTCAAGATACCACTTGTTATGCTCAGTTGCCAGGCTGACCTGCAAAAATTCAGACAGAGTAATGTGGGACCCAATTCAAATTGGGTCCAAAACCAGTTTTCAGATTATGCAAAAAGCACTTGAAAACCCACATTTGTTTTATAGTTCTCTTCAGTGGTTTTATGTGGGTTGATTCTTCCCTTTTGTCATTTCTTGGTGGGTGTTGAATAAGCTTAATCCTATTTGAACTATGCTGTTTCTGAGCAAAGACATTGTTGGTTGGCCTCTTAGAGGATACGCGTGTGTGTTGAGCATAATTCATGTAAGCATTTTTATTCCAATAAAATTTGTGCTGAAACTGGTGAACGTTGCCATGCTCTACTTGATAATTAGCATGATGAGCTTTCTTAACAAAACTTTTCACTCTTTTTGTGACATCAATAGGACTGGTTCTGTGAGAACCTTTGTTCCCCACCTGTTGCACATGAGCAGTTCTTGTTTCAGGATTTCCCGACTTAGGTTGCTGACCAATGGATTGAATGAATTTGCCGGTCGAAAACTTCATTGTAGAGACATATTTGGAACTGTATGGTGTTTCCAGTTTCTCTTTGCCTTTGGCGGGGCAGAACGTGGTAGTCTTAAATTCAAAGGGTTTTTTACTAGTAAGATTGTATCCTAATCCCTCCCTATTGAAGTTTACCCTCGACCCCAGAAGGACATTCAGGTTGTTTCTCCCCTCTGTAAACTTCTCAAGCACTTTTTCTTTGTCCTCAATCTCCTTCTAAAATTCATTGCATTGGTCCTGGAGTTCCTGATTAACTTTTCTAACTGCCTCATATTTTTCAGCCATCAGTCTAATCTCTCCTTTACACTCTTCAGCTTTACACTTCAGCTCATCCATTCTAGCTAGACTCTCCTCTCTTTCCATTCTCAACCTCTCAATCTCACCTTTAACCTGGTCTAGCTCAATGGCCATCTCCTTGTTTTTCATGCTATCAGTGACAATAGAAGAGTGTTCTTCAGACAAAGAATGAAACTTACGTCTAAGCATTCTGTGCTCCTTGTTTAAACAATTATATTTACTTAACAGGTCGCCATAGGCATCCTCCCAATCATCCAAGGTAAAATTCTAAAATAAGTTTGTTACCTCTTTCTCATGGTCGGCCATGAGGCAGGTCTTTTCTTCATTTTCACTGGACGAAGTGGCCTCTGGGTCCTCCTCCTCATCGCTCCATGTGCACAGCATGGCCTTCTTCTTCTTGTACACCATCTTCTTCTGGTGTCCTGGAGCCTTAGCTTGTAACTCTGGACATTCACTTTTCATGTGACCGGGTTTCTGACAATGATAGCAAGTGATCTTCATAGCAGACTGGTTCTTCTCAAATCCTCGCTCAGGAGACTTCATTGCAGCATTAAATTTCTTCCTCCTGTAGAATTTTCCTTTAGTTCTCAGGAACTTTCTGAATTGCCTGGTGAGCATAGCTCGCTCGTCCTTGTCCAGGTCTGAGAATCCATCAGAGCCTTCGCTGCTATCATCACTGCTGCTGCTGCTGTTGCTGTTGTTCTTCTTAGCATGTCGTGAGACCTTCAGAGCAACATTATTTCCCTTTCTGTCATGCCCATCGTTTCCATGTTTGAAATTCATTTCATGAGTCATGAGGGATCCAATCAGCTGGGTTACTGTCATGATGGATAAATTTCTTGATTCCTCTATTACAGTCACCTTGGTTTCCCAGACGGGAGTTAGAGACCTAAGGATCTTCCTGACTATGTCTTCTTGTTGAATATCCTTTCCAAGGCCCTTCAGACTGTTGATGATCACAGATAATCTGGCATACATTTCTGTGATCGGCTCCTCTGGCTTCATCTTAAATAACTCATATTGAGTTGTAAGTATGTTGATCTTGGTAGCCTTCACCTGAGATGTGCCCTCATGAATTAACTGCAAATCATCCCACATGTTCTTTGCAGTCTTGCACGCTGAGATCCTCGAATATTCTTCCGGGTGGACGGCGCACTGTATGATGTTAAGAGCTGTCCAATTCAGTGCGGAGAGTTTGACCTGATCTTCTGTCCACATATCTTCATTCGGTGGAAGGGTGTATGGACCATCTGTAATAACTTTCCATAGCTTGTAGCTTTGGGCCATGATAAAGACTTCCATCCTGTTCTTCCAGAAGAAGTAATTATTACCATCAAAGAAGGGGGGACGGGTGATAGACTGCCCATCAGCTATGAAACTGCGAGGACCAGTGGATCCGTTTCCCTGGCCGTTGGACCACATTCTGGGAAAAACCTGCTCTGATACCAACTGATAAGTACAATATGAAGTGATCTAGAAGGGGAGGGGATGAATAGATCACTATTTTTCGTAGAATTAAAAAATACTGCAGAGTATATTACTAAACGCAAATAACCTCGAGCTCCGACAATCGAAAATGATGCAATGCAGTTAATAGCTCAAGCAAATAGAAGGCATACCACAATATAACCACAATCGATCACACAAGGACTCAGAGGATTTTAAGGTGGTTCGGTCCGTCAGACCTACATCCACCCCACACTCAAACCGAGTGTGGCTTCACTAATGGCTGGGCAACACAGCTTGCCAAACAACTGCTGATACACAGCTTCCCAGGAGAACAACCTCTCCTCTTCCTCCTACCCGGAGGGAACCTCTAGCGACCAGCAGTCACTAGAACCCAGAGACTCTCGTCTCTCTTCCTCTTTGCCAAGAGGGAACCCCACTAGTAGCAGCCCTGCTACTAGTGAACCAGAGGTCGAAGACCTCTCTTCCTTCCAACCCGGAGGGAACCTACAAGCAGCCCACCTGCTGCTTGCAGACTGGAGATTGACTCTCCCTGCTCTTGATCTCACAGGAGGACCCCGACCTCAGTCCAGAGGATCGGAAACACAAACAAGAACAGTTGAAGAAAGGTAAGAACAATAAACGAAAAATACGAACGAAGGAAATCAAATGCCAGAAAATGGAAACAATGTAGCTCAATACAGAGCAATAGACTTCGGATTTGATCCGCAAGTCAGAACAACTCTTCTGATCACTCTTCTGCTCTCTCTCTTTTTCTCTCTGCTATTCTTTCTTCTTTCTTTTCTTTTCCTGGATCGAAGGGCTCTCTATTTTCCTGCTTTTTTCTTCTATGCGTCTCTTCTTCGATCACCTTCATCTGAGGACGAAGGATTCTATTTATAGCAGTAACAGCAGGTGGATAGGGCACAGAACGCGTGTGCCTCCCACGCTCGATCCAGAATCTTCCTGCCACGTGCCTTTATCAGATTGGTTCCTCTTGTCTCGGATCACGTGCAGCCCAGGAGTGTGGAATGTTCTTCCTCGGACCTGTAATGAGATTAAATCCATTAATACGCTGCATGGCCACAAAAACCAAAACTGCATGAGGTATATAGTAACAACACGACGTGACTATTACTCGAAATGACACAGGAACGACACGAGATACTCTGTAACAGGTCAGACACACAGAAGGAAATGACACGAGGTGAGGTTATAAGCCAAAAGAGGCACGAGGTCACGAATGCAAAAACAACACGAGGACAACACGGGCTAACGACAGAAACCGACACGAAGTGGTTGCAAATATTCAAGACACGAGGTCTACGGAAGGCAACACGATGTGTGGTCAAGGCAAAAATGACACGAAGTCTAAAGCGAGAGACCAACACGAAGACAGAATATAAAGAGACGACTCGAAGTGAAAACAACACGAAGATGAAGTATGACACGAAGTGAAAACAACACGAGGTGAAGTTTGACACGAAGTGAAGCACAACGACACGAAGTATAGTGGTGACAAAAACACACACTACACAGGAAAGAACACGAAGTATAGTAAGAACAGCACGAGATGAAAACAACACGGGGTGACCACAACTCAAGGACGAAAAGTAGAAACCGACACGAAGACATATTAACACGAAGACATAAACACAACACGAAAACATGGACAACAGTAACCGTCACGAAGTGTGGTTACTAAGTAGGAACGACACGAGGTCTACAGGAAAACTACTCGAAGTTCATCAGAACTTTTAGAGCAGCTTCAGGAACACGACACGAAGACATGAGAAGAGAAAACAACACGAAGTGAAATGAACACTTGAACTTAGACTGACTTAGAGACTCAGCGAAAATAGACTCCAAGACAGAAATACAAACGGATGACATGAGCTAAGGATGACATGGAAACAACACAGTAATCAAAGACTGCACGAGGTGAAAGTCAACACTCAATCAGACGACAACATGGCTAATTCGACACGAGGTGAAAAACGCGAAGTAAGAATGACATGAGGTTTAAGGAGAACAGCACGAAGACAGAACTTGTACGAACACACGAAGTGTTACCTCTTAGCAGCTTTTTCATATAAAACCATGGATAACTCAAGTGCAAGATATCTGATCAAAAATATCAATAACAATTAACATAGTGTTGCTCATCATCAAAACACTTAGGGAAGACACAAAATCCAACAAACAATAGCAATAATAAGCGCCTAGCTCCTAAAAGGGCACAATACCCACCTTTGCCAGAAACTCTCACAGATATCTTCTCGGCTCTCATGTCAATCAATGCTACACAACTTCCTCCAGAACGGCCTATCTGGAACCCGACCGTTGATCAGACCAAATACTGCATGTTCCACAGGCAGCCAGGCCACACAATTGAAGGATGCTTTTAGTTCAGGGACCTGGTATATGACCTTCAAGAAGGACAGATAATTGATTGGGCCGAAATGCACAAGGCCATTGTTGAAATCAAGGAAAAGAGAAGGTAGCCGCCGAGGCGGCAAGTGCAGCAGCAATAAGCACCGCAGCCGCAGCAGCAGCCACAACAGCAACAGCAGCAGGTTCAAGACTTGCGGATCCACCAGAACCCAATGCCGAACCATCCTCCCGCTCCGCAGCCTCAGCCACCGGCACCAGCTCAGGTCAATGTTGTCCAACCCCCGGTTCCCAACGTCGGGTGGTCTTTTGATGATGACGGCGCTACGCCGCAAGTAATGGCCTCCACCATAACTACCAAAATTCCCATACTCCCTCTATCATTTTACCTACGCACCCAACATCTTCCCCACTTGTCCGCCCATTCGCCTTCACGCCAGTAAATGTGCCATCACCCGCATCTCTGCCACCCGCAATTCCATCACCTCCGCCACTAGTTACCCCCACTGCCATCATCACACCATCACCCAACCCTTCGCTCATCACTACACCTCCACTAGCCTTTTCTCCCTCCATACCAACACCCATCATCACTACCCCGCCTTCCACTAATCCCTCACTCATCATCCATCCATCACCGCTTATCACCTCCACCAATACCACTTCCCACCAGATCCTTCCTCCCGCACAGCCTACCCCACTTATCCATCCTACCGGGCCAATAATATCTTCCCCTGATGCCGCGCCGGTACAAAACCTCACCCTACAGAGCGGGCGGTTATTCTACCAGAATTATCCCGCTGCTACTAATCCCCAGCCTTCCCAGCCGACTATCGAACAAGAAGAAGCCGAACCTCTGTCGGGTACCCAGTACGACTTGCTACATCATCTGGACAGGGTGCCCGCTAAGATATCAGTCCTGGAGCTTATCAAGAGATCTACCCTTCACCAGGATGCGCTCAGAAACTTCTTACAAAAGGTGATGGTTAGTGAAGACATGGCAGTTGACAATTTACCCACAACACTGGCAACAATCTCCAAAGGGCCGGCCATCACATTTTCTGAGACCGAGCTAGCTCCTCCCGAGGCTCGACAGATGCCGCTCTGCATTTCAATCACTCTGAATAAAGTCAACATTGACGCAGCACTAGTAGACACAGGGGCATCTATTAATGTGTGCCCACTCAGTACCCTCTGGGCTTGCAACATATCTGAAGAACTACTGTGACCTACCCCCACCGCCATAGCTGCATATGATAATTCAAGAAGAGCCTGTCACGGGGTGGTAACTATTCAAGCAGAGCTTTGGCCCCTTACCATGCCCGTGGAATTTTATGTGCTGGACATTGACCCTATGTTCAAGGCTATCTTGGGTTGTCCATGGATTGACACTCTCAGCGCCGCACCCTCCACTGCACATCAATGCATTAAATTCCCTTTTCAAGGGAGGGTTGTCAAAGTTAAGAGCTTATCCACGGTCCAATCTGTAAAGGCTATTTCAGAAAAGGTTCTTCCTACCTTATGGCCAAGCAGTCGGCCCGTTATGTTAGTGCATGATCTAAACTTTCCTTGGGCTTATACACCCTGCAGGCCCGTCACTACAGCGATTAATATCAAGGTGAAGCCCCAGATCCGAGACTCCAAGGGCTGGGACATTATACTGAAGCTAGGCTACCAACCGGGGAGAGGCCTTGGTGCTCAATTGCAAGGAAGAACCAAGCCCATCCCCAAAGGTAGAAAAATGAACAGGAGAGGTCTCGGCTACCGAGAGACTGCATTGTCTATGATGGGTGATTCTGGGCCACTCACCTGGGACTACCGCCAACATTTTGTTTGAGGGCCTCTCCAGCCCGGCATATTAGCTTCACAGCCAGCTCCACCAAGGATAGATATAGTCTGTCTGGTGGCCAATCCACCCCCGTTGCTAAAGGGGCCAGTTGACGATGTGATTGACTATGGCCGGGCCCTTTAGGGGCTATTTCATGAAGAAGACTGTCAGAAGCATCAAGAGGTTCGGCTCGTCCAATGGAGGCCAAAGAAGCAACCAGTTCAGCATCCACGGAAGCAGGAGAGCTCACCGATTGTCTTATCTTGGTCTCCCTCCCATTTTCAATCTCTCCTCCAATGATGGGAACTCATACCACGTCCCCCTCCCATTGTGATAAATCAATCCTTTAATGATCCGTTTGAAATCCTATTCGTTCCTTGCGCCTGTGGGCATTGTCCTCCTATTAATCTGGCCGATCTATTCACTCCTCCTACCTCCACCACTCCGCTTCATGAGATGTGATTTCTATCCTCTGATCCCTTCTTTGATTGCATCTTCCCAGAGTTATTCCCCATGCAACTTCCGCCTCCTCCATCCTGTTGTGTAGTCTCTACTGATCTCCAAAAAAAAAACGTCAAATTTGAAACGTAGATTTCAGTGGAAGATTATGCTACCTTGTCTCCATCCTCCTTCCAGGGGCACGAGTCCCCTGCTCCTTCCTTTCCACTAGATTATCTTTCCCCTAGGTTAGGATTAGGGTCCGTCGAGTCTAGGGAAGTAGAGTCAGTTAGGTCTAGAGAAGTAGGGTCCTGTTCCAACTCATCCAACCCATCCTCCTCTGAGCCGCACCCGCTTGCGCGTCCTCCCAAATCCGTTCCTGATAGGTTCCTACGAGATCTAGCTCAGCGTTGTCATGCTCTTTTGAAGTGTCCATAATTTGTTGCTACAACAATTATGATTAAGGATGAAGAGGAAATAGAAGGGGTATGGAGCGATGACGGACTCGGTGTCTATGAAATCCTGGATGAGAAAGATCCAATTGATGATGAGGACAGCAACGTAGATAACACTGCCGATTTGTATGCGCAAGGATTAAAGAGATTCGACGAGCCATCGTCGGCAGTGGATGAACCTACGAAGGAAATAAACTTGGGAACTGAAGAAGACCCAAGGCCCATCATTATTGCCGCCAATCTCCCTCCGCAAGTAGAAGAAGATTTGATCAAGGTCCTGAGGGAGTATAGCGACTCTTTCACCTAGTCTTATGACGACATGCCAGGTCTTGACCCCTCCTTAGTGGAACATCGACTCGTGCTTAAACCAAGGGTAACACCTGTAAAACAACGGTCAAGAAGATTTCACCCCCACATGGTCTTGAGGATCAAGGAAGAAGTCGACAAGTTATACAAGGCCAGATTCATTAGAGTTGTTCTATATCGCCAGTGGGTGGCAAACATATTCCCTGTTATCAATAACGATGGAAAGGTTCGTATCTGCATCGATTTCAGGGATCTCAATAAAGCATGTCCCAAAGATGATTTCTCGCTGCCTCACATCGACGTCCTAGTGGATAACACCGCCGGGTACGAGGCTTTATCGTTCATGGATGGTTACTCAGGCTATAATCAGATCCATCTCGCTCCGGAAGATCAAGAGAAAACCTCCTTCACCACGCCCTGGGGCACGTACTGTTACGTGGTTATGCCGTTCGGTCTGAAGAACGCAGGTGCCACCTATCAGAGGGCGATGATGGCCATCTTCCACGACATGATGCATATCTATATGGAAGCCTACGTGGATGACAGTTTGGTGAAGTCGAGGACTAAAGAAGAACACCCCTCTATTCCGGCTAAGGTTCTGCAAAGAGACAGGGAGTACAAACTAAAAATGAATCCGAAGACGTGTGTATTCGGAGTCTCTTCAGGGAAGCTGCTAGGTTTTATAGTGAGCAAACGGGGGATTAAGATTGATCCTAACAAAGCACAAACCGTCATGGACATGCCTCCGCCGAAGAACATCACGGAACTTCGAGGACTGATTGGTAGATTGTAATTCATCAGAAGATTCATATCCCAACATTCTCAAAGATGTCGTCCGTTTTATGAATTGCTTAAGGCGGGGGTTAAGTTTGAATGGAATCAAGACTGTCAAAAGGCCTATGAGGACCTAAAGGAATATCTATCCAATCCCCCGATTTTGCAACCTCCTGTCCCTGGGAAACCCCTAATCCTATACATTTCGGTCATTGAGGACTCCCTAGGGGCGGTCTTAGCACAAGTAGACGATGAAGGGAAAGAGCGGGCTGCTTATTACCTCTCTCGGTTGTTTAACCCAGTTGTGTCCAGATACACCGCTATGGAGAAGACTTGTGCCACCTTAGTGTGGGTAGCTCAGAAGCTTAAACATTACTTCCTTGCCCACCTAGTTAGGCTGATCTCTAGAATGGATCCAATCTGTTATCTCTTAGAAAAGCCTATCCTTTCTAGTAGGTTAGCTCGCTGGCAGAGCTTCCTCTCCCAGTTTGATATCACTTTTGTCATTCAGAAGGCAGTCAAAGCATATGCCATCACTGAGCATCTTGCCCATCTCCCCATTCCTCACACCGACTCTATTCAGGATGATTTCACTGATGAGCATCTCTCTGCTATCTCTCATCATCCCTTTTGGTCTCTACACTTCGATGGTGCACTCAATTCTCAAGGCCGAGGGATCGGCGCTGTTCTGCTCACTCCAAGGGGAGTGACTATTCCCTTTGCTTATCAACTTCGTTTTCCTGCTACCAACAACATCGCTGAGTATGAGGCTCTCCTAGCCGGATTGAAGCACGCCTACCTTCTAGGCGCGCGTTATTTGAATATTATAGGAGACTCTCAGCTCGTCCTGCAGCAGGTTCTATCTACTTACCGCACTCGTGACCCCAAGCTCAACCCTTATCAAGATCTGGTCACGCTCCTTGCTAGGCAATTCCGTAAGCTGATCTACATCCATACTCCTAGGTCTTAGAACATTCTAGCCGATGCCTTAGCTTCCCTTGCTTCCTCTCTATCTTTCCCTCTCAGTCGGAGCACTGAGACTATCGTCGTTCAAAGATTGGACGCACCCTCTCTTTAGGATCCTTGGTACGTCAACCTTAGGAAAGCTGTAGAGGTGAGGGCTGAGAAGGAAGACCTTAAGGAAGTATCTCTGATGGAGTTAGAAGAGATTCTGGAGGAAGAAGAATTGCCCTGGTATCATGAAATTGAGTTGTTTTGCAAAGATGGATCATTCCAAGAAGGGGCAAATGTCGAGCAGCGCAAGTCAATAAGGAGAGCCGCCTCAAGGTATACCATTGTTACAGGAGAATTATATAGGTGCGCTACCAATGGAATGCTCATGAGATGCTTAGATGATGATGAAGCTTGAAAAGGTGGCTGAAGCAGCCCATTCTAGTGAGTGTGGTGGTCACGTCAATGGCCAGGCTCTAGCAAAGAAGATCCTTAGGCACGGCTACTATTGGCCCACTCTAGAGGAAGATTGCTCCCTCTACGTCCGGAGGTGTCTTAAGTGCCAACTCCACGCTGATAAAATTCATGCTCCAGCTTCATCTCTCCATCCTCTTTCCGCTCCTTGGCCATTCTCTATGTGGGCTTTCGACGTCGTCGGCCCGCTCGGTGATCCTAATTCTCAGATCAAGCAGAAATCCTTTATCCTTACCGCCACTGAGTACTTCACCAAATGGGCCAAAGCAGAGGCGTATGTGGAGATCAAAGCTTCAACGGTGTGCCACTTTATCATGAAGAATATCATCTCACGGTTCGGAGTGCCAAGTAGTATCACTACCAACAACGGACCCCAGTTCGTCTCCCAAGAGCTCAAGGACCTATGTAAGAAGTTCAATATTACATTGCATCATTCATCTCCATATTATCCTCAAGGCAACGGTCAAGCCGAGACCATTAATAAAACCCTTCTCAAAATTATAAAGAAAACATGTGAATCTCATAAGTTTTTCGATTGGCTAGAAAGATTAGTGGAAGCTCTGTGGGCTTACCGCACCTCTGTCCATACTCCTACGGGACAAACTCCCTATGCTCTTACCTATGGGATGGAGGCGGTGCTCCCATATGAGATCTTGATCCCTTCCCTTAGAGTGCAGCTCGATAAGGAACTTAATCTCGACGAACGTCGAGAGGCATTGCTTGTTCAGCTGGAACTCTTAGATGAGAAGAGGATGAACGCGGCCGATCACGTATCCATTTACCAAAAGAGAGTTTCACGTTATTTTCAAAAGAAGGTAATTGAACGTAAATTTCAAAAGGGTGATATGGTTTTGAAACGCAAATTCATTCGGTCTGCAGGTCCTAGGTCTAAAAAATTACAACCTAACTGGGAAGGGCCATTTGTCATAAAAGAGGCTTATCCAGGGAATACTTATCGCTTAGTAAATGCAGAAGGTGAGGAGCTCGCTCACGCGTGGAACGGGTTGTATCTTAAGCGTTTCTTTCCTTAGAGTCTAACCACGTGCTATCCCGGTAGCAAGATGTTCCTCCCTTTCACTATAAAGAAGGGTCCCGAGTGAGGCAATCACACACTACATGACATCCCTGGTCAGGTGCCCCGCTACGTAAACACCGTTTCTCCTCGGCCATGCTTTGGGGGAAAGTCGAGGTCCATGTCCGTTTCTTTCTTCGGCTGAATCTAGGGGCAAGAGGTGAATAAGGAGGCGATGACCAATCCAGGCACCCTAACAAGAGGAGGTCTCAAATAGGGGCAGTACGTTATGACCTGACGCCACAAGCAAAGAAAAGGAAAGCAAAGGAGCAATCTTTGTGACAAGAGCAAAAGCATTATCTCAAAAGTCCACCCACCAAAATTCCAAAGCTCCATAAAAAAAAAGAAAGCTAGGCATGGCAAGAGTGGCAGTACAGTTCCCCGCGGGACGAATGAGCCCGATCGTATGCATGCCTAGAGTGGACTAAGATTTGATGACGGACACAAAGCCCCGGCGCAACGGACCAAATCTCTAATGGGTTGTTTGGAAAGGAAATCAAGTCCTAAAAAAACTTCTATATCTGGCATAAGCTTACCCCCGTGTTCAATTTTTCTTTTAGGATCAAAACTAGTACCCTGGGTATGGCCTTGGTAGAGACATCGTCATGCAAATTCGGCCTTGGCCAGGGGTTGTCACCTTATTGCACGCCAACCTCGGGAACTCTCGTTACAATAAGGAGAGCTCACGCTGTCAGGGGAGGCACTGGTTTTCAAAACCCAAAAACATCACATATTTTCAAAACCCAAAAAAATCACATATTTTCAAAACCCAAAAACATCAAATATTTTCAAAACCCAAAAAAATCACATATTTTCAAAACCCAAAACATCACATATTTTCAAAATTCAAAAAAAATTCATATATTTCCAAAATCCAACAAAAACCATATATTTCAAAAACCCAAAAATATCAAATGTTTCCAGAAACTCACAAAAATTCAGATATTTCCAAAACTCCAAAAACACCATCATATGCATTGCATGCATCGCATTATTTCTGTTATATTCTCCGCCTATTTAATAAGGCTCCACCCCTTGACCAAATATCTAGAAATGGTCATTTTCTAACTTGCTCTAAGGCAAGGGGTTGAGTCTAAGAACAGATCTAACTTGTCTGTTGTCTAAGTGTGTGCAGAACGCAGGTTCAAGCCCAGGACTGAAATCTCACAACCATGCAGGTTCAGGAATGTGCCGCGCCAGGTTCAGGCCGTCACACTCATCTGACGGTCCATCCTTGACCATCACTTTATCTTCAGGCATTTGCTTTATTCTCTCAGCGGCTCTCTCTCTAACGGTCTTGGCCACGACCGTCACAGTTTCTAACGGTCTGTCGTTGGGCCGTTACATCCTCCAGAGAACTTAATTCTCAGTCCATTCCCTTGACGGCCTATCAGCCGACCGTTACATCTTCCTAGCAGCCTTTCTCAGGACCGTTACATTCTCCAGAGGCTTTATTTTTCAGATCATTCTAGCCAAGTCAAACCACAACTCATGCTCATACAACTAAGGCATTCCCATCTCATTCAAAAGAACTTAATGAAACATAAGATTCATAAAATTTCAATTGTGATTATCTTTCAACATCTTTCATGAACATGAACAAGAAAAAATCAAAATACATTCAGTTTCTTATCCGCAAGAGGGCGGATCTTCCTCAACTCTTTCACGTAGCCATGGCGTGCTTCGTCATTCTCTTCCACTTCTTCTTGCCACGGACGCACTCTACTGATCTCTCACATGGTCAGTGCGTTCCGCACCGCTCTTTCATCCTCCTCGGTCCCCATCTTCCTAGGTAGAAGGGGAGG
Source organism: Amorphophallus konjac (assembly GCA_022559845.1). Taxonomy (NCBI): domain Eukaryota; kingdom Viridiplantae; phylum Streptophyta; class Magnoliopsida; order Alismatales; family Araceae; genus Amorphophallus; species Amorphophallus konjac. Next base: position 239,985,331 of record CM040124.1, read on the forward strand.
GTAGTGTGATAGTGCAGGAGCTTCAATCCGAGGTAGTCCGATCTGAAGATGGCACCGGTGCGGGTTGTAGATCACCATGGTAGTATTTCCCACTAGCTAGAGGTCCAGGCCTGGACGCCGCGGTATTCTAAACAAGGTGCTCCGAAGGATTCTTGGTCGCATGATGAATTTCTCCATTGGCAAAGTGTTGAAGAAGAGGTGCCATTCATCCCATGTTTTCTTGTCCGCCGTCTTGCATTCAACCTGTGAAGAAAATCCAGAAGCGCCTCCAATAAAGAACAAAGGGTGGCTCCCGAAGATCCGGCTAGCAGAAGTTACTTCTTCCTTGGGTTGGAATTTGATTCTCACCCCCACCCAACACTCAAGGAGTATCATGGAACCGAATAGGGGTCCTCCTAAGCAAGCGGAGCTTAGTCCTTCATAGAGATAGGAGAGGATCGCTTGAGAGATGGACATTCCCCGCCACAACCCGCTGATAATGCTAAGATTTTGGGTGTCTAAGAGGTGGTCGGTAGTGGTGAAAAGGAAGACTCCAAATAAGCAAACCGACACCGCCTTGGCTATGGCTCCATGTCTCTCCCACTTGTTCTTACAATGAGAGACTATCCATTGTGCCATGGGTATCAAATGAATGTGGTGCGGGCTGATCATGGTCCACACGTCCTTTGGATTGTGGTTGAAATCACTCAACATCAAGGACGGGTCAATAGGCTCCACCGTGTAGCAAACTAGGTCTTCATCCCCCGCCTTAGTCTTAGGAAGGGCTAGGTAGGTTTCTGCCTCCTCTAATAGGATTGTAGCTTCAAAAGAAGGGAAGATGAAAGTATGTGTTTGTGGATGCCACAATTCTATGAGGGCTGAAATGCTTGGCCAATCTAATGACAATTTCTGAAAGTTATTGCCTAAGACCAACAAGGGTTGGAGGTGCCATGCCCTAAGGATTGCTACAACTTCTAAAGGGAGTTCCTTGATCATGGGAGCCACCCACTTCAAATTGGAATAGCATCTTGGACCGGGAAGAGGCTAAGAAGAAGAAGAAGGTCATGAGAAAAGATGAAGTGCAGAATTTATGAACTTGGCTAAGGTAATAGAAGCTTACCACTCTTTGAGCATTAGAGCTCAGATGTTTGGGAATTGAGGTCAGCCTTCGTAGCTCTCCATGTTCTTTTCTCACCGCCTTAGGTCCGGTGTAGATCTTCTCCTCCATGGTCATCATCTCGAAGCTTCTCTTCATCATGTTTCCTGCCCTTATGAGATGTTCTTCAGCCTTCTAGCAGAGAATTCAACAAAGATACGATTTTGGCTAAGTTTCCAATTTTTAAAGGCTTGCTTGTGGGTTTAAGGTGATAAGATTTGGATTATAAGACTTTATCTTAAGTCTGGGAGGAGTCTAGAGTGGATTGAGGGTTTCTTATCTCAAGATTTGCCTCTCACGGCATAGTCTATCTCGGAGTACATTTCATTCTCTAACGGTCTATCGTAGGGCCGTCACTTGCCTCTGATGCGCCAACACTGGGCCGTCACATTTCCTGTGGGTTTAATTTAGCCCAATCTTGTTCTGTCAAGCCTGACGGTCTAGCATCAGGTCGTTACTCCTTGTGACGCATGGACCCTGAGCCGTCACGTTTTCTGCTATTCGGTCTTGGCCTCTTCTCGTTCAATCACTCCTGAAGGTCTGATCACAGCCGTTACTTGGCTCTAACGATCACAACCGGACCGTCACATTTTCTGCAAGTTGCCCTAGTATAGCACTGCTCTGCCATCTTTAAAGGTCTAGCATTTGACCGTTACACAAACCTGATGCCCCCTCTGTGGACCGTCAGGCTTCTTGCTGCCTAGCTTGGCAACCTAGCCTCTATCACTTGCTAACGGCCTCCGCCTGATGCGTTACATGACCCTGACGGTCTGGGTCTGGACCGTTACTTTGTCTGCTGCTGAATTTAAGCTATTCCTTTATGCCTATGATTAGACCTGGCAGTCTTACACGCTTTCCATGCATTTATCTTGCCCATTCTTTCATCCACACATCACGCCTCATCCATGCCCATTTCATTTGCACAAATGCATCCATTCTTTTCCACATATCCACGCATGTTACCTCATCCTGTTCACACATCTTCGCATTGTCTAGACATTTCCATTCACATATTCTTGCATTTCACGAATTCACACATTCACAGCATTTGATCCTGCCATTCCCGCATTTCATACATTCATTCATTCACATAAAAATCACAACAAAACACAAAAAAGATTTTCATTTCATTTTCATTCATTTCCATTTACATGTACAAGTAATAAGAAAAAACCAAAAATAAGCTCATTCGGCCGGCTTATCCGCCAGGCCGCCATCATCATCTCCGCCCTCGGGTCTCCTCACAGGTGGCGCTATGGAGGCACTCTCCTCCTGCTGTCCCCTCTCCGCCCTCTCATTCCCCCGCTGTCTATAAGAACTGGCAAGGAAATCTGCTACTGATCCACTCGGGGCAACATTCCTCCGCGCCCCACTCTGAGAGGCACTCCGCTCCGGTCCTCGGCCCATCATCCTCACCGTGCACTCCATCGTCCGTAGCTCGATCTTCAACTCAAAGATCTGACGCCGTGTCTCTCGGGCCTCGGTCCGGTAGCGATCCAAGTCCGCTGTCCCGGTCCGGAGTCTGTCCACCTCGGCTCGTGCCTGAGCCAGCTCTGTCCGGAGCTGCTCTGCCTCTGATCGGAGTCCCTCTGCCTCCGATCGTCCTAGCTCTGCCTCTGTCCGAGCCTGCCTCGCCTCAGCCACCGCTGCTGCCAGCTCTCTCGCCTGTAGTTCGCATTTCATTATAGTTAGTCGCATAAGCATTTAATTTGCATAAACATAAGCATTTTAAGTCAAAGCATTTAGCATTTTACCCGCTCTGCGAGGGTGGCCTCCGCCTCCTCGGCCCGGGCAACCGCTCGGGCAAACTCGGCGTCACGCTCAGCCCTGCCTCCCGCAGGTTGCGATGACGACGATGGAGCGTCCGGTCCCGCACTTTGGGCTCCCTCAGCCCGCTGCATTTGGAAATCATTGGTTAGTCCATCATGGTCAGCATAATCATAAAACATAATCATTTGAAGTCCTAGGTTTTAGAGTCTTACCAGGAGCTCCAAGGCGGCCGGTACTCATCCCGCTGCTGGACGGTGGCGTGGAGTAGCCCCTCGAGCTCGGCTATCCTTTCCTCGGGGTTTAGCTGCATTTAGAAAGCATATGAGTCAGTGCATATAGAAAATTGTCATATAGAAGCATTCATAGTTTAGGGTTTAGAATGGCATACCGATTGTCGGGTACCTCGGTACTCCCGGTCCCCGTACCGCCGAGCGAAGGCCTTCAAGTATGCCTCGTCGCTCCCGTCCCGCTCCTTCACCACTCTGCCCCGACGGTTCCAATCGTTGACATACTTCACCTTTCGGGCGCACCAATCCACGTCGCCGCTAATGCCCTTTGCTGACTTTCCCGGGCGTTCGTCACCACGGCGTGGAAAGCTCACCTCAGGCTGGTGTAGTCCCTGAGTTCGCAGGATCAGCCGGTAGTGGAGTGGCTCGATGACATGGATGCAGTGCAACCATATGTCTCATCCCCGGTACGAGAGAGTTGCCTCAACCCATGACTGTCCCTCGTAGCTCTCGCCTTGGTACGGGGTCCATATCACCTAGAAAGCATATAGTCCATGTCAGCATATTTAGCAGCATATAGAAATATTCAGAACATTCATAAAAGCATTTAAAGCATTTTAGAAAGCATTTTGAGTTCGGGCTTACCGCCGTGTGTGGGAAGGAATCCAAGTCGTCCTGGATCGCCCGGGTCAATCTAGTGATCAACCCTGGGTCCCTCGCAACCACCCATCGTCTGGCGACCGGGATCCGCCGGGGGTGGAGTATTGTGCCTCTCCCGATGCCTAGGTGGTACATGTAGCTCCAGATCTGCATTTAGAAGTCTAATGTCAATCATTTACATTTGCATAATCATGAGCATAATAGAAAAGCATTTAAGTTTACCTGTAGAAAAGGCGAGAAGCCGCCCAGCATCGTCTGCCGATCCGTCGTGCTGAGGGACTCGAACAGAAGGCCAAGACCGCCGCTCCCCATGCATATTTCCCCACTCTGCCCAAATCTTGGATCATCGGTAGCAGCCTACAGCTGATGACGTCCGCTCGAGTCGCGAATAGGAGCTTCCCGAACAGTAGCATGAGGAAGCGCCTCAAGACGCGGTCTCCTTCCTGTCCTGCCTCTGCCGCCACTCGTGGGCGCACCTACTCTATCACTCTACCCAGATGCTCCTCTGGTAGCTCGCCCACAGCTATGGCTACTCCTCTCATCCCTAAGCTCTCCTGCAGTTGTGATCTCGAGAGCTAGGATGATGTCTGGCCCGGCCTCATCAAATCTAGCCTCAGCAGCTCCTGGGCCATCACTCGGTAGTCTCGGTAAGTCCACCCCGTCACTACGGCTCCGTGGACTCTCAATCCGGTGATCCTCGCCATGTCTTCCAGCGTCGGGATCATGTGACCCCACGGGAAGATGAACGCCCTGTTGACCGGGTCCTACCTCTCATGCAGCGCGTACAGTAGAGGGGTGTCCATCCTGATCGCCTCAATGCTGAGTACCTCGGCAAACCCCATGCCGGCCAGTCTCTCTCTCTGGTAGTCGAGCCGTGCCTGGTATACCGCCCGGATCTGGAGCCGTGAGATCCTCGTCTGTCTCTTTCCCTGCATTCATTTAGAGCATAAGTTAGTCAATAGCATAATAAAATCATTGCATAAGCATTTATAAAATGAAAACAAAACAAAAATTGAATAATTGAAAACTTGAAAAAATAGTTTTAACCTCTGGTGACTGTGACGGCCCTGGGGTGGGGCGTCGCAGTGCTCTAATGCACCAGGGAAGGTGCGTCACAGTTGTGACGGTCGCTGGAAGGACCGTCACAGCCCCTGCAAAGGGGAATTTTTCATTCTAATTCCTAGGCTCTCCCACTTTGGCCTAAAGGCCTACAAATGACCCTAATGGGTTCGTGGACCCATCTTCTACCCCCCATTCACACATGCATACACATAAAAAACTATAAAAATTAAAAATTGAAAGATTAGGGTGGGTGGCCTACCTCTCGGTCTTGGCCCCTCTTCCTCTTCTTCTCTTGTTCCTTGGGCTCTCCCTCATCCATGGGGATTTCCCCTTGGTCCTCCTCGGCCGTGGGAACCTCTCCTTCCTCCGTTGTTGGCCCCCTCGCCCTAGTTTCTCCTTCCACGGGCCTTGGCACCTCCTCTCGTTCTATTCGGCGATGGAAGTGTCGGATGGCCTTCTTCTTCCCTCTCTCCCTCTTCTTCAGCGGCGGTGGAGGCTCGTCGCCGGCCATTTCGTCGGTGGTCGTGGGTGGTCGCCGGTGGTTGGTCTCGGTTTGGGGTTTTTTTTTTTGGGTGTTAGGGCTGAGAATGCTTGAATGAAAGGCCGTGACCGTTCGGTTTGGTTTTTTTTGAACGCTCAGGAAATGTGACGGTCTATCGCGAGACCGTTACATTCTTTGACGCGTAGTCATTGGACCGTCAGGTCGTTTCAATATGTTGCATTGAAGAATGTGAACCGCCAATCTATAACGGTCCTATCTTAGACCGTTATATTGATGTGACGCTCCCTCAGTAGGCCGTTACAGCTTGCAAGTTTCTTGATGAATAAAATGGTATATATGATGCTTGAATGATTGCATTTTCTTCCATGATGTTCATTATTGATGCTTCTCATGCGTATGAATGGTTATGCCTTAATTCATACTCATTGTTGTTGGCTAACCTCTTTATTCATGGATAGAGTTTTGAAAAAACATCATGCTTTGCCATTCGCCCGGAAGGTAAGTCAGGTATTGTATCTCGATCTCTTATCCCGTTAATGCATTATTATATGTTATCTATGATATATTATCTCGAGAACCGGCTGGTCATTCATGTGTTCTGAGATATGATCCCTTAAACAAAAATGATGATCATCTAAGTACACATGTTTAATCGTTGGTGAAGAGGCGTGATCTTGCGCTTGTCCTGAGTGGGCTAAAGATCACCAGATCGTGAACTGCAAGATAGGTAAACGGATCAGAGGGCCCAGGGGGAATCCCTGGGGCAAACCCTCCGATGCTTAAGTAAATGGAGCTATGGTGGGAGCAATAGTAGGGAGGAACGAGCTTGTGCGCGAGATCCCTCTCCACTAGAAGGGTGAAGCGGTTCTTGCTCAGGAGTTTTGGGCATATGATTGCCTTTTTTGGCCTTACCTTTAGCCGGAGGGTATCCCTGGTTTAAATAGTATGCCGTCTCTTGGAGTCCTGCCAGCCGACGGGTTTCAGGTGGGGGTTACGTCTGCATCGTGGGCTTTTATGGCCTCATCGTGGGAGCGTTATCATCGTGGGGAAGAAGAAGTCCCTTGCCTTCCTGAATTCCTGCCTGCTGCGGACTCTTAACGGCTGCAAAGATAAGCATTCGTCGGTCGTTCCGACCTTAGAGGGGCTAGCCCTATCCGGGAGGTAGGCTTAGCTTGGTAAAAGATTGGTCGGATAGGCTGGCCTACGCTTCCCTCTCCCGGGCGGAGGGATAGCTCGGGCGCAGGCCTTTCTCGTGACCTGACCGATGCTCGGGCCCTCCCAGCCTTGAGGCAGCCTAGGAGGGTTGTTTCCTCGAGCGCTGTTTATTGGGCTTTCTTCCCTAAGTGGGCCCTGTGGGCTGTCACTTGGGTGAGCTTGGCCTCGTTGGGCCCTGCCGGGCCTAGTTGGGCTGCTCTTTGAATGGGCTGCTGAAATCCCCCTCTCCACTTGTCCCCCTCCTACTCTCGAGCCAAAGGAGGCTCGGTTGAGTAGTTTATGAGGGCGTCGGACCGGCGTGGCTCAGGTGGGTGGAGATCTGGCGGTGTTAAGTAGCCACGTGCCGTGGTCACCTGGGCCCGTAATTATAGTGGTTCTTACGGATTTAAAATGAAGGGGCCCCCTTTTTCTTGGAGGTCGGAATGACGCGCCACCTCCCGTGAGGGTTTATAGGCGTTGTGCGCTATTTGTCATCCCAGACTCTCTAGGGTTTTTGGCTTTTCTTCATTCCTCTGCTTTTGGGGCTCCTTGATGCGCCGTGAAGCCACGATGGAGGAGCATAACCTTGCGGCGGGCTTTGAGGAGTTGGCGCGCATAACCGCAGAGACAGTCCAACAGCTTCCTTCTCCCCCGGAGTCTTCGGGTTCTCTCGAGAGCTCTGCTTTCAGTTCCTCCTTGAGTTCCATGGCGGGCCAACGTTCGAGCGAGGAGTTGGAGGTAAGGGCGCTGGTCCCGAATCGTAGCAAGCTGGGGGAAGCCGAGGTGAAGAAGCTGGAGCACCGGTTTCGCTTGCCTCTCAGATACAGCTTTGCCGCCGTTGCCCCGTACGAGACGAGCCTGGACGATCATACGGGTCATATCTGCACTTTTATTCTGGCTTGGAAGAGCGGATTTTGCCTCCCCTTCGAGTCTTTCATCCTTCAGATCCTTAATTTTTTCCAGTTGGCGCCTATTCAGTTGGTCGCCAACTCATACCTTCTTCTTTCCGCCTTCCGAATCCTCTGTCGCCAGCATGGGATTTTTCCTTCCTTGGACCTCTTTCATTATTTCTTTGAGTTGAAAGCGCATCCGTTGGCAGGGAAGAGCTTTTACTTTATTCAGGCGTGGAGGAACAGGAGTTGTATTCCGCTGGCGGCGAAGGATTCCTCACACAAAGGGTGGAAGACCCAATTCTTCTGGGTGAAGGTGGAGGCGGTGGACGAAACCTGGAGGTGCTAGGTGATGCCCAACCTTCATCCGAACATTCCTCCCCGGCAGGAGGATTTCCCCCCTCACGTGGAGAAAAATGCCGCTCGTCTGCTGAAGAATCGCGAGTCGACCGAGGAATTGGTGATGCCGGAGAATATCGAACGGTGCCTCCTTACGCGGATGAAACCGTCAGGTACCATCACTCAAATTTTTTTTTTTTTTAGGTGTGGGAATCATCTCCCTTTTCCTGACCATGCCTTCTTCTCTGTCGTAGACGTCAGGCGGGAGCCTCTGGAGGAGGCTGCCGATGTCGTCGATCTTGGAGATGACTCGGCGGCCGATGAGCCTGACGCTCTTGTGGGTCGCTCCCAAGCCCGTGATAAGGGCAAGGGGGCGGCATCCGAGGAACTTTACGATCGGGCGGTGCAAAGCGTAAGGATCCCATGAAGGAAAAGTTGCGGGAAGCCACGAAGGCCAGGAAGCGGGCCAAGAAGGCCGGCCTTCTTGCCACTACCGGGGGCGACTCTAGCTCGGCGGCGCTCCCCTCTCAGGGGCAAGATGGGGCCGACCCTACCAGGCCGGCTCCCCCATCCACCGGGCGAGAGGGGGCCGAGGAGACCAGGGGCCCCTCAGAGGGCGGTGACGGTGGGTCGGCTCTCCCCTCGGTGGGAACGGAGGGGGCCGGAGCTGAAGTACACGAGGCCGAGACTCGGGGCCCGGTCGAGGTTGGTGACGTCTCGGGCAGTGAAATGCGGGCCGAGATAGTTGAGGTTAGGGGTTCGCCTGCGAGGGCGTCGCAACCCCAAACATCGGTGGCGCCCAGAGCGACCGGGCTTGCTGCGTCGGTCGAGGTTGGGGGTTCGCCTACGGTGGCGTCGCAACCCCAACCGACCGTAGTGCGCGGGGAGGCCGTTTCGGCAGCTCGGTCCGGGCCTTCCAGCGCGGGGCCAGGGGCGGACCGGGTGTCCATGCCAGAGGCCTTGGAGAGGCTCGACATCTCGAGTAATCTATACAAGCTCTGCCGCGAGGTGTCCACGAGGATGAGAGGAGGAGATAGGCGCCATTCTCCTTCCGGGGTCCTCGACATCATCATGGAGGGCGGTTTGATCATGGCCCAGATGGGGGCCACCATGGCGGAGACCTACGCCCGGACGAAATCAGAGCGGTCGAATCTTGCCTGGACTCTCGGAGGGTGCGAGAGGAAGCTAGCCTGACTCAATGAGGCACACGAGGGGCTTCAACGCGAGTTCTCCACGGTCAGGGATTTGGCACGGTCGAGCTGGCTGGAAGCCGGAGCGCTGACCGAGCAGCTGGTCAAGGCTCGGGAGTCACTCGAGAGGAAAAATAAACTCCTCGAGGAGGAGCGGCTTCACCGTCTCAAGATGGACGGCCATTGGGAGGCTGAGCGCGCTGAGTTGCTGGACCGGGCGGAGGCAGCGGAGCGCCGTCGTTCGGAGGCCGAGGAGGACCGAGCTGAGACAGAGAAACGATCGGTCGAGGCTAAATAGAAGTCGATCGAGCTCGGGGAACAGGCGGCCGAGGCCGAGCGGAAGTCGATTGAGCTCGAGGTGCGGGCGACCGAGTCCGAGCGGAAGTCGATCGAGCTCGAGGAGCGGGCTGCCGAGGCTGAGCAGAAGTCGAGCGAGGCAGAGAGACAGATGGCGGAGGCAGAGGAGCGAGCATCCGAGGCGGAGCGGAAGTCATCCGAACTTGCTGAAAGGACGGGGCAGGTCGGGTCGGAGGCGATCGAGCAGTACATGGGCTCAGAGGCCTACCGAGCCGACATTCAGGAAGTTGCCCTTCCATACTATGAGATAGCGCTTCGCCGAGTCACCCGCAAGGGGTTCAAGCAGGGTTATCGCCGGGCAGTGGATTACGTCGACGAGCAAAACTCTGGGATCCATTTCCCCTCGGGCCAGTGCTATGACTCGGAGGAGTCGACTTCTAGCTCTTCTGCGTCGGGCGGGGAAGATCCAGAGGGCTCTTCTCCGGCGGGGTCACCAACTCCGGCTGCCTCGGGAGGGCTCGCGACTGAGGCAGTTCTCGCACAGGCGAGGTCAGTGCCTGGGTCGGCCATCACCGAGGGTGCCGGGGGTGAAATACCCACACCTGCCGTTCCCGAGCTTCAAAGTGGGCCCGAGGCCTGATGTATTTTGCCTTGTTTTGCCTCTTTCTCTGTTTGTCTCTTTTCCTTTTCTGAAAAAAAGAAAGATTTTCTTTTTGTGAGGCAACAAATGACTTACTTGCTTCTTGTGTTCCTTGCCGTAATTTGGTTAGCGTATCAGTAGTAGTTGGAAAGTGCCGATACGTCCTGCGTGGTTTTCGCACGCTGGTTGGATGGATTCCTTATAGGGTGTCCTTCCGTTTTCTCACGCTTTGAATGCCAGGCTACTTTGTGTATCCCGCAGAGGCAGAAAATGAGGGATTTGAGGTGACCGTTCAGAGGGGAAAAAATCCTTTGGCGTGTTTTCGAGGGGGGAGTCATTTAAGGCAAGTAGCCTCCCTTAGCCTTATAAAAAGGCTGAAGGGCGTCCCTTCCTCTCCACCGCTTAGGATTTTCACTAACAGTCTTTCCTCGCCCCTTCTCCACGTTGTGTTGTGCCGTTGCATTCGGAGCATGGAGGATCCTTCGGAAGACGACGCTGCCGGTGATGGAGGAGCAGAGAGTTCTTGCTGCCTTGGGCTGTTGAGCAGGTCCGATGGTCGTCGCGCAGATCTGGAGAGGGTTCGACGTGCAGAGGCACGCCATTTACCCTTTATCAGTTCCCGTGAGGCTTCCCGGGGGGCGCCGAGATGGAGGACGGATGGGGGCATCCGTGATGCCCATCCCCTCCGGGCCTTCCCCTGCCTCCTCATCCAGCTCTGCTAGTTTCTTTTTCTTTCTAGCAGCGTCTTTTTCCCTCTTCTGCTCTTCCTTTCTTTCACTCTTCGGAGGGTGCCTGCACTCTGTACGTTCCAAAGAATTGGTAGGTTGGAAAGGAGGAGGCCTTCACAGGCGTTCCTTACCTCTTCTTCTTCCAAGTTGAACTTGGGAGGTAGCCTTCCTTCTTTTTAATCCCTCTGTCACCTTTGTCACGGGCCACCCGAGCCAACTGGGTCGACCGCCCTTTGACCGAGCCAGTTTCTACGCGAGGCAGAGTCAGTGGCTGGACGCAAGGAGATCAAGACCGAGTCGGCCGAGCGATGGCCTCTTGCAGCGGTGCTAGGTGGATTTTTTGCTTTTTGCTATGCAATGTACTGGCTTTTGCCTTTCTGATGTACCAACAATTGAATGAAAAGAAGAGGGTTTTATTTTCCTCAAATTGTTTGCACAACTTTAAAAGTAGAATTTACGCAGTGCGGCTGCGTTCCACATCCGAGGGATGGGTTCCCCTTCCGCTGTAGCTAGCCTGTACGCACCTTTCCCGAGCGTCTCAACCACTCGGTAGGGGCCTTCCCAGTTAGGGGATAGCTTGCCCGCCGCCTCTAGTGGTCGAGAGGCTTCGGCTTTCCTGAGGACGAAGTCTCCCGGTTGAAAGTGTCTGTTTCGGACTTTGGCGTTGTAGTATCGCGTGAGGCGGCGTTGGTACTCCGTAGCTCGGATGCTGGCGATCTCTCGGAGTTCATCAGCCAGGTCAAGGTTCTCGAGTAATTTTTGCTCGTTTGCCTCTGGCAAGTAGCGGATGACTCGGAGAGACGGGTTGGCAACCTCTAATGGAATGATGGCCTCAGTGCCATACACCAGCTGGAAAGGACTTTCACCGGTTGCTGTTCTGGGAGTCGTTCGGTGTGACCAAAGTACGCTAGGCAGTTTCTCGAGCCAGCTACCCTTGGCCTTGCCGAGTCTGGTCTTTATGCCTTTTAAGATAGTCTTATTGGCATTTTCGACCAGCCCGTTGGCCTGAGGGTGGGCGATCAAAGTGAAGTGGTTGTGAATGTTTAGGTCGGCGCATCTGTATCGGAAATAACGAGAATCGAATTGCCGACCGTTGTCGCTCACTATCACCCGGGGGATGCCGAAGCGACAAATGATCGACTTCCATACGAAACTCCAGACGACTATCTCGGTGATCCTCGCCGTGGCTTCGGCCTCTATCCATTTGGTGAAGTAGTCGATGGTGACGATGATGAACTTCTTCTGGGACTGAGCCGTAGGGAACGGCCTGAGAATGTCGATCCCCCACCGAGCGAAGGGATAGGGCTCGGTAAGGGAGATGAGCTCCGTAGCCGGCTGATGGACCAAGTGGTCGAATCGCTGGCATCGGTCGCACTGCTGTACGTGGGCCGTGCAGTCGCGCTACAAGGTTGGCCACCAGTACCCCTGCCGTAGCAGGATCCTGTCTAGAGGCCTTCCTCTTGAATGCGCTCCGCACAGGCCTTCATGAATCTCTCGGATGGCTCGGTTGGCCTCGTCGGGGCCGAGACACTTCAGGAGGGGACCAGAGAAGGACCTCCGGTAAAGAGTGTCGTCGAGGATGACGAAGCGCCGGGCTTGATACTTCATTCGGCGTGCCTCCCGAGGGTCGGAGGGCTCTCGGGAGTCCTGGAGCCAGGATAGGTAGGGGGAGCGCCAGTCGCTTGGAAGGGCCGACTCAACGGCCAGGAGCTCCGAGTCAATGCTCGGGCGCTCTAGCTCTTCAAGGAGGACTGATCGGGTACCTTCAGGGTCGAGAGAGGAGGCTAATCGAGAGAGGGCGTCCGCTCGGGAGTTTTCTTCCCGAGCTATTCGGACTACCTCGAATCCCTCGAACTGTTGGGCCAGGTCTCTGACCAGCTGGAGGTATTTGACCATTGGGGCCTCTCGAGCTTCGTATTCACCGTTGACTTGGCTAGCGACCAGATGGGAGTCGGTGTGGATTTTGACTCGCTCAGCCCCCAACCATCGAGCCATGCGAGCTCCCGAGATAAGGGCCTCGTACTCGGAAGCATTGTTGGACGCCTGAAAGATGAATTTCAAGGCGTACTATAGTTCTACTCCTTCGGGGGACCTCAAGAGGATCCCTGCACCACTACCGACCGAGTTGGAAGATCCGTCGATGAACAGTTCCCAGGTCGGCCAGGGCGCGGACGGAGATCTCTCTTCAGTCGGGATGGTGCTCTCGGCGATGAAGTCGGCGAGCGCTTGGCCTTTCATAGCCGAGCGCGGGCGGTACGAGATATCGTAGGCCCCAAGCATGATTGCCCATTTGACGAGTCACCCTGATGCTTCGGGGTGGGCTAGAATCTTCTTCAATGGTTCGTCGGTTAGCACGGTGATGGGGTGCCCTTGGAAATAGGGTCAGAGGCGCTTGGCAGAGGTAACCAACGCTAGCACGAGTCTCTCGATTGCGGGGTACCACCTCTCAGCCTCGTTGAGCACCTTGCTGGTGTAGTAGACCGACCTCTCGATTCCCGAGTCATTTCTGACCAGGACTGAGCTGACTGTGGATGGTGTCTCCGAGAGATAGAGCAGTAAGACTTCACCCAGAACGGGCTTGGAGAGCACCGGGGGCGAGGCCAGGAACTTCTTGAGCTCGGCGAACGCTTTCTGGCATTCCTCATCCCATGCGAATGTAGCAGATGCCAATTTGGGCCCCCTCAAAAGTTTGAAGAAGGGCAAGCATCGTTCGGCCGCACGGGATAGGAAGCGGCTGAGAGCGGCAACACGCCCGGTTAGGCGCTGGACGTCCTTGACGCAAGTGTGCGGGCACATGTCAAGGATGGCCTGGACCTTGTCGGGGTTGGCTTCGATCCCGCGTTGAGTGACCAGGAAGCCCAAGAACTTCCCAGATCTTACTCCGAAGGCGCACTTGGCAGGATTGAGCTTCATGTTGTACTTCAGGAGGGTGCCAAAGGTTTCGGCGAGGTCGGTGAAGTGATCTTGGGCCTTGGGGGTCTTGACGAGCATGTCGTCAATGTAAGCCTCGGTGTTCTGACCTAACTGATCCTCAAACATGTGATTGACAAGTCTTTGATACGTAGCTCCAGCGTTCTTCAACCCGAAAGGCATCCGGGTGTAACAGTATACGCCGTAGTCGGTGATGAAGGCGGTCTTCTCGATATCTTCTGGACCCATTATGATCTGATGATAACCTGAATAGGCATCTAGGAAGCTGAGTATCTCGTTGCCTGAGGTTGAGTCAACCAATTCGTCGATGCTCGGTAACGGATAGCAGTCCTTCGGAGTGGCCTTATTCAGATCGGTGAAGTCCACGCACATCCGCCATTTGCCCGAAGCTTTAGGTACCAGGACGACGTTGGCTAGCCACGTCGGGTATAGGACCAGTCTAAAAAGGCCAGTCTCTTGTCCCTTGGTTACTTGCGCCTTGATGATCGTCTGTTTCTCTGGTGCATGCTTCCTTCTGCGCTGCTGTACGGCTTTACGGCGGGGTCGAGGTTGAGCTTGTGCATCACGGTCTCCTCTGGTATTCCAGGCAGTTGATCATAGGACCAAGCGAAGACTCGGATGTACTCAGAAAGGAATTCTTTATATTGATGCTGAACCTTGGGCGGTAGGTCGGCTCTGATCCTTACTCCTAGGGTCGGGTCATCGTTTAAGAAAATCGTCAGTAATTCGCCACTAGGCTCGGTGTTTGCGATTTTATCCTCGACTCCCCGGGGACCCTTATCTTTCCCGTCCGGCCTTGTGGCTTCCACCGAGATATTGTGATGGAAATCAAGCGAGCTACCAGGCCAAAGCTGATCGTGGAAGCTGCTGGGCCGTTGATGAACGCGCTACCTTTGGGTAGCGCGACCTGAAGAAGGCGCTAGGTGTCCCTAGCGCGATCTCAGCCAGAAGCTCGACTGCAGACGGTCCAAATTCCCAACGCTTGGAACTCCGATAGTCTTCAATATCCACTATTTTCCATGGATGTAATCAATGTTCTTGCATAGTTTGGTCTTCCCCTTTCCCTATATATGTACCCCCATCTCGTTTGATTAAGCAATAGAGAAAGAAATGAATGTTTGAAAGAGTTTGAGTATAGCATGGCTATCTCCCCCCAAATCTTTGGAATCCCCTCCCTCCTCCCCTCTTCGGGTGCGATGCCCATGCTCTTCTTCTCACCCTCCCTATCTCCCCTTCAATGGAGGACGTTCGAAGTTCCGGGTGCGTCGGCACTGAGACGGGGTCGGGTGTGAGGCCCCATTCGGGGCTCTGTTCTTCCTCCCCCAACGATTGCCACCCTCCACCACCGCCAATGATGCTGCCAATGCCAAGACGGAGCTCGGTTGCACCGGTCCTGTGATGGGATCGGGTGAGAGATCCCAGCCAAACTCCCTCACGGTCCTAGCATGCTCTGCCAGGCCACCCTTTCTCCCCCGTCGCCCACCCCCGCATCCACCTTCACCAAGTTATCCTAGCTAGTATTAGGTTAGTTTAATCTATGTTTAGGGCCCCTCATGTGTTTGTTAAGTTCCATCGTGTGTTACCCATCTTCTAAAGTGTTTCTCCACCGTGATTCACTCCCCCGGAGTCTTCCACGGGCGCCCCAAAGGCAAAGATCATCGTTCTGCTGCTGCCTGAGAACGCGCTAGGACGATATAGCACGTTCTTCATGAACGCGCTAGGAGGCTATAGCGTGACTTCGGGCAGAAGGAAGAAGAAGGCCACCCCCTCCCAATTCCGTTTCACATCAAATGGTATCAGAGCTTAGGGAACCAGCCTGTTCTCACGGACTGGGATCTTGAGCTACTAGGTTCGAGGATGAACCTTCCAAAGTGGAGGGGTTTGATGGAAATCAAGCGAGCTGCCAGGCCAAAGCTGATCGTGGAAGCTACTGGGCCGTTGATGAACGCGCTACCTTTGGGTAGCGCGACCTGAAGAAGGTGCTAGGTGTCCCTAGCGCGATCTCAGCCAGAAGCTCGACTGCAGACGGTCCAACTTCCCAACGCTTGGAACTCCGAAAGTCTTCAATGTCCACTATTTTCCATGGATGTAATCAATGTTGTTGCATCATTTTGTCTTCCCCTTTCCCTATATATGTCCCCCCATCTCGTTTGATTAAGCAATAGAGAAAGAAATGAATGTTTGAAAGAGTTTGAGTATAGCATGGCTATCTCCCCCCAAATCTTTGGAATCCCCTCCCTCCTCCCCTCTTCGGGTGCGATGCCCATGCTCTTCTTCTAACCCTCCCTATCTCCCCTTCAATGGAGGACGTTCGAAGTTCCGGGTGCATCGGCCCTGAGACGGGGTCGGGTGTGAGGCCCCATTCGGGGCTCCGTTCTTCCTCCACCAACGATCGCCACCCTCCACCACCGCCAATGATGCTGCCAATGCGAAGACGGAGCTCGGTTGCACCGGTCCTGCGATGGGATCAGGTGAGATGTCCCAGCCAAACTCCCTCACGCTCCTAGCACGCTCTGCCACGCCACCCTTTCTCCCCCGTCGCCCACCCCCGCATCCACCTTCACCAAGTTATCCTAGCTAGTATTAGGTTAGTTTAATCTATGTTTAGGGCCCCTCATGTGTTTGTTAAGTTCCATCGTGTGTTACCCATCTTCTAAAGTGTTTCTCCACCGTGATTCACTCCCCCGGAGTCTTCCACGGGCGCCCAAAAGGCAAAGATCGTCGTTCTGCTGCTGCCTGAGAACGCGCTAGGACGATATAGCATGTTCTTCATGAACGCGCTAGGAGGCTATAGCATGACTTCGGGCAGAAGGAACAAGAAGGCCACCCCCTCCCAATTCCATTTCACATCATATTATAGCACCTTCTGGCCACGGCCTGGTTACCTCGACTTCCCCCAACCCATTTTTGGTGGGGAACTTCATTTTTTGGTGATAGGTAGACGGTACAGCCTTTATTCGGCTGAGGATTCCCCGACCGAAGATGGCGTTGTACGCTATCATACCTTTAATCACTATGAAGTCCACCATGACCGTAACGGTTCTGGGTGGGGTGCCGAGGGTAACCGGCATGCTTATGGCTCCCTCGGGGTAAGCGGCCAGGCCATTAAACCCGCAGAGGGGGGTTCAGACCGGGCGGAGCTTGGATGGATCTTCCCCCATTTTAAGGAAACAGTCATAAGACAACACATCAGGGGCACTCCCATTGTCAACTAGAATCCTATCTACGTTACAATGGTTTATTGTGGCCGAGATTACGAGGGCGTCGTCATGCGGGGTGCTCAGCCCTTCCAGATCTCGGTCGGAGAAGACTATGACCTGGGGCTCACTCGGCAGGACCTTGGGGGGCTCTATGCTCAGCTCGCCCGCTCGGCATGACGCTTCCTTCCTCGACTGCTGTCGCCTCCTGATGCTGTCCCTCCAGAGATGACGTTGATGTGGACCCCTCGGGGGGCGTTGTCGATCTCCTCTGCGGCGCCTCGATCTTCCTTGCGCTCGACTGTGAACCGAGCCAGGTGCCCCTGATGGATGAGGCGCTCGATCTCATCCTGGAGCTGGCGGCAGTCACCGGTGTGGTGCCCGTGATCGCTGTGGAACAAGCAATGCCTGTCGCGATTGCGGTTCTTCGACCTCATCGGCTCGGGCTGGCGGAGGAGTCCCGAGTCTTTGATGTCTTCATAGATCTCATAGACCGGGGTAGCTAGTGGGGTGTAACGCTCGTACTTCCGCTTGCGCTCCCCATCACGGTCTCGCTTCTTTCCCAAGCTTGAATTTGGCTCGGAAGCTCGCTTCTTGTCCCCCTCCCGACCCGAGCCGGTTGCGTCTCGGCAAGCGCTGAGCACTTCTTCGCACTCGGCGTGGCGCAGTGCCAGAGTCACTAGCTCGACAACGGTCGAGGGAGGGTGGAGGACAAGTTCGCGGCGAGATTCTCATCCCGGGTGCCCCCAGTCAGTGCGGTTGTGGCTGAGGCCACATCCAGGCGGGGGATTCTTAGGGCTTCCGATTTGAATCGGTGAATATAAGCCCGGAGTCTTTCCCCTTGTGCCTGTTTGAGGGCCAGGAGCCCCGCTACCGACCATGGGGGGGCACTTCCGGTGAAACTCTCTTTGAAGATTCGCCCAAATTCCTTGAAGTCTCGGATGGACCCGGGGGCGAGGGCCCGGAACCATGCTTGACCGCCTTGGACCAGGGTGGTCACGAAGGCTCGGCACTTGATGGCGTCGGACACTCCGTGCAGGGTCATCAAAGCGTCGAAGCTGTCGTAATGATCGGCCGGGTCGCCCTGGCCGTCGTAGAGCTTGAAGGTTGGGATGGAGGTTCTTGGAGATACCTCTGCCTTCAAGATATACTCGGAGAATGGGGATTTCTCCTCGTCCTCCAGAAAAGAGGTCTTCTGCAGGGCGCGGAGGCCACGCTCCTATTCTGCGAAGTGTCTCTTGAAATCTCGCAGTCGGAGGGATAGTTCCGGTTGCTCTCGTGCCGTGGGGCTGGGGGGAGCATCTTGGCGATCTCCGGGAACGTCAGCTTCTGGGTTCGGATGCCGCGCCCCCAGTTTTCCCCTTCTTGGCGTGGAGGAAGCCTCTTGCTCTGGAGGCAGAGCTTGCGAGGGTCCTCCAATCCTGTTGCGGATGAGCTGCTAGCCGCGGAGAGTGAAGCGACCTCCGACGGTGTGCTGGGACGTATTTTCACGGGGAGGGCTCCCTGACGGAGCGCGGGACCTTCCATCCCTAACCGCCTGGTTCTTCATGAGTTCCACAAGGATATCCAGTTTCGCGTTGAGGGCTTGGAAGGCTTCGGCGCCACCGTTGGGGGGTAGCCCTACCGCCGCAGGAGGGGGTGGGGGTCCGTCGGCGGGGATGCTGGCGTTGGAGGGAGGGTCTGTGAGGCCCTAGAAGGGCCATCCCCCGCCGCTACCACGGCCTTACCCCTGTCGCCGACGGACCTCCTCCCTGAGCTCCTTCGAGCCATACTGGCTTTTCGTTCGTTTCCCACAGACGGCGCCAGATGAAGAGGCATGATCTCGCGCTTGTCCTGAGCGGGCTGAAGATCACCAGATCGTGAACTGCAAGATAGGGAAACGGATCAGAGGGCCCAGGTGGAATCCCTGGGGCAAACCCTCCGATGCCTAAGTCAGTGGAGCTATGGTGGGAGCAATAGTAGGGAGGAAAGAGCTTGTGCGTGAGATCCCTCTCCACCGGAAGGGTGAAGCGGTTCTTGCTCAGGAGTTTTGGGTGTATGATTGCCTTTTTTGGTCTTACCTTTAGCCAGAGGGTATCCTTGGTTTAAATAGTACGCCGTCTCTTGGAGTCCTGCCAGTCGAGGGGTTTCAGGTGGGGGTTACATCCTCATCGTGGGCTTTTATGGCCTGATCGTGGGAGCGTTATCGTCGTGGGGAAGAAGAAGTCCCTTGCCTTCCTAAATTCCTGCCTGCTGTGGACTCTTAACGGCTGCAAAGATAAGCATTCATCGGTCGTTCCGAGCTTAGAGGGGCCAGCCCTATCCGGGCGGTAGGCTTAGCTCGGTAAAAGATGGGTCGGATAGGCTGGCCTACGCTTCCCTCTCCCGGGCGGAGAGATAGCTCGGGCGTAGGCCTTTCTCGTGACCTGACCGATGCTCGGGCCCTCCGAGCCTTGAGGCAGCCTAGGAGGGTTGTTTCCTCGAGCGCTGTTTATTGGGCTTTCTTCCCTAAGTGGGCCCTGTGGGCTGTCACTTGGGTGAGCTTGGCCTCGTTGGGCCTTGCCGGGCCTAGTTGGGCTGCTCTTTGAATGGACTGCAGAAATCCCCCTCTCCAGTTGGATAGGCCGTTAGGTTGGAAAAATTTGGGGACGATGGTTCTATCTTGCACGCCGTGGTTGCAGGTGGTGTCCTAACCCTGATTTTTCCGGTCTAGCAATACTATTCTCGAGTATTTTGTTATTTTATCTTTCTTTGCATTCGCTTTGACGATTTCTTTTTCTTTAGCCCAGCATGCATCATACGCATCTTTTAAGCATTCATGTGCTTCGTCTGTCAAGACGTTTCAATGATGGTGAATAGCTGTGTTTTTGATCTCGAATGAGGAGAGTCATTCCACTCTGAATTGGAAGGTTTCCTTCGATCTATTCGCTTGATTTGGTTAGCTGAAGATTCCTGTCTGGAGTTTAGTCAGTTATCTCTTTCCTTTCCGTTGCCTCCGGCGGCTAGCCGTGTTTTCCTTTCCTTAGTTGTTAGTTCCTCCAGATATGCGTCCTTTGGTTGGCTATTTCCTTATGATTGGTTTGAAGTTTTCCAAAAAATTCCTATCGCTTGTTGGTAGAACGGGTGTCGTTTACCTTAACGCCCGCTTTTCAGTCCACTCCGCTTCATTTCTGCTTCATCTCCATGTTCCATTTCGCTTTCGCTTCACCTCCGCTCGCTCCCCTGCAAAGAGGATGTTAAGGAGGGGCATCTGTTGACACCCGTTTTATGATCAATAAGTCGGGTCATCTCCTTGTTCATTTATATGATGCTCCAAGTTGTTCACTCTTCATTGAGTCTTTCTTGATCAGTTGGAGATCTATTTTATGGGTCTTCTCCTCTTGGTTGAGTTTGGTTCCGTGGCATTTTCATTTTGGATGAAGCTTAGCAAGCCTTAGTCATCTTTTGATCTTCATTGTCTCTAACGGTCCATAGCAGGGGCGTTACATCCTTCTGACGCATAGGCCCATGGCCGTTACATCTTGAAGAGTCCTAAGACTTAAGGTCTTTGTTCCAAAGCTTATCCTTTTGCTTATCCGTTGGCTCTAACGGTCTGTCGTGCGGCCGTTATTTTCTCTAACACGTCCACTCATGGCCGTTACATTCATTCAAGAGTCCAATTGTTTGAAACCTCCTCGTTAATCTTATCTCTTTTGACATAAGGTTGAGTGTGACGGTCTCTCCCTGGCGCGTTACATTCATGTGTGTTAGAATGTAAGGCCCGGATACAGAGGGGGGGGTGAATGTATCCCTCTACAAATATAGCCTAATTAAAATTCTAAAGCTCAGTTATGCGGAATTAAAACTGTTACAGAAATAGCCTGAGGAAACTTAGAAGGATCAAAGCAAGACAACAACTCAAGAAGCCCTCAACCGATCCTAAGCAAGCATCTAATGCGCAGCAATTAAGTGAACATATAAGAAGATCAAACCACAAGGGACACCAGGGTTTTTAGGTGGTTCGGTCAACAGACCTACGTCCACCCCTCACTCCCAACCGGAGTGAGGCTTCCACTAGTAACACTAGCACAGCAGACTCAGTCTGCAACAAATGCTGCCACACAGCTTGACCAAGGAAACAACCTCCCCTCTTCCTCCCAACCGGAGGAACACCCCAAGTGACTCCCAGCCACTTGGAAACCAGAGACACACGGTCTCTCTTCCTCCAGACCCGGAGGGAACCCCTGGACTTGCTACCCACAAGCCTAGAACCGGAGGACCAAACCTCCATTCCTCCAAACCGGAGGGGAACCTAGAGACCCAAGTCTCTCTTCCTCTGAACCCCAGAGGGAAACACAAGTGACATTAAGTCACCTGCAACCAAGAGGTCTCGGACCTCTCTTCCTCCCAACCGGAGGGACCCCTGGACTTGAAACCTACAAGCCCAGAACCGGAGGACGAGCCTCCCTTCCTCTAACCAGAGGGAACCCACAAGTAGCACCCAGCTACTTGCAACCGGAGATAGCAATCTCCCTTCTCCTGAACCAACAGGAGAGACCCCGACCTCTCTACAGAGAATCAAAAATACAGCAGGTGAATAGTTCAAAAGAAAAACAAAACCCAGCAACAGAAAGCTGAAAAGATAAAAACAAATGTGGTTCTCGCAGGAGCTGGATGGCCTGGATTTGATCCACGGTCCAACAGGAACTTCTTCTACTGCTTCTCTCTTTCTCCCAGCACGAACTCTCTTTTCTTCTTCTTCTTCTTCTTTCTTACTTCTTCTTCTTCTTACTGCTTCTGCCTTCTCCTTCTTCTCACTCTCTCTATATCACTGTCTCTCTTTCTTTTTCTTGTTCTGCTCTCTCGATCTAGCTCTCAGCTTTCTCTATCTCTTCTTTCTCTTCTGCACTTCTTCTCTTAGCTCTGGCTGCTTCTACTTCAGTCACTCTCTGCCCTCACACCTTCTTCAGAGGAAGAAGACACATATATATAGCAGCAGCAGATTAGGGCGACGTGTGCTCTCCATGATTCCCGCCCAAATGCTTCAGTCCACGTGGAGGCTCCTCTGCATCTCGGATCACGTGCCAGATGCCAGTCTCGTATCACGTGCCCACTCTACATAGGCTCCACGAACAGTAGAATAGAGCAAACTGGTTCGGATTTGATCCTGAACCCAGAATCCTTCTTCTTCTTCTTTTTCTTCTTCTCCTGCAAAGAGATTAAAAACATTAATACTCAGGGTTCTATATATATATATATATATATATACCTGAAATAAGTCGGTTGACACTCAAGCTAAAGCTGCACAAGGTGTGTAGGAACAACAAAAGGTGCACTATACTGAGAACGACACGAGGTACATAAAATGACTACAGCACGAGATAAAAAGAGAACGACACGAGGTAAAGAAGGAAATAACACGGAGTAAAACGGTAGAAAGACACACGATCAGAGGAACCTTGGACGAAGATAGAAAGAAGCAACACGAAGACACAAATACAACACTAAGACACAAACACAGAAATAACATGAAGACTCAAACACAAGATTAACACGAAGACATAAAAACAATACGAAGACACAAAAACAAAAGATAACACGAAGATACAGCAAAACGACTCGAACACGAGGATGACACGGACTGAAAACAACTCGAAGATGAAAATAGAAACCGACACGAAGTGTAATCACAAAGCAAGAAAGACACGGGGTCTTGGAAGAAACAACACGAATACAGAAGACTCGAAGACATAGGGGTGACACAGATGGAGCGACATGAGGTGGCACAGAAAGCAGCACGAGGTGCTGCAGTGTTCAGCACACGATGGAACAAATAACGACACTAAGGCTCATAGTGTTGTCAACCTCAAAACATGTAAAGACTCAACAATTGAAAGTCTGAAGGCGATGTACAGACTTTATGAGAAGGTAACTGAACACTGTACACACTTCCAATGTACAGACTTCATATGAACATACCAATGTGCATACTTCCCTTCGATGCATCTACAGTGCAATGTATTGGCTTGACAAACATTATGCAATGTATGGACTTTGATGAATGGCCCAATGTATGGACTTCGCGAACAAGATGCAATGCTGACCGATGTATACACTTGGCAAAGAGAGTGATGCATGAACTGCCCTATACAGACTTTAAGACTTAATGAGCAACAAAAAGTAGACAAAGCAGCATGGCGTCAACCCAGCTGATCCACTGCGTCAACGCAGCTAGTGAACAGACAGCCAATGCGTCAACCCAATCTCCAACTGCGTCAACGCACTCATTGCACAGAACCCATATTAATGAAAGACAGACATGCAGACATGCAGACATGGTGAGTGTATAATCTATGCCATGTATAATCTATGCCATGCTCACAGTTAAACTGTTTTGTGTACCAAGTTCTGAATGAAGTAAACACATATGACATGAGACGGACGTTGTACATACTTGATGCATGTGAACAGTGAGACGGATGTATAGACTTGATGAACTACAACATGAACATTATCAGCAGAGAAGCAATGCACAGAACAGAAATCAAGCACAAACCAATTTATCACAGCAAGACTCAAGCATACGCATGCATTCTTCACAATTCAGACATGGCACACTCATGCAATCTCCCACAGAATAGATCAGACATATTCAAGACAAAGTGGTGACTCAATTATGTTGCTATCATTAAAACACCACATCATCAATAAAGCACAAGGGGCACAACAATCTCCCCCTTTTTGATGATGGCAACATAATGAGTCACACTGACTCATCAAACTATTCTCCCCCTTTGACATAATCAAAAAGAAGGGAAATGGTTTGATAGTCAAATGTAGCACATAAATGCAGCACACAAAGACAGCACATAAATGTAGAGAATGAGTCATGGTTCTTAAAAATGAAGATCTCCCTTATGACAATGAAACAGCTCTCCCCCTATCAATATGCATGATTGACTACTCTCCCCTTAGATGTAAATAAACCATAACTCCCCCTGAAGCACAGGAATGGACTCTGGTTATCCAATAAATCAATCTGAAATCAGCCATTACAAAGAATCTGAATTCTGGTGAAAATACCACAGAATCAGAACTTATTGCAGAACAAGATGGAAGATTCCAATAGTGTGGAGAGAAATGCATCTCAGGAATCAATCTAAAATCCACCGCCATAAGGATTCTGAAGTTCAGAGGGCTGCAAGTGAACAAGGTAATAATGGGAGTTGCACCTCACATTTGTATGGTCAGAAAAATACAGATGGAATCAGTCAACTGATAAGAGAGGAGTTCACTTTGTTGATCATGCATGAATCTGATCATGAGAGATTTGAATGCATACATCACTTCAATAAGTCTTAAAAGATGTAGACTCTTCTATCATAAGGAGTTATGAAGTGGCAACTTAACCAATCTGATTTAATTTTGATGTATACCAACTTTGCCAAATTAAACTCAATGCTCATATATGAATCCAAGTTTTAATAAAAGTGAACCAAATAGTCAGAAAACACTCAAAAACAATCATCTCTTATCTTACACATATGATCTCAATTACACCTTTGAAAAATACACAGGTTAATACTGAAGTTAAACACTTTTTCAAGAACATGAGTTGACAGATTTTTTCAAGATAATTTTATTTGAAGCACATTATATTTTTCTTGAGCAATTTAAGTTGATCAACACCTTTTTACATGAGGCACAACAAGTCTTAGTTGAAGTGAGCCAGTTACTCAGTGTGATAACTGGCATTGCCTCTCACTTTGAGAGCAGAGTTAGCAATATGAGTGTCTTTTTACATGAGAAGACACCTTTATCAGAGGCCAGACTCCCCAGCTACTCAACACAAATAAGCTATTGCTCTGTCAGGTTTTGTTTCACTAAATTTTTATCAGAGATAACCGTGGCACCTCATGACATGAGTTACTTTATTTCATTTATAAAGAACTCAGTTTCTCAGTGACTGAGTCATTGCTCTGAATTCATATTTTTTTTTCATTTAGTCAACTTTTTCAAGTTAATGTTTAACCACAACACTCACTCTATGTATCTCTACCAAAGTAGCCTAGATATCAAATTTTCAGATATCAGATGAGAGACTTTAAGGATTACATGACACAAGAGGTTAAAGTTTTTTAAACCTTATCAACAGATATTTTCAATTCGTTTAATTACAAGACAAAGAATACATTAATCTTATATCAGTCTGATTCAATGATAATTCTTAAACCTATATGACAGGAGTTTCTACCAAAATCTCAGACTGAATTGCATGATATGCAGCTTAAGTTCCTCAGATCAGAACAATAAATTTAGCTGACCAACAACTCAATAATGCAGCCAACTTTTCAGATTCAAGAAGGTAAGAACTCAAAATAGTCAATTGATGATTTGAAAGAGTGTAGAATGTGAATTTCAAATAGTGACAACAATATAATAATGCTCCCCCTTGACTATATGCAGTGACTCACATAAGACTCAACAAGCTCCCCCTGAATTGATGCAGTTTATGCAAGTTAGACAGAAGAGAATTACTATAAGCATGATTGTTCAATTCATATTTCAGAAAACATCAGTTTAGCACCAACAGATCAACATGATATGCAATACACTGCTCTATATGACTTGACCCATGGTACTGAGCGGAGGTCTTGGTCCAAGGACCACCTCACACATGGGAGTAGCATCCAGACATACTCCAACTGCCCTCCAGCAATGTTCCATTTCATATACCATGATGGTCATGCAAATGACATATGCAGTGCAAAGCAATCTCATTTATTTAGTGCAAACAACAGCATGAGAAGAACATCAAAAATCAACCAAGCAAAACAACAATTTCAGATAATGAAATTGAAACAGATTTCAGTACTAACCTGAATTGAGTCCTGGGGTTTTCTTTTTGAGTGCCTTGGTTAACCCCTTTTATTTCTCCCTCCAAGGCACACCTGCAAAGTATTTGATCATCTTGATCCTGCAGGGACCCAAGCAGCTTTGGGTCCTGCGTTAGCCCTGATAGGTTTTCTAAACATTTTCATAGCAACATTATCAACAAATTTCATCAGTGAACACTCATCCATAGAATGTCCAAATTTTCCACAGTATCTACATGAAATGGCGGGTGTTTGATTCTTATGATGCATATTAACAGCAAGGTGATGTTTATAAACATGTTCATAAGATTTTCTGCGATATTCATGAGCAGTTTGATGCTTGTTCTTAACCATCCAACATTCGGCAGATTTATGACCTGGCTTCCCATAGTTATAGCATGAAATTTTCATAAAAGGTTTTGCAGGGAATTTGACAAAATGGGGTTTAACATAGTTCTTTTGAACATACCAACAGTCCTTGACTGTATGCCCCTTTTTCCCACAGTGGGAGCAAGCAAAAGAATTTCTTCTATGAAAAACATTTTTACCCCAAGTAGATCTAAACCAGCACTCAGCAGCCTTGTGCCCAGGCTTATTGCAGTTGAAGCACACAATGTGCTGACTAGAATTGTGGTTAGATCCATATGGACCATGAACATGAATGGGGAACTTGGCATGCTGTTTATTGTCTTCTTTCATGATAAAACATTCACTCATGAGATGACCATGCTTCCCATAATAATAACATGAACCCTTTTTAATGTGAGTGTGTGAGAGATCATGTGAATTGTGTGTAGCCTTCTTTATAGTAGCAGGAGTGTCTTTATCCTTCTTCTGTGAAGTTTCACCCTTTTTCAATTTTTGATTTTGTTCCACAGTTTTGGGTTTCACAGTGGATTTTTGTGCAGTGAATTTGAAGACAGAAGGAGCAGAGATTGTGTTCTAATTGGTGGCTTTGACAAAAACAGTAGATGTTTCATTCCCATTACTCCTTTTATTTGTCGGACTATAGCCCAGTCCCTTTCTCTCAAAGTTATCACTTTTTCCAAGAAGCTTATTCAGATTGTCCTTACCTTTGACAAATTTTGATAGAGAATTTTTCAAATCTTTAATCTCAAAATTCAAATCAGCAATTTTAGCATCATATTTGGACAGATCTATTTCACAAGAAATGACTTGTTGATGCAAGCATCATTCAGACTCTTGAGTTTTTCAACTTCATGTTTTAGTTTTGTTTCATTGTCAGCTTCAGATAGGGACTTATAAAGATCATCAACTTCATGTTGAAGGGATGTGATAGTAATCTCATATCCAACTATTTTCCGTTCACTACAACTGACATTTTTATTTAACATTAAGTTGATGGTTTTCAGACTCTCAATTTCTTGTTCAGCATTCATCAACCTATCAGAATTATCCACACTCACACACTTACCTTTTTCCATTGTCATTAGCCTATCTGTCAGCTGGGTGTTTAGATGTTTCAACTCATTGATTTCCTCTTCCAGTTTACTGTTCTGCTCTAGGAGATCAGCATCAAGCACCCATTCATCTGAGAGAGACTGACATTCATGAAACATTTCCTGTTGTTTTTTAGAATCTTTCTGTAATTCTATGTTTACAGATTTTATGGCATTAATCTTTTCAATCAGCAATTTATTCTCATGTCTAAGTTTCTCTTATTTTTCATCATTTTTATTGGAGAACTCTTTAAGAGAATCATTTTCAGATTTCAGCTTGTTTAGTTCAGACTTAACACATTCAATTTCTTTCAGTAAATCCTTGCTCTGAACAGAATCATGATTAGCTAGACTAATCTTCTTTTCAAGTTCAGAGATTTCTTTCACATGATCTTGATTCTCAGTTTTCAATAAAGAAATTTGTTTCTTCAACATTAGAAGATCAAACATATAGGCATCATGAATATTTTTCAATTCAACACAATTTCTACAAGGAGAACTTGAACTATCTAAACCAGTACTCTTCTTCAATTTTTTGTACTGTTTTCATAACAGTTCATGAGATTCAAATAATTCAGCATATGCATTCTCCCAATCTTCTAGAGAAAAATTCTCGAAGAGATTTACCTCATCATCATCATCTTCAATTTGACTGCTGCCTTGATTGCTGCCAATTGGATTACTTCTGTTAGCCATCATGCAGTTGTCCTCGTTTACCCTGTGAAATTGCTTCAGCCTATCCAAGATGTCCTTTGCTGAGCTGCAATTATGAAGACAAGACCATAAGGCTCTGTCAGTAGCTGCTTTCAACAGGTTAAAGGCTTTCTGATTTTCTCCATCCTTTGATCTGTGTCTGTCGGTCCATTTGGACACTTTCGTTGGTAAGGTGTGAGGACCTTGTGAAATTAATTTCCACAAATCAGGATTAGCAGAATTTACATAAGCATGTAGAGCAGTGTACCACTGACTGAAACCAGAACCACTAAAGACGGGTGGTAAAGCCATTGAAAAACAAATAGTGAGTAAGTTCAAGGCAACATGAATAATTATGCACTAAAGACAAATTAGCACCTAAGACAGCAAGATCGAATCTGCAGGTCGCTGGACCTTGTATGCAGACACCGCTCTGATACCAATTGTTAGAATGTAAGGCCCGGATACAGAGGGGGGGGGTGAATGTATCCCTCTACAAATATAGCCTAATTAAAATTCTAAAGCTCAGTTATGCGGAATTAAAACTATTGCAGAAATAGCCTGAGGAAACTTAGAAGGATCAAAGCAAGACAACAACTCAAGAAGCCCTCAACCGATCCTAAGCAAGCATCTAATGCGCAGCAATTAAGTGAACATATAAGAAGATCAAACCACAAGGGACACCAGGGTTTTTAGGTGGTTCGGTCAATAGACCTACGTCCACCCCTCACTCCCAACCGGAGTGAGGCTTCCACTAGTAACACTAGCACAGCAGACTCAGTCTGCAACAAATGCTGCCACACAGCTTGACCAGGGAAACAACCTCCCCTCTTCCTCCCAACCGGAGGGACACCCCAAGTGACTCCCAGCCACTTGGAAACTAGAGACACACGGTCTCTCTTCCTCCAGACCCGGAGGGAACCCCTGGACTTGCTACCCACAAGCCCAGAACCGGAGGACCAAACCTCCCTTCCTCCAAACTGGAGGGGAACCTAAAGACCCAAGTCTCTCTTCCTCTGAACCCCAGAGGGAAACACAAGTGACATTAAGTCACCTGCAACCCAGAGGTCTCGGACCTCTCTTCCTCCCAACCGGAGGGACCCCTGGACTTGAAACCTACAAGCCCAGAACCGGAGGACGAGCCTCCCTTCCTCTAACCAGAGGGAACCCACAAGTAGCACCCAGCTACTTGCAACCGGAGATAGCAATCTCCCTTCTCCTGAACCAACAGGAGAGACCCCGACCTCTCTACAGAGAATCAGAAATACAGCAGGTGAATAGTTCAAAAGAAAAACAAAACCCAGCAACAGAAAGTTGAAAAGATAAAAACAAATGTGGCTCTCGCAGGAGCTGGCTGGCCTGGATTTGATCCACGGTCCAGCAGGAACTTCTTCTACTGCTTCTCTCTTTCTCCCAACACGAACTCTCTTTTCTTCTTCTTCTTCTTCTTTCTTACTTCTTCTTCTTCTTACTGCTTCTGCCTTCTCCTTCTTCTCACTCTCTCTATCTCACTGTCTCTCTTTCTTTTTCTTCTTCTGCTCTCTCGATCTAGCTCTCAGCTTTCTCTATCTCTTCTTTCTCTTCTGCACTTCTTCTCTTAGCTCTGGCTGCTTCTACTTCAGTCACTCTCTGCCCTCACACCTTCTTCAGAGGAAGAAGACACATATATATAGCAGCAGCAGATTAGGGCGGCGTGTGCTCTCCACGATTCCCGCCCAAATGCTTCAGTCCACGTGGAGGCTCCTCTGCATCTCGGATCACGTGCCAGATGCCAGCCTCGTATCACATGCCCACTCTGCATAGGCTCCACGAATAGTAGAATAGAGCAAACTGGTTCGGATTTGATCCTGAACCCAGAATCCTTCTTCTTCTTCTTCTTCTTCTTCTTCTTCTCCTGCAAAGAGATTAAAAACATTAATACTCAGGGTTCTATATATATATATATATATATATACATGAAATAAGTCGGTTGACACTCAAGCTAAAGCTGCACGAGGTGTGTAGGAACAACAAAAGGTGCACTATACTGAGAACGACACGAGGTACATAAAATGACTACAGCACGAGATAAAAAGAGAACGACACGAGGTAAATAAGGAAATAACACGGACTAAATGGTAGAAAGACACACGATCAGAGGAACCTTGGACGAAGATAGAAAGAAGCAACATGAAGACACAAATACAACACTAAGACACAAACACAGAAATAACATGAAGAGTCAAACACAAGATTAACACGAAGACATAAAAACAATACGAAGACACAAAAACAAAAGATAACACGAAGATACAGGAAAACGACTCGAACACGAGGACGACACGGGCTGAAAACAACTCGAAGATGAAAACTGAAACCGACACGAAGTGTAATCACAAAGCAAGAAAGACATGGGGTCTTGGAAGAAACAACACGAATATAGAAGACTCGAAGACATAGGGGTGACACAGATGGAGCGACACGAGGTGGCACAGAAAGCAGCACGAGGTGCTGCAGTGTTCAGCACGCGATGGAACAAATAACGACACTAACGCTCATAGTGTTGTCAACCTCAAAACATGTAAAGACTCAACAATTGAAAGTCTGAAGGCGATGTACAGACTTTATGAGAAGGCAACTGAACACTGTACACACTTCCAATGTACAGACTTCATATGAACAGACCAATGTGCATACTTCCCTTCGATGCATCTACAGTGCAATGTATTGGCTTGACAAACATTATGCAATGTATGGACTTTGATGAATGGCCCAATGTATGGACTTCGCGAACAAGATGCAATGCTGACTGATGTATACACTTGGCAAAGAGAGTGATGCATGAATTGCCCTGCACAGACTTTAAGACTTAATGAGCAACAAAAAGTAGACAAAGCAGCATGGCGTCAACCCAGCTGATCCACTGCGTCAACGCAGCTAGTGAACAAACAGCCAATGCGTCAACCCAATCTCCAACTGCGTCAACGCACTCATTGCACAAAACCCATATTAATGAAAGACAGACATGTAGACATGCAGACATGGTGAGTGTATAATCTATGCCATGTATAATCTATGCCATGCTCACAGTTAAACTGTTTTGTGTACCAAGTTCTGAATGAAGTAAACACATATGACATGAGATGGACGCTGTACATACTTGATGCATGTGAACAGTGAGACGGATGTATTGACTTGATGAACTACAGCATGAACATTATCAGCAGAGAAGCAATGCACAGAACAGAAATCAAGCACAAACCAATTTATCACAGCATGACTCAAGCATACGCATGCATTCTTCACAATTCAGACATGGCACACTCATGCAATCTCTCACAGAATAGATCAGACATATTCAAGACAAAGTGGTGACTCAATTATGTTGCTATCATTAAAACACCACATCATCAACAAAGCACAAGGGGCACAACAATGTGGCGGTCTATCGTGCAGCCGTTACATCCAACAAAGAGTCCTGACTGGTCTGGTCTTTTCTTTGCTACTCCGTGGTCGAGATGAGAGTTTGATCTTGTGATTTCTCTTCCAAATCTGATCCTCAGAACCTTCTGTTTGTTTCTATGACTCTTGGGAGTATTATCTTCGAGAGTTTGCAAAGAGTTATCCTCTTTTCTTGCTGGATTATCCTCTGCTCGCCCAGAGATTTTGAGGGCCTATAAATAGTACCCTTAACTTCATGGCCTAAGGAGGAGAAATCTGGAGTTGGCGTTGAAGTGCTGTCACTTTCTGGAGCCATCTTCATCCAAGAGGAGTCTACTCTCACGTCCATCTGCTTCACGGTGAAGGGAGTATTCGTTTCATTGTGTTTGAGTTTCCATCATTGTCATATTTGTGTTCTTCCTTCCTCCTTTTCATCATAGCATTGTCCCACTCCTTTCTCCCACGTTCTCCATCTATTTTCATCATCTAAACATCCTTCCCACGTTTTAAAACGCCCAGAGGGGTTAAAAAACCAAAACTCCCCGGTATTCCCCTTTCCTTTTGCATGATCTTAAGTCCTTTGAGAATTGATACTATATTGTTTAAAGGGCTAATTTGGGAGTGTTTTCTTGTGTTTTACGTTCTTTGGCAGGTTTACAGAGTTCATTAGACGAGGCCCAAGCTTTCTGGCCGGCTGGAAGGTTTGGAGTTTAAAGAATCCACAGGCTATTTCTGCAGGTTCTCTAACTGTCTTGGTCAGGCGCGTCAGGCTTCTCTAACGGTTCATCGGGAGACCGTCACATCCCTGTGACGCACAGGTTCTAGACCGTTACATTCCAAGCTGATCTGCAGACTTTACTGGTTTCTCTCTCCCGTGGGCGGGTGTGTCATCCTCCTATTTCTAAGGTATTGATTAGGTTTTTGACTTGTTTTATTACCTTAGTGGCGATCACGTTCTTTCCTTCGTATTGGGCATTGATTTCTCTCTCATATCTCATATTTCCTTTACTTGTTCCACCCACGCGGTGTGTTTATTTATTCCTTGCTCTGCACTTCGGCGTGTGTTTTTCATTACCTTCTTTAGCTTAGTTTGATTGAGATAGCATTGCCCATGCTAGAGCTTGTTCTGATTGCCTAGGTTCATGGTTCACATGTCCATAGGTTGATTGAGATCATTGATTTTTGCTTATCATCTTTATCACTCATCACAACCACAAAAGAAGGAAGCAAACAAATCAACAATGGGATGGTGCCGAAAATGGTCGGTACTACAAGGTACCCATAATCAGCATGATTGGCCACGATCGCAGGGCCGAAAGTCAAAGTAGTAAAACCAGCAGCCATCATTGTTTCTTGAAACAATAGAAGCAAACAAACAATCAGCACTCTTTGGGGGGCCCGGGGCCCATTTATCTTGCCAAAGAGATGAAGGGAGACTCGGTCCCACCGGGCGTGCCAACTTGTAGGGATGGATTTTATTAAATATTTTATTTATTTATTTATTTGATTGGGATTTGTTAAATTTATTTGTTTATTACGTAGGCGTGCCAGTCACGTGTGTGACAAAAATTTTTATTGTGCGCTCGATCTGACTTGGTCAGACGAAAGTGAAGTCCGTATCGGGACCGGAAGTTCGCCATACCGTAAAGGCTATGACGTTAATTACATCCTCCGAGAAGGAGGAAAACCCTTGATTAATTGCCAAGATAAAGAACCGCCGGGGCTGAGTATGTATCTAAGTGTATGCGAATTAAAGGACTCTATTGCACAATGCTGGAGCCAAACACACGTTCTAGCAAGCAATGCGATTACATCTATTGACCAGATCCCCAGTATAGGGCAGAGAACGTAGACCTGAGGACCACCATCGTGCATAGTGAGAGCTTTCAGCAAGATCTAACCTGACCTTACGTAAATCACCATTTGATATACCGGGAGGGTCGGAATGATGACAGACATGCAACAATAACAAACGTGCATAAATGCATATATGTATAGAGGCATGAGTGTGCGTAGTGTAAACAAACCCAAAAGAGATTGACAGATGAAAGCCAGCAACAATCTTATTATTTATTCGTTGAGTGTTCATGAGTTAAGTATGATGAAGGGAAGAATGTCAGCCAAAAGGGAAATTATTAATCTACTGGGGTAACAAGGGGGATTGACAACATCACTTAACTCCTAAGTGGAAAGCCAAGAGAGGGGAGCAGGTTGAAACCTGAGGTCGACTCCTCAGACATGGAGTCGACTCTGTAGGAGGTAAGGCGACAAAAGGGCAAATTGAAATAATAGTGGACGCTAAATTGGTGTGGGATATATATGAAGTTTGATCCGGCACGTGGAATGAAGAGGAGGAGGGTAATCCGACGCAGCAGAAGGCGCGCCGGATTAACCCCCATGCCGTTTCAGAGAGGCTAGGAAGAGATGGGATTTAAGAGGGGACTATCCGGCGCGCCGGTTTGGGCGCCAGATTTGCCCACGACAGATTAAGAGAGGGGTCCTTTTGAAGTTTTATTAGTTTCATTCAAGGCTCAATGCAAGTTATGAACCCTTTTTGTTGAAACTTTGTGATGCATTCAAACTCTTGATCATGAGGGTCATTGATCCAATCCTGTGCAAGGTTCCTACTCAAGCACAATTTGTCCCAATTCGAGGAAGACTATGCCAAGTGTTTTGTTGACAGAATTGTCTTAGATGTATTAACCATCATGGGTGGCTTAGTTGTTTATTAACTTCAGCAAGATGATCATACAAGTCATTAAGTCGAGAGTAAAATTTGGCAGCATTTCCCCATATCCTGAAGGGTCATGGGGGAAAAGTGGAGGCTCACCCACGGGGTTCCTGGGGTAAGCTCCTAATTATCGGGAGGCCAACACGGTGACCGACGAACCCGAACGGACGGAAACCCCGAGGGCTAGCCTATGAAGGACACCGGTGATCCATGGGTTATCAACGAGTTCAAAGGGACAGCCCAGACGGGACGAAGACCCCAAGGGCTAGCCTACGAGGGGTTCCATGGACCCACGAGCTACCACAATCCCAGATAGCGGACGTGGGTTTAATTTACTGTTGGACCGAAGGATCCGTTTATATTCGCTCTTAATGGTCAATTGGGTTCCACATTATGGGTTAACGGGTCCCTATGGCCCTTTTGGTGGTTCAGAAGAAACATGCAGTGGACTCACTCGATGGGCAATGTTCCCCCTCCTCGGCCGGCAAGTCAATACTCACACACGTAAAAGACACGTCAATTACATGAGCATATCATATTACCTTGGAAAAATGGGCAGGGAGTCATATTGACGGACTCCTGCTCAATCCTTCTTAGGGTGAACAAAACATGAAGACACATAGGCTAAGCATAATGGGATATGGAGCTCACATAGAGGGGGGAGTGTAACTACATTTGTTTAAGACAAGTGGTTGGACATTTAAACGGCAGAGTGCTGTTGGATGGCCACTCTTATTGAATTAGATTAAGATGATGGCGTCCTGGTTGTAGGAACGGCCATACCCCATCCAACTCATGGCCATGAGTTGAGGGGCAACGACAAGGCTCGTTCCAAAAGCTAGCATAGGGATATATGCCTCTGTCGAGGGGAGTGATGTACACAAACTCGTCATTGAAAAGCCG
The DNA here is from genome assembly GCA_022559845.1 of Amorphophallus konjac. Lineage (NCBI taxonomy): Eukaryota > Viridiplantae > Streptophyta > Magnoliopsida > Alismatales > Araceae > Amorphophallus > Amorphophallus konjac. The sequence goes on from CM040124.1 coordinate 240,020,134, forward strand.
TGGCATAGTTTCAAAAATAACCGAACTCACTCACTAAAAAGATATAAAATCTAAGTAGAGTGGCAAGAACGGGTCGATCCCACGGAGAAGAAAATTTCTTTTTGAAGCAAGTTGAAAAATCCTTATGTTTTGAAAACCAAGTTTGAGTGAGTTTAAACTAATGAAAAGGAAAATTGCATGAACTTTAGACTAAAAATAAACCTAACTAAAGAATATGATAGGGTTAAAGAAGAGAAATTCGGAAGGAGATAGAAAGAGAAAGTAAAGAGTAATTTCACAAAAGATTGAATTTTTATTGCTAAGAAAAGAGTACAACTTTATGAAACTAAAATTACAACTTTGTTGGATGGCTAAGAGAGGATATAGAGGGAGGGTGAATAGATCCGAGTTCACAATGAGCACTTTTTAAAACGATGATCAAACCGAGCAACGATGAACCAGAACCGAAGTACAAATCTGGACTGAAGAACACTAAGTTCGTCAACAGAATGGAAAGAGCTAAGAGCTAGATGAACCTGTGAATAGAGGTAGGAGTAAAGGATTGAGCACAGCACACCATAACACGGGATTTTTAGGTGGTTCAACTGTCCCCAGACAAGCCTCTCCACCCCCCTCCCAATAGGGAGTGGCTTCCACTCTTTGGCCAAAAGATGGTTAACCACACACACACGCTGTCGCAATAGCAGACACGGGGGCAAGCCCCACACGAGGAGCAAGGTCCTCACCACACATACACGGGGACAAGCCCCAACGATAGGTTTGTTTAAGGAAAAAGAAAAATAAGAGAAAGAAAGAAAATGAACGTGACTGTTTACAGGTACAATGAGTCCAGATGAAGAACCTGCACCAAGAGTGACAGACTGAATGTTAACGGTGCAAAGGAATCTGGGCTGGCTTCACTAGCTGCTGACCTCTCTTCCTCCTTTTCTTTCACATGGGCTTAGTAGGCACTCATCTTTCTTTTCTTTCTCCCTCTCTTTCTTTTGCACTTGGAAGGGTTCAGGCTTCAACCCTTGCAGTAGCGACTGCAGCAACGGCCTTCTTGCATGGAGTCCTTCCTTTTTATAGGTGCAATCACCCCTCTAAGAAGAGGTTTCAGGCTGAATGTGATTGGCTCTTCATAAATAATCATTTGTCTTCAAGGACCTTTTGTCTTGGCAGCTTCTGGTTGGCTAGGGAGGTAGCAAAGAAATTTTCTTCATTTTGTTACTTTGGTTGACCTGAGAAGGTGTGAGAGGAGCCTCCCAAGAAGGATCTATAGCATCTCCTTTTTCTGTAGGTAGGATAGTCAGGACGTCCTTTTGTCTTGAGGGATCTGACTGACAGAGCATGTGATTGGGTCCAGGCAAAAAGGTGGGTACCAGGATTGGTGACTATTCCTAGAAAAGGTAGCTTGCTTTTTCATTGACATAAAGGACTGATATAGAAGGCCAATGATGACAGCAAGGTTGACTGAGCAAGAGTACCTTTCCAAACCTCAAAAGACGTGAATTTTGGCATTTGCGGTTCCTATTTATGCTCTCTGGATCCAATTCAGAAAATGCTACAGGTTTACTAAGAATGGCCTTCGGAGCCGCTCAGTGAGGCATTTCGTCAAACAAGTGCTCTTCTCCATGAGGTCGGTGCAGATTGGCATGGCATGTCTTTGTTGATTGTTTGTTTACCTATCTCTTCTTATCTTCTTTCTTTTTTTGTTGATTGTGAGGGTTTTGAAAAATGATATGGCGAGATGATAAATAAACTACCAAAGATCAGCTCAACCTATGCACATGTGAACATGAACCTAGGCAATCAAATCTAACTCTAGCATGGGCATGCTATCTCAATCAAATTACGCTAAGGGAAAAACAAAAACACACGCCGGGGCGTGGAGCAAAGATAAATAAAAACACACCGCTACGGGTGGAACAATCAAGGGGAATAAAGAGATTTGATGAAAAAGACAGCTAGTGCCCAACACTAAGGAAAGTCGTGATCGCCACCAAAGTAAACACGAGTCAAAGACTTTAATATACCTTGGAAGTAGGTGGATGAAACACCCGCCCACGGGAGAGAAAACCAAGGAAAGCCTGCAGATCAACTTGCAAATAACGATCCAAACCCTGTGCGTCGCTTGGAAGTAACGATCGTGCGATAGACCGTTAGAAGGAAATAACGCTCCTGCACCTGACCGTCAGATAACCTGCAGTGAAAAGATGTGAATTCTTTGAACTCCAACCCTTCCAGCCGGCTAGAGGCTTGGGCCTCGTGCTAGTGATCCTGTAAAACCTGCCAAGGATGTAGAAAGCAAAACAACACAACCTCAATTAGCCCTCAACATAAGTATAGCATCAATCCTTAAAAAGCTTAAGAACATCAAAAGGAGAGGGGATTACCGGGGAGTTGTTGGTTTTTTAACCCCTCTGGGCGTTTTTTAAGTTTAGGAGGATATGTGTATGCTTAGAAACAGTGAAAAAACGTGGAGGAAGAGGAGGGACAATGCTTTTGATTGATAAAACCAAGGGAAACTTGAGCATGCAATGATGATGATCTTGACAAGCTAAAACCCAAAATTACTCCCTTGACTTGGAAGATGGACGTGGGAAGCAGCTCCTCCTGGATGTAGATGGCTCCTGAATTTGACAGCACTTCATCGTGAATCAAATCTTCCTCTCTCTTGGGTCATGAAATCAAGGGTTCTATTTATAGACTCCCTCAAACTCTCAGGTCGAGTTGAAGATAAATCAGCCAAGAAAGGAGGATAATCCTTAGCAAATCCTTGAGGATAAAATCAACAAGAGTCCAAAGAAACAAACGAGAGGTCCTGAGGATTAGAATTGAAGGAGATAATGCCAATCCAAAACCTTATCTCGTCCACGGAGTAGCAGAGAAAAGGCCTGAACTGTCAGGACTCTCTGAAGGAAGTAACGGTCGCACGATAGACCGCCACTTGGAAATAACGCTCCAAGGAATTACCGTCATTTTCAACCCTATCCAAAGGATAAGATCGACGGGAAGAAGATCTAAACAATAGGACTCTGCAAGTAAGTAACGGCCAGGGCATAGGGCGTCATAAGGAAACAACGGCTAGGGAGTAGACCGTTATTATCAAAGGACAACGAGGCCCTAAGTCTTGGGACTCTTCAAAGAGTAACGGCCTAGGCTTCATGCGTTATTATGAAATGACGCGCCTAGTCCAGACCGTTATTATCATTGATTTTCAAGAAAATAGAATGGAGGGATTGCCAAGCTTTTGAACGAAGTGCCACCAGGAACCAGGTCTAATCCAGGAATTGAGACCCAGAAAACAGGCTTCAACTGATTAAAAGGAATTCAATGAAGAGTGAACAACTCGGAGCATCATATTGAATGAATAAGAAGATGACCCGACTTATTGGGTATAAAACGGGTGTCAACAGATGCCCCTCCTTAACGTCCTCGTTGCAGGGGAACGACTGGAAGTGAAGCGAAAGTGAAATGGGACATGGAGATGAAGCGGAAGTGAAGCGGAGTGGATCAAAAAGAGGGCGTTAAGGTAAACGACACCCGTTCTTCACCAACAAGCGATAAGAATTTTCTGGAAAAACTTCAAAACTGATCACAAGGAAATAGCTAACCAAAGGATGCAAGTCTGGAGGATTTAATTAACTAAGGAAAGGAAACACGGCTGGCCGCCGGAGGCAACGGAAAGGAAAGAGACTAAACTCCAGACAGGAATCTTCAGTCAACCAGATCAAGCGAGCAAATCGAAGGAAACCTTCAAATTCAGAGTGGAATAATTCTCCTTATCCAGGATCAAGAACACAGCTGTTCACCGTCAATGAGACCTCTTGAACAAATGAAGCTCATGAATGCTCAAAGAATGCGTATGATGCATGCTGGGCTAAAAAACAAATCTTCAAAGCAAATGCAAAGAAAGATAAAATAACAAGATACTCGAGAATAATATTGCTAGATTGGGGAAAACAGAGTCAAGACACTATCTGCAATCACGGCGTGCAAGATAGAACCATCATCCCCAAATTTTCCAACCTAACGGCCTATCCAACGATTATTCATGTGAACTTAGATCATCATCATTTTTATTTAAGGGGAACATCAGATCCCAGGACACCTGAATGACCAGCTGGTTCTCGAGATAATATATCATAGATAACATATAGTAATGCATTAAGGGATAAGGGAGCGAGATACAATACCTGACTTACCTGCTTGACGGACGGCGAAGCGTGCCTTCTGTTCATAGTTCCTTTCATGAAAGATAGGTTAGCCAACCAGATAGTTATGATAATAGTTAAGGCATAACCATTGTCTGTGTGATAAACTCATCAAATGTTTTTATGATAGAGATAAGTTAAAACATTAATTTCGACCATTCATTCATCAAGAAACTTGCAAACATATAACGGCCTGACTCAGGAGCGTCACATGAAAATAACGGATTAAGCCTAGTCCGTCAACACCGAGTCGGTTCATATTCTTCAATAAAGCAGTCCGTCACAAGCGACGGCCTTAGAGGGGGGCGTCAGGATGATGTGACGGTCTAACGATAGACCGTCGCTTCTCCTGAGTTTTCAAAAAAAACAAACCGAACGGCCGTTCGGTCTCATTTCATGCTCAAACAACCAAAACGCCAAACCAGAAAAAACCCACCGGCGACCTCCATCTCCACACTCCAATGGCCGGCGACGAGGCACCGCAGCCACCACCTCAGAAGAGAGGGAGAGGAAAGAAGATGGCTATAAGGCGGTTCCACCGCCGGCTCGAACGAGAGACCACCCCGTCGCCCGTGGAGGAAGAACCGAGGGGAAGGAAGCCAAGGGAAGAGGAGGAGGTCCCCACGGTCGTGGAAGAACCAACCGAAGCCTCCTTGGGTGCAGAGGAGCCCAAGGAACCAGAGCAGAAGAAGAGGAAGGTCCTCGACCATGAGGTAGGCCCTCCGCCCTAATTTTTAAATTTTTGATTTTTATGCCTTTATTTATGAATGCATGTGGGGGATAAGGGTAGAAATGGGTCTATGAACCCACTAGGAACACTTGTAGGCCATTTGGCCAAAGTGAGAAATCATGGGGATGCAGGGGAGAAATTCCCTACTGGCAGACTAAGTGACGGTCCCGCCAGCGACCGTCACTCCTCTGACGCTCCAGGCTAAGGCCGTCAGAGACAAGTAACGCCCCATCCCAGGGCCGTTACTTCTGCCAGGGTTCCAAACTCTTTTTAGGGTTTTCAATTTTCAAATTTTTTTTTTATTTTCGATATTTAATGTTTATGCAATGTCTATATGATGCGAATGGACTAATTAGTGCTCTAATATGCAATGCAGGGAAAGAGGAGATCGAGGATCTCATGGCTGCAGATTCGGGCGGTGTACCAGGCACTGCCCGACTACCAGAGAGACAGACTTGCAGAGATGGGTTTCGCCGAGATGCTCAGCATCGAGGTGATCCGGATGGATACGCCATTGCTGTACGCTTTGCACGAGAGGTGGGATCCGGTTAGCAGGGCGTTCATCTTCCCGTGGGGCCACATGATCCCCACGCTAGAAGACATGGCGAGGATTACAGGCTTGAGAGTCCACGGCGCTGCAGTGACCGGGTGGACGTACGGCGACTATCGGGAGATAGCGCAGCAGCTACTGGGGTTGGACCTGATCAGGCCAGGCCAGTCTTCATCCCAGCTCTCGAGATCGGTGCTGCAGGAGAGTTTGGGGCTGAGAGGGGCAGCGATTGTCGTGGGAGAACTGCCCGAGGAGCATCTAAGTAGAGTGATAGACCGGGTGCGCCCTCGTGTGGCGGCAGAGGCAGGAGAGGAGGGGGATCGAGTGATGAGGCGCTTCTTGATACTGTTGTTCGGGAAGCTCTTGTTCGCGACCAGAGCAGATGTCATCAGCTGCAGACTGCTGCCGCTGATAGAGGATTTAAGCAGAGTGAGAAAATACGCCTGGGGAGCAGCGGTCTTGGCCTTCCTGATCAACTCGTTGAGCACCACGGACCGACTGACGATGCTGGGAGGCTTCTCGCCCTTCCTACAGGTAAAAATGTGCTTAAGTGCTTTCTACTATGCCATGATGTATGCTATGATTGATGATTTATGTAACTGACTTGATTCCTAAATGCAGATCTGGAGCTATTTGTACCTCCCGGGCATTGGGAGAGGCGCATTACTCCATCCTGGCCTGATACCGATCTCGAGGCGATGGTCGGTGGCGAGGGACACGGGGTCGGTCTTGAGACAGACTCGGATGATCCAGGAGGACCTGGACTCCTACCCACACACATCGGTGAGCCCATAACTTAAATGCTTTAAATGCTTTATATGCCTATATGTGCTCATGCTATGCGAATGCTAATGGATCTAAATGCCTGCAGGTGAGGTGGACCCCTTACCGCGGTGAGGGTTACACAGGACAGCCATGGGTGGAGGCGTCTCTATCGTATCGGGGATGAGACGTCTGGCTGCACTGCCTCCACATCATCGAGCCTCTGCACTACAGGCTGATCTTGCGGACCCGAGGACTACACCAGCCCGAGGTGACCTTTCCACGCCGCACCGACGACCATCCAGGCAAGTCGGCGAGAGGTATTAGTGGGAATGTGGATTGGCGTGCCCGGAAGGTGAAGTACGTCCTCGACTGGAGGCAGCGAGGTAGGGCTGTGAAAGAGCGGGCAGAGAGCGACGAGGCCTACCTGAAGGCCTTTGCTCGACACTACGGCGACCGGGTATACCGAGGTACCCGACGACCGGTATGCAATTCTAAACTAAGAAACTCTTTCTATATGATGAAATGCGGATGTGACAGGCTGGCTCATGCTTTCTATATGTAGCTCGATCCTGAGGGGCGGATAGCTGAGCTAGAGGGACTACTCCACTCTACCATCCAGCAGCGGGATGAGTACCGGACTGCTTTGGAGCTCCTAGTGAGATTCTGAATGCTTATGATATGACTATGAATATGCATGATGCTAATGCTTTGGCTATGACAATGCAGCGGGCAGAGGGAGTTCAACAAGCAGGACCGGATGCCCCATCGTCGTCCTCGCAGCCTGCGGGAGACAGGGCTGGGCGAGATGCTGACTTTGCTCGGGCGGTTGCCCGGGCCGAGGAGGCGGAGGCCACCCTCGCGGAGCGGGTAAGATACTTACATGCTTTATGATTATGCTTATGCTAATTAAATTTATATGACTAACCTATATGCAATGCAATGCAATCTACAGGCGATAGAGCTGGCAGCGGCAGTGGCGGAGGCCACCCAGGCGAGGGCAGAGGTAGAGAGGAGCCGGGCCGAGACTGATCGAGCTCGAGCAGAGACGGAGCTCGTGCGGGCAGAGATAGCCCGACTGAGAGCGGAGACCCCTCGACATGTGGACGATGTGGAGATGGAGCGACTTCGAGCAGATTTAGCACGGGCGCGGGCCGAGGTGAAGGACCTTCGCCTTGGGACCGCGGATCTTGATCGCTACCGGACCGAGGCACGGGAGACGCGACGCCAGATCTTCACACTGAAGATCAGGCTGCAGACAATGGAGCAGACGGTCCGGATGCTAGGCCGGGCACCAGAGCGGAGTTCTTCCCGGAGCGGGGCTCATAGGAGTGCTGCCCCTAGTGGCTCGGTTGGGGATTTCTTAGTTAGTTCCGCCGGCCAACAGAGAAATGAGAGGGCAGAGAGAGGACAGCAGGAGGAGAGTGCTTCCATAGCACCGCCACCCAGGAAACCCGAGGGTGGAGAGGATGAGGGCGGCCCGACGGATAAGCCGGCCGAATGATGTACTTTTATGCTTTTCTTACCACTTGTACATGCCTTTTTATGAAAATGAAATTTTTGTTGACTTTTTTATGTGGATGTATGAATGGATATGCACGAATGAGTGATTGAAAGTACGCATGATGGATGTGTATGTGTGAATGAATGCTTGTGTGGAGAAGGTGTGGTGTACAGATGTGAAAGACCGCCAGGTCTAGGCAAAGGATAGACTAACTGCCTGAATTTAGTAGCAGCGGAAATGACGGTCTGGTCTTGGACCGTCATAATCAAACAACGCGCCTACCTTAGGCCGTCATTCATGAAATATCTTATTCTGATAGCCGGGCTGCAGAGGAAATAGCGGCCCATGGTAGGAGCGTTAAAAGCAAACAACGGTCCTAGACCAGACCGTTGTTCATGGCAGAACATGGTTTTTAGAACTACTCGCAGAAAATGCGACGGCCTGAAGGAGACGCGTCATAACAAAACGACGGTCCTAACCTGACCGTTACATGGCGTTCAGCCCAGAAGAGAGAGACTTGAGCGATTTGAAGGATATAACGGATTAGGGTTCGTCCGTTGAAAGGCGACGGTCTGAGACCAGACCGTAAACAGCCACAGAACATGTTTTAACGAAAACCCAACCCACAGAAAAAGTGACGGCCCAGGGTAGGCGCACCAGAGTGAAGTAACGGCCCTACGACAGACCGTCATAGTCTGGATCGTTTCCAAAACGGATTCGGCCGTGAGAGCTTAGAGTCCGAGGTTCAGCTACTTAATCTCTTGCTAGAACTTATCCAAATTTCAGATAAAGCCTCCCAACTCCAATCTTATCCTTCCAAAGTTAATAAAAAGCCCCAGCAACTTGGGAAACTTATCCAAAATCGCAGCTTGCAAAAACCTCTGTTCTAGGGTTGAAGAACTCTCCCTAACAAGCCGAAATCAAGATGAAGAGGTGCTTCGAGATGGCGGCTATGGAAGAGAAGATCTACACCGGCCCTAAGGCTGCAAGGAGGGAACATGGGGAGCTTCAACGGCTATCCTCGATCCCCAAGCATCTAAGCTCTAATGTCCAAAGGGTGGTAAGCTTGCATGACTTCATCCAAAGTTCAGATTTTTTACTGCACTTTAATTTTCTTCATAACTTTCCTTCTTCTTTTCTTCTTCAAGCCTCTTCCTGGCCCAAGGTGTTACTCCAACCTGAAGTGGGTGGCTCCCATGGTAAAGGCACTCCCTTTAGAGGTGGTATCAATCCTCAAAGCATGGCACCTCCAACCCCTCTTGGTTCTAGGCAAAAACTTCCAGAAATTGTCTTTGGATTGGCCATGCCTTTCAGCCCTTGTAGAACTATGGCATCCACAAACTCATACCTTCATCTTCCCCTCCTTTGAAGCAACCGTCCTATTGGAGGAGGTGGAGACCTACCTAGCCCTTCCTAAGACTAAGTTGGGGGATGAGGATCGGGTTTGTTATACAATAGAACCTATTGATCCGTCCTTGATCTTAAGCGACTTCATTCATAACCCAAAGGACGTGCGGACCATGATCAGCCCGCGCCACATTCACTTGATCCCTATGGCACAATGGATAGTGTCTCACTGTAAAAATAAGTGGGAGAGACACGAAGCAATAGCCAAGGCGATGGCGGTTTGCTTGTGTGGGGTCTTCCTTTTCTCCACAACCGACCACCTCTTAGATATCCAAAATCTTAGCATTATTAGTGGACTGTGGCGGGGTATGTCTATTTCTCAAGCGGTCCTCTCATACCTCTATGAAGGACTAAGCTCGGCTTGCCTTGGAGGGCCTTTGTTCGGTTCCATGATACTCCTTGAGTGTTGGATAGGAGTGAGAATCAAATTCCTTCCCAAGGAAGATATAACTTCGGCGAGCCGGATCTTCGGGAGCCACCCCCTCTTCTTCATTGGAGGGGATTTTGGATATTCTTCTCATGTTGAATGCAAGACGGCGGATAAGAAAACGCGGGATGAATGGCGCCTCTTCTTCAATGCTTTGCCTCTTGAAAAGTTCATCATGCGACCAAGCGTTCTTCGAAGCATTCTTCTTAAAATACCGCGGCGTCAAGGCCTGGACCTCCAGCTGGTTGGAAACACTACCATGGCGATCTACAACCCACACCGGTGCCATCTTCAGATCGGATTACCTCGAATCAGCGTTTCTGCACTATCACACTATCCTCCCCTTCTACCTAGGAAGATGGGGACCGAGGAAGATGAAAGAGCGATCCGGAACGCGCTGACCATGTGGGAGATCAGCAAGGTGCGTCCGTGGCAAGCAGAGGTTGAAGAGAACGACGAAACACGCCGAGATTACTTGAAAGAGTTGAGAAGAATCCGCCCTCTTGCGGATAAGAAGTTGAATATACCTTGATTTTCTTTTGTTCATTAGAGATATCATGTAATGGACAATCAAAGTTGAATTCATCAAGATCTATATTTCATTAATCTTTGCTTGAATGAGATGAGATTGCCACAGTTGAGGGATCTTGAGTTCCATAGTTTAAAAGGCTAGACTGATGTGAGTAGATGGGGTTTCTGGAGGATGTAACGGATGTACACTGGACCGTTATTTGGAAATGACGGTCTGCGATAGGCCGTCATAATGGAAGTAACAAGAGCTCAGTCTCTGAAGGATGTGACGGATGGGTCTTGAGCCATTATTTTTAATTAACGGTAGGTCTCAGACCGTTATAATGATGGTTTAATTGAAAGGAAGAAGGCCCACGCCTGAAGGAAGTGACGGTCAAAGATGGGCCCGTTACATGACTTTAACGGTCTGATGCTGGCGCGTTACACACCTGAACCTGCATAGTTGTGAGCTTTTACCTTTGGGCTTGCCCCTGTATTCTGCACACACTTAGACATTAAACAAGTTAGCTCTGTTCTTAGACTCAACCCCTTGCCTTGAAGCAAGTTAGATAATGACCGTTTCTTGATATTTGGTCAAGGGGTGGAGCCTTATTAAATAAGCGAAAAACATAATGAAAATGCGATGCATGCTATGCATATGATGGTATTTTGGGGGTTTTGGAAAATCTTTAATGTTTTGGATTTTTGAAAATATTTGTTGTTTTTTGAATTTTGAAAATATTTGATTATTTTTGGATTTTGAAACATATTTGATGTTTTTGGGTTTTGAAACACCAGTGCCTCTCTAGCAACACGAGACCTCCCATGTTTTTAGCTTGAGTCTCGAGATCGGCGTGCAAATAGTGTGACAACCCCTGGCCAAGACCTGGTCATTGTGACGGTGTTTTTACCAACGCCATACCTAGGGTACTCGTCTTAGTCCTAAAAGAAAAAAAAGAACATGGGGGTAAGCTTAGGCCAGATATAGAAGTTTTTAGAACTTGATTCCCTCACCGTACAACCTTATTAGAGATTCGGTCTGTTGTGCCGGGGCTTTTATGTCTGTCATCGAACCTTTATCCACTTAGGCATGCATGCGACCGGGCTCATAACGTCCCGCGGGGAACTGTACTGCCACTCTTGTCATGCGTAATTTCTTTTCCTTTGGAGCTTTTGAGAATTCATTCACAGACCTTGAGATTATGCTTTTGATTTCATGGTAAAGAGCACTCCTTTTCTTTTCTTTTCTTTTCTTTCTTGTGGAGTCAGGTCATAACGGACTTGCCCCTATTTGAGACCTCTTCTCGTTAGGGAGTTTGGATCGGTTGTCTCCTTCTTATTCACTCCTTGCCCCTGGATGCAGCCGAAGAATGAAACGTACAGGGACTTTGACTTTCCCCCAAAGCATGGCCGAGGAAAAACGGTGTCTTTTTAAGCAAGGAACCCGACCAGGGGCGTCGTGTAGTGTGTGTTTGCCTTACTCAAGACTCTCTTTTGAAGATAGGGAGGCAGTTCTTATTGTCGGAAAAGCACATGGTTTAGATTTTTAAGGAAAGAAATGCTTAAGATACAACCCATTCCACGGGTGAGAGAGCTCCTCACCTTCCGCGTTTACTAAACGATAAGCATTCCCTGGATAAGCTTCTTTTATTACAAACGGCCCTTCCCAGTTAGGTTGCAATTTAGACCTAGGACCTGCAGACCGAATGAATTTGCGTTTCAAAACCATTTCAGCCTTGCAAAATTTTCGTTCAATTACCTTCTTTTGAAAATAACGCGAAACTCTCTTTTGATAAACAGATACGTGATCGGCCGCATTCATCCTCTTCTCATCTAGGAGTTCCAGTTGGACCAGCAACGCCTCTCGACGTCCATCGAGATTAAGTTCCTTATCGAGCTGTACTCTGAGTGAAGGGATTAAGATCTCATATGGGAGCACCGCCTCCATCCCGTAGGTTAGAGAATAGGGAGTTTGTCCCGTAGGAGTACGGACGGAGGTGCGGTAAGCCCACAGAGCTTCCACCAATCTTTCAGGCCAATCATAAAATTTATGCGCTTCGCATGTTTTCTTAATGATTTTAAGAAGAGTTTTATTAGTGGCTTCGGCTTGACCGTTGCCTTGAGGGTAATATGGTGATGAATGATGCAATGTAATTTTGAACTTCTTACAGAGGTCTTTAAGCTCCTGGGAGACGAACTGGGGTCCGTTGTCGGTGATGATGCTGCTTGGCACTCCGAACCGCGAGATGATATTCTTCATGATAAAGCGACACACCGTTGTAGCTTTGATCTCTGCGTACGCCTCGGCTTCGGTCCATTTGGTGAAGTACTCAGTTGCTGTCAGAATGAAGGATTTCTGCTTGGTCTGAGAATTAGGATCACCGAGTGGGCCGACGACGTCGAAAGCCCACATAGAGAATGGCCAAGGAGCGGTCATAGGATGAAGAGATGAAGCTGGAGAGTGGATTTTATCAGCGTGGAGTTGGCTTTTAAGGCACCTCCGGACATAGAGGGAGCAATCCTCCTCCAGAGTGGGCCAATAGTAGCCATGCCTAAGAATCCTCTTCGCTAGAGCCTGGCCATTGACATGACCTCCACACTCGCTGGAATGTGCTGCTTCTGCTACTTTCCAAGCTTCCACATCATCTAGGCATCTCATGAGCATTCCATTAGTAGCGCGCCTGTACAGTTCTCCTGCAATGATAGTGTACCTTGCGGCGGCTCTTCTTATTGCTTTGCGCTGCTCAGCTCTTGCCCCTTCTGGGAATGCCCCTTCTTTGCAAAATAACTTGATTTCATGGTACCAAGGCAATTCTTCTTCATCCAAAATCTCCTCTAGTTCTGCCAATGATACCTCCTCGAGATCTTCCTTTTCAGCTCTCACTTCTGCAGACTTCCTAAGGTTGGTGAACCAAGGATCCTGGAGAGAGGGTGCGTCCATCCTCTGGACGACGACAGTCTCAGTACTACGACTGAGAGGGAAGGATAAGGAGGAGGCCAGAGATGCCAATGCATCCGCCAGAATGTTCAGAGAACGGGGAGTATGGATATAGATTAGCTTGCGGAATCGCTTAGCGATGAGCGTGACCAAATCTTGATAGGGCTTGAGCTTGGGGTCACGGGTACGGTAAGTGGACAGAACTTGCCGTAAGACGAGCTGAGAGTCTCCTATGATGTTTAAATAACGCGCGCCTAAGAGATAGGCGTGCTTCAAGCCGGCCAGGAGAGCCTCATACTCAGCGATGTTGTTGGTAGCAGGAAATCAAAGTTGATAAGCGAAGGGGATGGTTACTCCCTCTGGAGTAAGCAAGACAGCCCTGATCCCTTGGCCCTGTGAGTTAAGTGCACCGTCAAAGTGTAGAGACCAGAAGGGATGCTGAGAAAGGACAGAGAGATGCTCATCAGGGAAATCGTCCTGAATAGAGTCGGTGTGAGGAATAGGGAGATGTGCAAGATGCTCAGCGATGGCATATCCTTTGACTGCCTTCTGAACGACAAAGGTGATATCGAATTGAGAGAGGAAGCTCTGCCAGCGAGCTAACCTACTAGAAAGAACGGGCTTTTCTAAGAGATAACGGATCGGGTCCATTCTAGAGATCAGCCTAACTGGGTGGGCGAGAAAGTAATGTTTAAGCTTCTGAACTACCCACACTAAGGCGGCACAAGTCTTCTCCATAGCGGTGTACCTGGATTCAACTGGATTAATCCATAGTGGAACATGCAATACTTAGTTTGATCAACAGCTTGTGCTTGTGATTATGGTCTGACAGTGTTCCTCTGAATTGTGTTTTTTGAGATTCGTGATGTTTCAAGTTGTGTCTTGGGGTTTGTTCATCCCTGCTTCTTCATGTTCGTTCCTTTAATTTTGAGGATGAAATTTCTTGAAGGAGGGGAGGCTGTAATACCCTGGATTCTTAGCGGATCTTTCGGATCCTTATTGGAGAATTTCGGATCGCTTTTGTAGGTCCGGAGTAGTGCTTTATGATCCACGTGGGTTTTTCTCTCGTACTAGTTACGGAACCCCGTGGTGAGTTTATTATTCTCTTCATCGACTCACGGACGATACAGTTGCGTTGCATTCTTTCGGAGGATCGTTTTGACTATTTTTGCGTATTTTTCTAAATTAGTGGATTTTCGGCCTAAAAAATAGAATTTACGGAAATTAAGAAAATTCCTAATTTCTTTTCCTTTTTATTCTTTTCTCTCCTTCCTCTCTCCTCATTCGCGCGCGTGACCCTCTCACTCCCGTTCTCTCCCTTCTCGCCCTCTCTGCTCCGGTTGTAGACGGAGGAGGCCCGTGGGTGAGGTGGTGACGGCGTGGAGCTGTTGTGGCGTGTGATGGTGCGAGGAATGGAGCGTGGTTGGCGCAATCTCGATCGATGGATTCAAAGCCGACGGTCGAGCTCGCGAGGTGGTTTTCGGCGTGGTTTAGTCACTCTGGTGCACAGAATCTTCGGTGGAGGTAGGGAGATGGAAGCCCTACTTCTCTTCTACATTTCCTTGCAATTTCATGTCGATCGGTGCGAGTTTGAGCAAGTTTCGTTCAGTTTCAGGAAAAGCATGCTCGGGGGTGTGCATCGGGTTCGCCGAAAAATGATGACGATTTTCGACTAGATTAGTTTCATTGTGACCCCCAGCATGTTAGCGTTCCAGATCTGCTATTTTTATTGCGATTGGTCATCATTTGGGGCCGGTACGAGTCCGAGAACCCTGGTGACCCAATTAGGGTCGATTCGTTGGAATTGCCCGTTTCTTGTGATTGAGCTGTTGCATGTGCCCCTTCCGGCCTGTGGAAGGTTAATTTCATCGATTAGGATTGTTTCCCCTGCGTTTAGACACGAATGGGGCGTGGAACGGCCAAGATCGGCCATTCCCATGGTTTTCCCGCCGTATCGTTCTAGCGGTCGTTTCAGAGACCGCTACTGGTCTCTGGCGACCCCACGATGGACTGCCACACTCCATAGTGTGTCGGTTAGTTGTAGTTTGGTTTAGGTTGGCGGCCCAACCTTTGACCGCCTATTGCCTCTGGCGGCCCTATAGTGGTGCGCCAAGCTCTGTGATTCCTCAATTCTAGCATAAGTCGGTTCAGCTTGGTGGTGGTATGATAAATAGCCACGCGTGCTGTAGCGGCCCTAGTCTTGACCGCTACGGTCCGTTGAATGAGTCAACGGGTGTATGTCAGTTCGGGTTGGCGGTTCTATCTTTGACCGCCAGGGTCTTGTAGCTGGCTTTATTTAGACTGCTACTGTCCGTTTGACCGAGTCAATGTTTTAAGTCGGTTGGCCTTGGCGGCCCAACCTTCGAGTGTTTCTTCCTTGTAGCGCGCCCTTCTTAGGCCACTACAGTCTATTTGTCTTAGTCAATGTTTTAGGGCGGTTAGTGTGGCGGTTCACTCTTAGACTGCCTAGTCCGTGTAGCGCGTCTATATTAGACTGCTATGGTGGTTTGACTGAATAGGTCGGTTCAGGGTTGACTGGGTTTAGCGGCCCAATCCTTGACCACTACAGTCCCCTAGCAGCCCATTCTATGACCGCCAGTGTATGTCCTTCAGTTTAATTCCTGCGTGTTATTTCCCGATGTGTTAGTTTCCAAGTACCTTGGCTTGACCTCGTGGTTTGCCCATTGTCCCGTGGACGTCTTTTGATGTTCTATGAGGGCTATAACCATGTTACAAGATAGCCAAGCTTACCCTACTGTTTGGCTAGGTTTCTGTACTGCTTCAGAGTCGTTGTTAGGTTCTGGTCAACCCGGTGAGACCCAGTGGTTGACAGGTGACCTTGTGTGTGTCTCGATAGCACGAGACAGTGGTTCTGGACGCCTTAAGGTATTGTTCTACCTCAGTTTGTGTGTCCGGGTGTTTTGAGGGTCTTGATGCTCCCTCAGGTCTCCGTGAGTCGTTTTATACGGTTGTGTGGATCTGATGATCCAGTGTCATTTTCCTGTGGCTTAAGATTAGGCTGATTGGCGGCTTATCACCGTCGATGTGCGATGATCTTGACTTTGAGTCTTGTGACTCAAGGATCGTTGTGTAAGTAGGTCTAGTTGCCCTGTCCTGAGTCTGTTGGCAGTTTGGTGTACTGCCTTGGTGCTTCGCAGTACGTGTGGCAGTGCTTGCTTAGCCTGTCCATACTTCAGCACTCCTGTTTCAGAGTCTGGGTCTAATGAGCCTCCACTAGTCGTAGCCTGACGACCTCGAGTGTCAACCCACCTGGGAGTGGTGGTGAGGGCAGTTCCCGACTCAGACGGTTTGTAGGCTAGTTTCTGTGGGCTCCGTTGCCTTGCAGTAGCGTCCTGCTGCGGGAGAAAACTAGCTAGATGCCTGGCTCAAGGCATTGAGCTTGTGTGTGCACACGTGGTCAGGGGCGTTTTGGACGAACGTCGATGGGCGTGACCCTGACTAGTCACTCGTTATTGTAGCTCCTGTTCTGGTTATGTGAGTATCTCAGTCTTCGTCGTTCTCGGCGTCCATAGGGAGATACTTGAGGCGCAGTGTAAGACGTCAGTGGACGCATCTGGCCATTCTTCTAGTGGGGAGGTGCTTCCGTCACATGACACGTGACTCCCGGGTTTCTCGTTCTTCATGTCGTGACCTCTTCCGGGGTAGTCTGTTCTTGACTTTACCCAAGGTCGGCTCTGTGTCACGCCCCGAGCGCGGAAGATTACCCGGAGGCGTGACGCATCTATATAGATCGTGTCAATCATGTAAATATCAGAGTGCGCAAATAACTAAGATTTAACTCGAAATTAATACAAATAGTACGAGCTGACAATTGTCACAACTAATCAAAGGACAAATACATATGTTCCCAGAGTCTAACAACTAGGCTTCAAATCTTAAGCAGTTTTAATCAAGTTGACTAATACAAATAACATAGATGAATTGATACAACTGACATAAGTGAACTAATAAAATAACACAAAGGACATGACAATTTGATAACTTTACTCTAACACTCATCACTCAGTCTCATTCCCTTCCGAGTGTTGGTTGACATCCAAATTACCTGAAAATATTAGAAAATAACTAGATGAGTGAATTGCTCAGTAGGAATTACATCTCAAGATTTAACATGCTTTAAGTGGTTTACAAGTTCAATTAATGTCAGTAAAGCTATGCATGTAGATGAGTATATATCAAGGATTGTAAAAATTGACAAGAGTAGTGAAGGAATAACAAGTGAGAGTATAAGGATTCCAACTTCAATGCAGCAATAGCAAGAGATTCAAACAAGTAATAACTGGAATTAACGAAATCTTTCCAAGAGAGTAAGAACTCATGTCAAGCAAGTAATAGAAAGTAATATAAATTCAAGCATGTAAAACTAGAATTGGCTATTTATCAATTTCATTCAAGCAAAACTTTACCCTTCTGCGGGTCTCAAGTCAAATCAATCAAGTAATATCATGAGAATGAGTGGAATGTCTAAAGCCTAGCAAGCAAGTACTCCAGTGCAATGCCAAACACCATGGTCAATAAACTCCCATGGGCACAAGTACCTTCGGGTGCTCCCCCCAGGACCAAACCGGGCCCTATATGCACAGCATTAATCATGTATGTCGACATCCACTCTCATTTATAGCTAATGTGGAATTTCAAGGTTTGACCAGTATGATATATAAGGTAGAATTATGGAATGGAATCGAAGGGCGCATTAATGTGTAGGGATGAACTAGGAGTGGAAACCAGTAACGTTTGATACACGGAAAAACTAGATAAGAGAGGTGCCTTATGGGCCACCTGACAATTTTAGAAACGACACCCTTACTGTGGGATGCCCTTTCTGGGAATTATACAGGGTTTAGAGCACCCTGACAGGAGTTAAATATCCCCTCTCCGGCTGCCATCTATCAATGGAGATGGCAAAAGTGAAAGCCTAATGATCGCGTTAACGTAATGAGCTAGCTGTGTCGACTCAATAGTTCATCGCGTCAACTCATCAGTTCATCACGTCAACTCATCAGTTCATCGCGTCAACTCGGTGAACAGTATTGCGTCAACCCTGTCAACAGGCAGGGTCGACTCATCAGTTCATTTCCAGTTCATAGGGTCGACTCATCAGTTCATCGCGTCAACTCATCAGTTCATCGCGTCAACGCGGTGAACAGTACTGCGTCAACCCTGTCAACAGGCAGGGTCGACTCATCAGTTCATTTCCAGTTCACAGGGTCGACTCATCAGTTCATCGCGTCAACTCATCAGTTCATCGCGTCAACGCGGTGAACAGTACTGCGTCAACCCTGTCAACAAGCAGGGTCGACTCATCAGTTCATTTCCGGTTCACAGGGTCTACTCATCAATTCATCGCGTCAACTCATCAGTTCATCGCGTCAACGCGGTGAACAGTACTGCGTCAACCCTGTCAACACACAGGGTCGACTCATCAGTTCATTTCTAGTTCACAGGGTCGACTCATCAGTTCATCGCGTCAACGCGGTGAACAGTACTGCGTCAACCCTGTCAACAGGCAGGGTCGATACTTTCTTTTGTTCCTCAGTTTTCATGCCCTTCCAATCCTCCTTTCACTCTGAGTTCTTCACAAAAGTTCTTCTTCTCTTGTAGATATAGATTTTCTTCTTCTACCACATCCTCCAATTCTTCTTAGTTTTTAAGTTATAATTAATTTTCTACGGTTCTATTTTTTACTCAGTAACTGTTCACCAGCGCCTATAGATCTCATTTTTTCACATTTTTCACCTTCTTCCTCTCATTTTCTCTCTCTGCACTCTTCATAAAACTTCTTCCTAAACTTCCAATCTATGACTTTCTCTTCTTTCACATATTCTCATTCTGTCTAGATTTTTCATTATTCTCCTTCTTAGAACCCCCTATTTTCAATATGATTTTATTGTGCTTTCAACTTGGTCTTTTTCCACTTGGCCTCTTTCAACTTGGTATTTTTCCACATTTTTCATTCTCTTGACTACAATTTCTTCTTTCACTATTTTCAGGCTTTAGTTTCTCTCACATAACATCTTTAACATGGTGGTTTTAGTTTCACATAAATTGACATAATGACAGGCCCTTTACTAAAGCATGAACTATATCAAATATAGATATTAGCTAATACATGCTAATCGTCATAGATTTAAGCTAACACATGCTAATTATTCTAGGTATGAGACTAATACTTGCTAATACTTGCTAATTATTCTGGGTATAAGGCTAATACATGCTAATTATCTTAGGTATAAAGCTAATACATGCTAATCATCTCAAGTATGAAGCTTATGCATGCTAATCGGCTTAGGTATGAAGCTAATACATGCTAATCATCTCAAGTATGAAGCTAATACATGCTAATCATCTCAAGTATGAAGCTAATGCATGCTAATCCTCCTAGATTTAAGCCAACACATGTTAATCATTCTAGATATGAGACTAATACTTGCTAATTATTCTGGGTTTAAAGTTAATACATGCTAATTGTTTTAGGTATGAAGCTAAGGCATACTAATCATCCTAGATTTAAGCCAACACATACTTTATAAATACTAAATATCACATGGAAATGAGCCTAAAATTAAATGCCTAGACTAATCATCCTAGATTAGCTATTAGTTTAGTTAAAAGTTGAGAACACCTACTATAACATGATGTGTAACCACTAAATACCGCATGGAGATGAGACTAATCGCTAATTTTACATGCTAATATAACCTAGATTTGCTATGGTTTGGTTAAAGCTCGAGATCACCTACCTCTGTGTGGTGGCAGAAAGGGTACAAGTGGAAGAAGAAAGGAAGAAGATAAGCTCCTTCCCTCCTCTACAATGCTTCAGAGAATGCTCCCACGTTCTCTGCAGCAAGGCTTCGAATGTCAGAGAAGGTAAGAGTCTCTACCTTAATAGAGGGGTATAATATAGGGATTTTAGGATTTTTGGTAGACAGGAGGGGAACCAGATCTGAAATAATAGCATCCCATAGTGCGATGCCAACTCAAATAGGCTGTTCGTGTCTCTTTTACGAAGTGCTGTAAGTTGGGGTGCATTATTCATAAGTTAAGATTCCAAGTTAAACTTCAAAGATTTTTATCTTTAAAAATTGATGGAGTTAGTTTATGAAATTTTATGGATAAGATCCTTATATTTTTCTCTATTGTTACATATAATTTTTGTTGAAAAACTCTTTTTAAATAAAAAGTGGTACTATTCATGACACTATTCACGTTAGGAAATAATGGGGCTTTTACGAGAGATAGAGATAATGTTTGGACCCTGGTCATTAGGTTGGAAGACAAATTACTTAACCAACTACATTAGGAAGCCACTTGTTAAATGAATAACCTTTACATATAATAACTTTGTGTTCCACTTCTTACATAAACTTCCTAAAGAGTTTATTTAATATAATTTTTTTTATTTGGCAAAAAATAATAAATTTTTTTCATTTTTTTTATAAGGGGTGCTACACCCTCCCCTACTTAAAAGAATTTGGTCCCCAAATTCAATTGTATAAGGGTAAATTTAACTACATAAGGATACTGTAGAAAGTATAAGATACTTGCCGACTAAAATAGTTCTGGGTATCTTCTCTTCGTAGATTCCTCGATCTCCCAAGTTGCTTCTAGCTCCGAACATCGATTCCATTGGATTTTTACCATAGGGATCGTCTTGCTCCTTAGAACTCGAACCTTGCGGTCGAGGATCTGCATCGGCCTTTGCTCATAAGTAAGATCCCTTTGAATCACCAATTCAGCATGATTGATGATGTGAGAAGGGTCGTGCACATATTTCTTCAGCATAGATATATGGAATATATTGTGCACTTCCAAGAGTTGAGAAGGTAAGGCAATGCGATAAGCCACCTCGCCCACTCTTTCCAATACTTCAAATGGACCGATAAACCTTGGTGTAAGCTTGCCCTTAACACCGAATCTTCTAATACCTCGGCCGGGAGATACCTTGAGAAATACATGGTCACCCACTTGAAATTCTAAATCTCTCCTTCTGTTATCAGCATAAGATTTTTGCCTGCACTGAGCTACCTTGAGTCTCTCTCTGATAAGGTGTATCTTCTCAGTCGAATCTCTAACCATATCTGGGCCTAGAATTTGTCTTTCACCGACTTCTTCCCAGCATATTAGAGAACGACAACTCCTGCCATAAAGCGCCTCGAAAGTAGCCATTTGAATACTAGCTTGATAGCTGTTATTATATGCAAATTCGGCTAGTGGCAAGTAGTCATGCCAGCTTCCGCTGAAATCTATAATACATGCCCTTAACATATCTTCAACAACCTGATTTGTCCTTTCAGTCTGACCATCTGTCTGGGGATGAAAAGCAGTGCTGAAATTAAGTTTCGTCCCTAGAGAGTGTTGTAGACCCTTCCAAAAATGAGAGGTGAAGCGTGGGTCTCGGTCAGATACGAACGAGACGGGAACTCCATGCAATCTAACCATCTCCTTAATATATAGGGCAGCAAGTACGTCGACTGACCATCGACTTTTGATGGGTAAGAAATGGGCCGATTTAGTTAACCGGTCGATAATTACCCAAATTCCATCATATCCGCCCCTAGACTTGGGCAAACCCATGATAAAGTCCATGCCAATGTCTTCCCACTTCCACTTGGGAATATCCAGTGGATGTAGCTTTCCGGCAGGTTTTTGATGTTCCGCCTTCACTTGTTGACATGTGAGGCAACGAGACACAAAGTCTGCTACCTCTCTTTTCATGTTAGGCCACCAGAAGGTTCTTTTCAAGTCTTGGTACATCTTAGTAGCTCCAGGGTGGATTGTGTATCTCGATCTATGAGCTTCTTCAAGAATCTTCTTCTTCAATTCGGGACAGTCGGGCACACATGTCCGTGCATGAAATAGTAATCTGCCATCCAGTGCCAGCTTGAAATCCAGTCTCTCGTCCAGCTTGCTCTTTATCTCCACTAGCGAGGGATCCTCTTCTTGTAACTTCTTGATTTCAGGTAGCAAATCTGGATGTAGGCTCATATGAGATAGAATAATACACATGTTCTTCTCATCTGTGCTGATATCAAGCTTAGAGAATTTCTCCAACAGTTTCTATTCTTGTATCATGCAGTTGGCCAATATTATTCTCGGCTTTCGACTAAGGGCAGCAGCTACGGAATTACCCTTACCAGGATGGTACTGTATAGTAAAGTCAAAATCCTTGAGATACTCAAGCCAACGCCGTTGCCGCATGTTCAGCTCCTTTTGGGAGAATAAGTGATGTAAAACCAACCTTAGACCTATTTGCAAGCATTCATGTTTGAGCAGCGGACTCACACTAGCGAGCTCACCCGTATGGCGCACACTAGTACCCGATGGCGACTAGGCGATGTTGGAGAGGGTCCGAGGCGGGACCTTTAGGCTCCAGTGGTTGGCTAGCTTGGGAAGAACCCCAAATGGGCCTAGGATACCCAAATCATGGGCGGCCAACACACCAAGGGTGTGGGTTAAGTGGATGCTCTCACAACTCACCCGCGGTGGTCACTCAATTTGGTGGCAATTTAAATCGAACACTCTCATTCCGCTGACGGAGTAACTAAAGCAATACTAAGCTAAGCAAGTCCATTACAGCAATGAGGGATGTTCAGGAGCTCACCTAGCCGGCGTGAAGACGCCGACTCCGGCCGGAGACGGGGGCGAGCGGGGAGGCGAGGGTATGCACCCGCACGCCGCGTCGATTGAAGCTTCAAACCTGTGACTTAATAATGACATGAACTACACCCCATGCAAGGGGGGGATCTCGGGATGAGAATTAAGTGAATTACAGCCAAAACTACCTCCACGCAGGGAGGGGCCTTCAGCCGGCCAAGCGGGGTGGGGAATTATGCAAAGAGGACCGACTTTCCGAGCTCCGCCGGTTCTGCCTTTCTTCTATAATTTTTGACAGGGGGTCGATGTTGACGCTGCCAAAAATTCCACTGAGTTCAGAACCTGATGAGACTTACGCCAAAAGCTTTCTAACGGACCAAGGATGATCTCTGAATTTTTGCTGAGCCTGGTACAGTAGTTACTGGCCGGGGCATAGTCTGGAACCGGACTGATTGGTTCTGCCTCTGTCTGGTGCAGAACAATGTGGCTGGTTGCAGAGGGTGCCACGATCACTACCAAGCTTTGATTGAGGCGAGACCTGAACCGTTGGAACCGTGGTCGAGTCTTCTTTCTGTCGGCACTAACGGCGAGGTCGGCAGATGTCGGAGAAGACCGGGATGATCAGATGAGTAGAGGGGTGTCGGTTCTGGCTCCTATAAACTGACCTGACACACTTGGAGTAGAAAATTTGTAACTTGAGATGCCGATGTCCAAATGCAGCTCTGCTTCTTGAGGATGAAAGAGGACTTGAGAGGGAAGAATTTTTCTGAAGAACACTTGTTCTGAATCCCTAAAGGTTCGCCGTGGCCGAGCTTCCACTCTCGCTCTGGCTCTCTGTCTGGGGTCTTTTGCGCAGTCGAGGGAGATCGGCTCCTACGGACAGCTCCGACCTCGGAAGCTGGCGAGACCACATTTTTTGGAAAGCTAACTCGCAGACGATTCCAGAAATGTAGGCCTTGTCACCTGAATCTGTGAGGGACGGTCGTGGCTGCCTCTGTAAGTCGCTGCAACTCTGCTGCCTGAAACAGAGATAGAATGAGGAGATGTGCAAGGGGAGAGCAAGGGGGAGGGGGGGTGAACTTGGTTTGACCAAGGGGGAGGTGGGGGGCGAATTTGGGAGCTTGGGGGTGGGGGGAGATGAAAGGGCACAGCCCAAGGGGAGGGAAATTCGAATTTGGGCTTAGGGAAGAGCCCCTTCAACCTTGGGGAGAGGAAGGGGTGCTTAGGAAGTGGTGTTGGGTAGTTGGGGGTTGGGAGGTGGGGTGTGGATTGGAGGATGCCACCTTGGGTTGGGGGGGGAGTTAAATGAGTGTATGGGGAAGGGGAGAGGTCTTAATGAGGGGTGAATGGGGAGGAGAGAGAAAATTCCGAAAATTGGGGTGGAGGGAGAGAGAGAGAGAGGGGGGGACCCCTTAGAGAGAGAGAGAGGGATAAAGAGAGAGAGAGATATTGAGAGAGGAAGCTAGAGGGATTTGGAGTTTTTCTGGAATTCAATATTCATGCATTAGTTCTTACATATGAGGAGTGGGGTGGCCTATTTATAGGCACAAGACATTTCACATGACCATACTGACCCTGACAACTGACATAATGACCAAATACTCCAAGGGAGGGGCGCCCTTGGGCCTAACCCACTATTTGGGCCCAATAGCCTAATGAACCAACATAATGACACACGACTTAGGAAAATGACTTTCTAACCTAGGTACATGACTCAAATAAAGGGAAAATTACATGATTAAGACTCAAATAAAAATAAGAAAATTACATGACTTGACTCACTAACACATGAGGAACATAATGGCGTACACCGATGATCAATCCGAGCTTCAGAAAATGTGGAGGGGCAAGGGATGTCCCCATCATACCCCCGGGGTGGGGAAAACTCGACCCTATCGAGTATTGGTCCACGGGGGAAGTAGCACACCAAACTGCGGCTCTGGGCGATCCACGATCTCCATACTCAACCCGAGACCATATTCGGGGAACGGCGCTTCAGCTCGACAAAGTGGCTCGGTCATACCCTCATGCTGGCTATGATGTCTTGCTTGCCTAGTATTGCTGCTGTATGCTCACGTCGAGCTCTCGGGCTAATTTGTGGTGGCACTCCGAAGGTGTCTCTCGCAAGGATAGGTGTAAGCTCAAGGCACTCACTAGGATCCACCGCGGTGCCCCTAGAGGGTGCTGGATCCGCCACATGAGGGATGGGGAGAATCCCAAAAACCCTTTTGAAAGTTCAACCCATAAGCCGGGTTGCCAAAGCCACTCGGAACTTGGCAAGGTCCAAGTCCTCGTGCCCTCAATTTGGAGGTGACCCCAGGGTAGAGCCACTCCAAAATCATCATCGTCAAGTTACCAACTTGGAGTTTCAAGTGGCGCTCACGAGTTTTTGCTTGCTTATTGTGAATCTCACCGCTTGCTACTTGATATTTGCTTGGATGCATATGCCATGCTTTATGATGTGGTGGGAGTGGACAATGTATGGTATGTAAAGGTGGTCCGGGGCAGCCAAATGTAGTTCGATCATGCTTTGATGCCATGAGGACTGTGATAGACTTAGGGGGCCCGAGACATCCATAGATGAGCCTTTTATGCATGGGTATGACGAATGTCGGGGGACCCGGACATCCATGTATGCTCCTAGCATTCATAAGACCAATGGTGAATTGGGGAGGACCGTTACACCCAAATAGGGACCACTCATGCTTCCTACTTGACATGTGGGTGTTGTGAATGAATGGACCCGACTTTCTAATAATGCCAAGTGATGTGTTGTGCCAAGACTCATGCACTCCTATCCTAGAGATGACTTCCTTGTGCATGGGTGTGGGGTGGCCCTTGAGCTTCCACTCGTATGGATCAAAGGGATCTAAGAAGGGAGGCATCATGGGGTGGGACAATTCTTCAATCCCAAGGTTTATGTTGCTTAAGGTCAATGCTCCCTTGGTGTAACCCGATTCTAGGAAGGGAGGGGTTTGGGTTAATATGGGCGGTAAGGATAGGGTAAGGTGGGTGGTGAATAAGGTGAGTGGGTTACATAGAGATCTAGGCTCCCATAGGAAAGAGTCAAAGGGATCATGGTAAAGGTCACCTAGATAGGGGTACTCCATGTCCTCAAGGTCCTCATATGGTGGGGAGTCACCTTCCTCTAATGAAATGGTTGGGCCGGTGTATGGGGTGGGTTGGTTGGTAAAGGTTCTAGGAATCACAATGGTAGGGGAGTGGACCGGGATGGGCTCTTCCACTATGGGGAGAATGAAAAGGAGGTCACTAGTGTAGCAACCAATAGTGCAAATCGAGGTGATAGACCCAATGCATGGATGGATGAGGTCAAGGCTCTTGGGTCGGTCCGCCCCTAGGGTCAACAAAGAAGTCAAGTCTAATTGCCACTCTAGACCTTGGAGGAGGTCATCCCAACATTCTACCACATAGTAGGATTGGATTGTGGTGTGATAGGAGTGGAAGGGTACAATGGGAAAGTTTTGCTCCATGGGTGGGTAAACATAGGACATGATGGGGTGAATTGGTCCCTCCTTTAGCCATCTAGCTATGGGTCCATCTATGATTACGGTGCTATTTGTGAAGGCTTGTGGCTCTTGGGGGTCCAAGCTATGTGGAGGGGACATTTGTGATTCTTCCTCACCATAGGTATGAACTTGGGTTTCCTCAAGGATGGGGATGGGTTCCGGAATGGTATCTACTCCCATGTGGATGGTTGTGGTCTCCTTTCTCAAGGGAATGGGAAGGTCTATTGAGGGTGGGGTGATGATGGTTGGTGCATGGTGTACCCGGGGTGGTGGGTAATGGGAAACTTGGTTTTGGATACGGAGGGAAAGTAGTGGAAGCCTAGGTTGGGGAAAGATTGGTGTAGGAAGTGGGAGGTGGGTTGGGTGAGGGGTTTTGGGTTGATTTGTTTTGGGAGATGTGTCCCTTTTTGGGGACGATGGTGGGTTTGGGGTGGTGGTCAAGGGGGCTTGTGGGGTACAGGTTTGGTGAGGGGTTTTAGGTTTGGGGGTGGTGGCCATTATGGGCCTAGGTGGAGGGGTGGACACGGTGTCCACTTGGTTTTGAATGGTGAGGGTTGGATGAGTGGTGGTCATCATGGAGGGAATTGGGTCGGTTAGGGGTCTCTTGCCCTTGGGATCGTTTGGGGTGGAAGTGGGGGCTAAAGGGGCTTGACTAGTGTAGGTTAGGGAAGGGGGTTTTAGTTGGGGTGTGGGGGCCCTCATGGGGTTAGGTGGGGAGGTGGAGGCCTTGGACACTTGGGTTCTAGTGGTAAGGGTTTGGACGGGTGGGGTTGGAGGAGTGGGAGTGCCCCTCGAGTTTTGGTAACCCGGGTAGGAGGGAGGAGGTCGGGGAGTGTAGACTTTCCAAAGTTTGGCTTTCATGTTCTCCCATGTGTTAATAGGCTCTAGCCTCATAACCCTCCTAAATTGTTCAATGAACTTCCACCTATCCTCGGCATGGTACACAAGTCAACTCTTGGCAAGGTAGATTCTCATGGGTTCAGTCATTGGATTCCTCTTAAAGTATTTGTCCATGTTTTCCTCCCACTCTAAATATGCACTAGGGTGGTATCCATTAAAGATAAGGTCCTCAAATAGGACTATGTCCAAAGGGGTGTCAATCGGACCTTTGCGGAGGGCCGAGTGAGTTAGATGTGACTTACATGAAGTAGCCATGCTAGTGGACAAAAGAGATGCAACCGAAGACTCTAAATGCATAGACATGCCCTAGGACCAACTTGATAGAGATAAGTTGTGAACTTGCTCTGATACCACTTGATGTAAAACCAACCTTAGACCTATTTGCAAGCATTCAAGTTTGAGCAGCGGACTCACACTAGCGAGCTCACCCGTATGGCGCACACTAGTACCCGATGGCGACTAGGCGATGTTGGAGAGGGTCCGAGGCGGGACCTTTAGGCTCCAGTGGTTGGCTAGCTTGGGAAGAACCCCAAATGGGCCTAGGATACCCAAATCATGGGCGGCCAACACACCAAGGGTGTGGGTTAAGTGGATGCTATCACAACTCGCCCGCGGTGGTCACTCAATTTGGTGGCAATTTAAATCGAACACTCTCATTCCGCCGACGGAGTAACTAAAGCAATACTAAGCTAAGCAAGTCCATTACAGCAATGACGGATGTTTAGGAGCTCACCTAGCCGGCATGAAGACGCCGACTCCGTCCGGAGACGGGGGTGAGCGGGGAGGCGAGGGTATGCACCCGCACGCCGCGTCGATTGAAGCTTCAAACCTGTGACTTAATAATGACATGAACTACACCCCATGCAAGGGGGGGATCTCGGGGTGGGGATTAAATGAATTACAGCCAAAACTACCTCCACGCAGGGAGGGGCCTTCAGCCGGCCAAGCGGGGTGGGGAATTATGCAAAGAGGACCGACTTTCCGAGCTCCACCGGTTCTACCTTTCTTCAATATTTCTGGATAGGGGGTCGATGTTGACGCTGCCAAAAATTCCACCGAGTTCAGAACCTGATGAGACTTGTGCCAAAAGCTTGCTAACGGACCAAGGATGATCTCTGAATTTTTGCTGAGCCTGGTACAGTAGTTGCTGGCCGGGGCAGAGTCTGGAACCGGACTGATTGGTTGTGCCTCTATCTGGTGCAGAACAATGTGGCTGGTTGCAGAGGGTGCCACGATCACTACCAAGCTTTGATTGAGGCGAGACCTGAACCGTTGGAACCGTGGTCGAGTCTTCTTTCTGTCGGCACTAACGGCGAGGTCGGCAGATGTCGGAGAAGACCGGACGATCAGATTAGTAGAGGGGTGTCGGTTCTTGCTCCTATAAACTGACCTGACACACTTGGAGTAGAAAATTTGTAACTTGAGATGCCGATGTCCAAATGCAGCTGTGCTTCTTGAGGATGAAAGAGGACTTGAGAGGGAAGAATTTTTCTGAAGAAGACTTGTTCTGAATCCCTAAAGGTTCACCGTGGCCGAGCTTCCACTCTCACTCTGGCTCTCTGTCTGGGGTCTTTTGTGCAGTCGAGGGAGATCGGCTCCTATGGACAGCTCCGACCTCGGAAGCTGGCGAGACCACCTTTGTTGGAAAGCTAACTCGCAGACGATTCCAGAAATGTAGGCCTTGTCACCTGAATCTGTGAGGGACGGTCGTGGCTGCCTCTGCAAGTTGCTGCAACTCTGCTGCCTGAAACAGAGATAGAATGAGGAGATGTGCAAGGGGAGAGCAAGGGGGAGGGGGGGTGAACTTGGTTTGACCAAGGGGGAGGTGGGGGGCGAATTTGGGAGCTTGGGGGTGGGGGGAGATGAAAGGGCACAGCCCAAGGGGAGGGAAATTCGAATTTGGGCTTAGGGAAGAGCCCCTTCAACCTTGGGGAGAGGAAGGGGTGCTTAGGAAGTGGTGTTGGGTAGTTGGGGGTTGGGAGGTGGGGTGTGGATTGGAGGATGCCACCTTGGGTTAGGGGGGGAGTTAAATGAGTGTACGGGGAAGGGGAGAGGTCTTAATGAGGGGTGAATGGGGAGGAGAGAGAAAATTCTGAAAATTGGGGTGGAGGGAGAGAGAGAGAGAGGGGGGACCCCTTAGAGAGAGAGAGAGGGATAAAGAGAGAGAGAGATATTGAGAGAGGAAGCTAGAGGGATTTGGAGTTTTTCTGGAATTCAATATTCATGCATTAGTTTTTACATATGAGGAGTGGGGTGGCCTATTTATAGGCACAAGACATTTCACATGACCATACTGACCCTGACAACTGACATAATGACCAAATACTCCAAGGGAGGGGCGCCCTTGGGCCTAACCCACTATTTGGGCCCAATAGCCTAATGAACCAACATAATGACACACGACTTAGGAAAATGACTTTCTAACCTAGGTACATGACTCAAATAAATGGAAAATTACATGATTAAGACTCAAATAAAAATAAGGAAATTACATGACTTGACTCACTAACACATGAGGAACATAATGGCGTACACCGATGATCAATCCGAGCTTCAGAAAATGTGGAGGGGCAAGGGATGTCCCCATCAATAAGTACTTGAGGCTTTTATGATCGGAGTACACAGTGAATTGTTCTCTATAGAGATAGTGCCTCCAGATCTTTAAAGCGAATACTACTGCGGCCAGTTCTAAGTCGTGAACTGGGTAGTTCTTGATGTGACACAACCTCGGACCTAATGAAAGCAAGCACAATCGCAATCTAAATGGGCCAATTTGGGCCGCCGCTCCCTCGTCGCTCACCCAAGCCCAGGGTAACTTGGCAATGCCAAGGTGAGGTTGAGGGGTTGGGTCCTTGCTGGTAGAGGGCCAGCAAGGCCAAGATTTGATTCCCAATGGATTTGGAAGCCCAATTCAACGGGGCCGACGAAGTGCCGAAGGCACCGGTTGCACTCTTCCCACGGTGATCACTCAAGGCAATGGGGCTTGAGGATCGGACTCTCACTCGCATAACCAGCGGAATTAGAACTAATATTGAAAGACAAGCACTAAGTGGAGTGAAGGTTTGAGCACTTACTCGACCGGTTTGAAGAAATCGGTCCCAATCGGAGACGAGGGCGAGCGGGGAGGCGAGTGGATCCCCACACGCCGCGGTGGTGTCACTTGACCTGCCCAAACAAATTACACCACTACACCTCTCGCAGGAGGGGGAACTTGGGGTGGGGGTTAATGATATTACATCAATACTACCTCCACGCAGGGAGGGGCCTTCAGCCGGCCAAGCGGGGTGGGGAAACCAAAGCAAAGAACGAGGAACAAGGGTGGACGCCGAATCTGCCTGCTATCTACGAACCAGGATAGAGGGTCGGTGTTGCTGTTGTAGATCTTGCTCAGGAATTTCTCTGATGGCAATACCAGAGGCAAAATCTTCGTAACAGGAAGGGGAATGCCTAAGAATTTTTGTAAATTCTTCTGGAGTCGCTGCAGGTCGGGGCAGGAGCTTGAACAGGGCCTCTGTTTCTCGGACTAGCAGGGGCAGGTCACCAACAGTAGGATGCAGAGGCTGTCTTGGCCGGTCCCAAACTCCAAATTTGATGCCGTCAGCGCCGTTAGAACCGTGGGTAAGTCCTCTTTGCAGCAAAAGAAACGGGGATGCTAGAAGAGAATGGAGACGATCTATGGAGCCAGAAGAGTGAGGTGGTGTCGATGCAGACTGGGAAGGTAGAGCCGCGCGACCGTGGAAGAAAATTGGTAACTTCTGTTCCCGGATGCTGAATGGGCTTCTGCTTCTTGATTCGGAAATCAAACAGGCCGATGAAGAACTTTGAAGAAGAACTTGAGGACTGATTCCTTCGGGGTTCGTCGTGGCAGAGCTTCAAATCTGGCTCAGGTCCTCAGATGAGGCAGAACCGCGCAGCTGTGGGAGATTGGACCTCCTGGACGACTCGGAGATCGGAAGAAGACGAAACCACTTTGGTTGCGAAGGCGACTGGCAGACGCTTCCGACGATGGCTCTTGGGTCTTCAAACTCGTTTAGAGGAGGTCGTGATGGCCGCTGCAAGTTGCTGGTCTGCTGTAGATCTTCAGTTGAGAGCTGTAGGTTGATGATGATGGGGGGGAATGGGGTATATGGGAGGGGAAATGGGGGTGGATGAGTGTGGGGAAAGCCCGGGCTGTAAGGGGGTCTAGGAGGGAGTGTTCTAAGGTGGGGGAAGGGAAGAATGGGGTCTGGAAGGGGGTCTAACAGGTGGTGGGAGGAGGAGCTACGAATTTGGGAAGGTGGGTGAGAGGAGAAAGTGAGGGGGGGGCACAAGTGAGTGGAGGGAAGGGTGGATTTCAAATTTGAAATGGCCTTGGAAGTTGTGGAGTTGTGTGGGGAAGGGGTTGATTGTGTTGGAATGGGGAAAGTGGTGTTGGAATGTGGAAGATGGTGTTGGAATGGTGAGGGATCTTCTTGGGACTAGGGGGGTGGAGTAATGGAGGCCATGGGGAAGTGGAGGGCTTTAATGATGGTAGGTGGGGGTTGAGGTGGTTGGGAAGGGAGGAGAGAGAAGAAAATTCGAAATTGAGTGTTGAGGAGAGAGAAAGTGGAGTAAAAAAAGAGGGATTAAGAGAGGGAAGGGTGGGGAATCTCTCCCCTAGGGTTTCTCACCCAATGAATGTTGGAATCACTCCACTAAACTAAGCTTTGGACTCTCAAATGGCATTTTTTTTCATTGATTGATTCATTACCTCCAAGTGAAGGAAATGGGGCCCTATATATAGGAAACCCACATTTTACAATAAGACCCTGACAAAAGACTCATCGACAAATAACCGAAGGGGTAGGGGAGCTCATTGGGCCAAGCCCAAAGAAATGGGCCTAATTAGCACATTACACATTCTAATGACACTCAAACATAGGAAAATAAATGCAAGACCTAGGGACATGACTCAAATAAAATGCAAATTACATCAAATGACTCAATTAAAATTACATAGGACTCAAAATTAAATGACTAAACCATGCCGGATGCAACCGGGGCGAGGAGACGAGCTATGAATGTGGGCATGAAAGGTGATGTCCACATCATACTCCCGGGGTGTGGAGAACTCGACTCCGTCGAGTAAGTATCCTTCCCTCCTTGGAAGGTGTAGAAGTGGTACTGCCTTCAAGTCTTCCGAACGAGACCGATCCATCCACCTGCCGAGATAGCGCTCATATACCTTGCTCCGAGTGGTAGTGACTTGTTCATCTAATATTTGTTCAATTTATTCACGCTGGACTCTCTTGGCTGGTGGTTTATCATCATGGGTGGGTGCTCTCTCAAGGGAAGAAGTAGGCTCAATCTCCTCACTAGGTACCACCGTGGGTCCCTTATATGGCACTAGGTCGACAACAATGAATGTGGGACTTATTCCATACTCCTCAGGGAGATCTAACTCGTAGGCAATTGCACCTATGCACCTCAAGACCTGGAAGGGACCAGCGCCACGTGGCCTCAGTTTAGAGTTGGCTCCCGGGGAGAGCCTCTCCATCCTTACCATCACAAAGTCACCCACTTGGAATTCTTGGTGACGCCGATGAGAGTCGGTCAGCCTTTTATAAGCCTCATTCTTTTTGCTGATGTACTTGCAAAGGTTTTCATGCAATTTTTTGAATGCTATCCTTTTAGTGGTTAGGGGTGGACCTGGACAACCATAGATGGACCTATCATGCCATGATGTCATATGGACCATGATGAACCTTAGTGGGTCGGTGCAACCATATGTGGACTTATCGTGCAATGTTATCATGTAGACTTTGGTGGGCCTAGGTGGGCCGGGGCAACCATATGTGAACCTATCATGCAAAGTGGTGATGAATGTCGGGGGACTCGGACATCCGTAGATGCTTTTGTCATGCTTAAGACCTATGATGAATGAAGGTGGACCATGACATCCGAATATAGACCACTCATACTT
Source organism: Amorphophallus konjac (assembly GCA_022559845.1). Lineage (NCBI taxonomy): Eukaryota > Viridiplantae > Streptophyta > Magnoliopsida > Alismatales > Araceae > Amorphophallus > Amorphophallus konjac. The sequence continues at coordinate 240,053,141 of CM040124.1, forward strand.
TCTAATTGACATGTGGGTGATATGAATGAAAGGAACCAACATAGTGTTCATGCCAAGGGGTGTGGTAAGCCTAGACACATGCATGCCTTTCCCAAAGGTGACTTCCATGTGTAGAGGTGTGGGATAACCTTTGAACTCCCATTGGAAAGGATCGAATGGATCTAAGAAGGTGGTTATCATGGGGTGGGACACCACCTTATTACCTAGGGATATATGGTCCAAGGTTATGGCTCCCAAGGTGCAACCCGGGTCATGGATGAGGTGGGTTTGGTCCAATATGGTGGGTGAGGGTAGGCAAGGGTGGGTGGTTGGTAAGATGGTTGGGTCATATGAGTTCCTTGACTCCCATTGGAAGGGATCATATGGATCATAAAATAGGTCACTTAGGGGGAGGAACTCCATGTCCTCAAGATCCTTAAAAGGTGCTAAGTCCTCCTTCCGTATGATAGTTGGGCCAATGTTCTTGACAAGTGGGTCGGCCATGAGTGGAGGGCTTGGCTTTCTACCCGAGATAAGAAGCTCTAAATCGAGGAGAAGGTTGGGCTCATTCGGTGTAGGGAGGAATAGAAGGAGGTCGCTAGTGTAGCAACCATTAGTGCAAATCGAGGTGATAGACCCTATGCATAGGTGTAGGAGGCTAAGGCTCCTAGGTTGTTCGGCCATAGGGGTCAACATGCTAGTGAACTCAATTTGCCATGCTAAGCCCCTAAGAAAATCCTCTAAGGTCTCCACTTGATAGGATGCTTAGATTGTGGTGTGATAGGAGAAGATGGGCACTAGGGGAAAATTTTGTTCTATGGGAGGGCAAACATGGGTCGAGGTCTCTCTAATTAGGCTCTCCCTTAGCCACCTAACAAGGGACTCTTCTATGATGAATTCAGCCTTATCTAGAGGGGGTGGTGTAGGGTGAAGATCCTTGTGCGAGGCTTCCTCTTCAATTGGGACATGGGAGCTCTCTATGGAGGAGATAGGTTCCCGAGGGATATTTGTCTTCATGTGGCAAAGCGGGTGGACTACTTCTTCCAAAACTAATGGAGTGGGAAGGTTCTTTGATGGTGGGGTGATGATGGCCGGAGTATGGTGCACCCGTGGTGGTGAACAAGGGTGAGATTCCCGCGGGTGGGAGAATAAAAGGTTGTTGAATTTAAAGGTTCCCAAAAGGTGTGGCGGATGCACTAGGCAAGTCCGACGTGTTGGGTCGATGTCGGCATTCCTTTCATCTAACCATTTCTTACCTAGGATTATACATGGACCCGCCAATGTTCCCTTTTGACACCAAGCCCCATCTAAATACTTAGTCTTCCTGAACCATTTATGGAATTCAACGAAGACTAGGTCTCCGTTGTGCACAATTTGTCCAGTCGTAGAGAGGGTGGCTACAATTTTGGGGGATACCCAATTATCTTCTTCCATGTCGATGAAGTCAATTTCTGTGGGGCTCCCATTAGGTAGGTATGCTTGGGATATGATGGGAATTGGGGCCTTTTGGTCTGTAGACTCAATGACAATGGGAGGTGGATAATGCATAGAACGATCCGATGAGAACTCTAATGCAAGCGTGCCCATGGACTTGACTTGTGAGAACAAATCAAAGACTTGCTCTGATACCACTTGATGTGACACAACCTCGGACCTAATGCAAGCAAGCACAATCGCAATCTAAATGGGCCAATTTGGGCCGCCGCTCTCTCGTCGCTCACCCAAGCCCGGGGTAACTTGGCAATGCCAAGGTGAGGTTGAGGGGTTGGGCCCTTGCTGGTAGAGGGCCAGCAAGGCCAAGATTTGATTCCCAATGGATTTGGAAGCCCAATTCAACGGGGCCGACGAAGTGCCGAAGGCACCGGTTGCACTCTTCCCACGGTGATCACTCAAGGCAATGGGGCTTGAGGATCAGGCTCTCACTCGCATAACCAGCGGAATTAGAACTGATATTGAAAGACAAGCACTAAGTGGAGTGAAGGTTTGAGCACTTACTTGACCGGTTTGAAGAAACCGGTCCCAGTCGGAGACGAGGGCGAGCGGGGAGGCGAGTGGATCCCCACACGCCGTGGCGATGTCACTTGACCTGCACAAACAAATTACACCACTACACCTCTCGCAGGAGGGGGAACTTGGGGTGGGGGTTAATGATATTACATCAATACTACCTCCACGCAGGGAGGGGCCTTCAGCCGGCCAAGCGGGGTGGGGAAACCAAAGCAAAGAACGAGGAACAAGGGTGGACGCCGAATCTGCCTGCTATCTACGAACCAGATAGAGGGTCGGTGTTGCTGTTGTAGATCTTGCTCAGGAATTTTGCTGATGGCAATACCAGAGGTAAAATCTTCGTAACAGGAAGGGGAATGCCTCAGAATTTTTGTAAATTCTTCTGGAGTCGCTGCAGGTCGGGGCAGGAGCTTGAACAGGGCCTTTGTTTCTCGGACTAGCTGGGGCAGGTCACCAACAGTAGGATGCAGAGGCTGTCTTGGCCGGTCCCGAACTCAAAATTTGATGCCGTCAGCGCCGTTAGAACCGTGGGTAAGTCCTCTTTGCATCAAAGATACGGGGATGCCAGAAGAGAACGGAGACGATCTGTGGAGCCAGAAGAGTGAGGAGGTGTCGATGCAGACTGGGGAAGGTAGAGCCGCGCGACCGTGGAAGAAAATTGGTAACTTCTGTTACCGGATGCTGAATGGGCTTCTGCTTCTTGATTCGGAAAATAAACAGGCCGATGAAGAACTTTGAAGAAGAACTTGAGGACTGATTCCTTCGGGGTTCGTCGTGGCAGAGCTTCAAATCTGGCTCAGGTCCTCAGCCGAGGCAGAACCGCGCAGCTGTGGGAGAATGGACCTCCTGGACGACTCGGAGATCGGAAGAAGACGAAACCACTTCGGTTGCGAAGGCGACTGGCATACGCTTCCGACGATGGCTCTTGGGTCTTCAAACTCGTTTGGAGGAGGTCGTGATGGCCGCTGCAAGTTGCTGGTCTGCTGTAGATCTTTAGTTGAGAGCTGTAGGTTGATGATGATGGGGGGGAATGGGGTATATGGGAGGGGAAATGGGGGTGGATGAGTGTGGGGAAAGCCCGGGCTGTGACGGGGTCTAGGAGGGAGTGTTCTAAGGTGGGGGAAGGGAAGAATGGGGTCTGGAAGGGGGTCTAACAGGTGGTGGGAGAAGGAGCTACGAATTTGGGAAGGTGGGTGAGAGGAGAAAGTGAGGGGTGGGGGCACAAGTGAGTGGAGGGAAGGGTGGATTTCAAATTTGAAATGGCCTTGGAAGTTGTGGGGTTGTGTGGGGAAGGGGTTGATTGTGTTGGAATGGGGAAAGTGGTGTTGGAATGTGGAAGATGGTGTTGGAATGGTGAGGGATCTTCTTGGACTAGGGGGGTGGAGTAATGGAGGCCATGGGGAAGTAGAGGGCTTTAATGATGGTAGGTGGGGGTTGAGGTGGTTGGGAAGGGAGGAGAGAGAAGAAAATTCGAAATTGGGTGTTGAGGAGAGAGAAAGTGGAGTAAAAAAAGAGGGATTAAGAGAGGGAAGCGTGGGGAATCTCTCCCCTAGGGTTTCTCACCCAATGAATGTTGGAATCACTCCACTAAACTAAGCTTTGGACTCTCAAATGGCATTTTTTTTCATTGATTGATTCATTACCTCCAAATGAAGGAAATGGGGCCCTATATATAGGAAACCCACATTTTACAATAAGACCCTAACAAAAGACTCATTGACAAATAACCGAAGGGGTAGGGGAGCTCATTGGGCCAAGCCCAAAGAAATGGGCCCAATTAGCACATTACACATTCTAATGACACTCAAACATAGGAAAATAAATGCAAGACCTAGGGACATGACTCAAATAAAATGCAAATTACATCAAATGACTCAAGTAAAATTACATAGGACTCAAAATTAAATGACTAAACCATACCGGATGTAACCGGGGCGAGGAGACGAGCTATGAATGTGGGCATGAAAGGTGATGTCCACATCAGTTCTCTTCATGTTTCTTCAATTGTCGGGAAGAGTATGCAATGACTCTCCCATTCTGCATCAATACACATCCGAGGCCAATACCAGAAGCATCGGTATATACCTCGTATTTTTCTCCTTCCATTGGTAATGATAAGACTGGAGCAGTGGTCAAGAGATCCTTCAAAGTTTGAAAACTCTTTTCACATTCTTCCTTCCACTCATAAGGCACTTCCTTGCGGGTTAACCTGGTCAGGGGAACAGCAATTTTGGAGAAGTCCTTTATAAAACGCCGATAGTAACCAGCTAGACCCAAGAAGCTCTGAATCTCAGTTACATTTATGGGTCGTTCCCAGTTCTTCACGGCTTCGACCTTTGATGGGTCAACAGCAATTCCGTTCTTCGAAATGATATGGCCTAAGAAGGATACTTCCTCGAGCCAGAACTCGCATTTGCTGAATTTGGCATATAGCTTGTTTCCCCTTAATATCTGCAATGCCTTCTTGAGGTGTTCTTCATGATCCTCTTCAGTCTTTGAATAGATCAGAATATCATCAATAAAGACCACAATAAATTGGTCTAAATAGGGCCTGAATATGCTGTTCATTAACTGCATAAAAGCTATGGGGGCATTTGTTAGTCTGAAAGGCATAACAGTAAATTCGTAATGCCCATACCTGCTTCGGAATGCAGTTTTATGAATATCTTCTTCTTTGATCTTCAATTGGTGGTAACTAGAACGAAGATCAATCTTGGAAAAATATAAAGCTCCAGATAGTTGATCGAACAGCTCATCAATCCTTGGCAGTGGATACTTGTTCTTGATTGTAAGGTGATTTAGCTGTCGATAATCTATGCATAATCTCATCGATCCGTCCTTCTTTTTGACGAATAGCACGGGTGCTCCCCATGGAGAAGTACTCGGCCTGATGAAACCCTTGTTCAATAACTCCATTAGCTGCTCTTTTAGTTCCTTCAGCTCAGCAGGGGACATTCTGTATGGTGCCCTGGAAATAGGACGAGCACCAGGGACAAGGTCGATTGTGAACGACACTTCCCTTTCCGGGGGTAAGTTCAAAATCCCGAATTACACGGATGTCTTCAAGTTTAACCTTCTCGACTTCCGTGGCAGTCACGAATGCTATGAAAGTCATGCATCCCTTATTCATAGGTTTACTAGCTCGGAGTGTTGATATAAGAAGTGATTTACTCCGAGGGCTATTGTAAACTAGCTCTGAGAAATCTACGAAAGTTACCTTGCCATGCCGGCAGTCTACAGTTGCTTGGTATGTGGATAGCCAGTTGGCACCTAGTATGACATCATAACCCTTTATATCTAGGCATATCAGGTAAGCAGGTAAATTATTTCCCTTAATCATCACTTCACAGTTTGGATAGTGATAAGTGCTATCAGACTCATTCCCAAGAGATGTAGATATGACCAAATCTAACAGTTCATGTTTCTTAGAAAATGAAGCAGCAAAGTTCTTGGAAACGAATGAATGAGTTGCTCCGGTATCGAATAAAACTTGAGCAGTTTTTGAACAAATAGTGAGAATACCTTCCACAATTCCACCTTTAGTGGGTTCCGTCTCTTGGAGAGCTTGCAGACGGCCTTGTTTCTTTGCCTGACGCTTCTCGTCTTTGGTGTCTTGTTCCTTCATCAGTGGGCAGTCTGGGATTCGATGCTCTCGGCTCCCACATCGAAGACAAGCTCCTAACTTTCTCCAGCATTCCTCGGTCTTATGACCAGCTTTATCACAATACTTGCAAATCTCCTTTCATGGTGTGGTGGTGGAGAATGGCATGTCATTCTTCTGGAATTTCTTCACCTTAGAGGGCTCCCCTCCCATGAAGAATCGCTTCTTGTTGAAGGATTGTTTGAATTTTCCCAGGCTTGTGACGGGTTCCTTCTTGTCTCTTCCTCGGATTCTCTCAGATAATTCGGTGGCGTCTTCTAGCAGTTGAGCACTCCGAACCATCTCCGAATAGAATTGGATGTCCATCGGGGCAAGTTGTGTGATATAATGGGGTCGAAGCCCATTGAGGAATCTTCTCGCCTTCATCTTTTCTGTACACACCAAGTGGGGTGCATACCTAGACAATCTGGAGAACTGGGCCTCATACTCGGCCACTTTCAAGCCCCGTTGTTTTAGAACGGCGAATTCTGTGGCCTTCTTTTCCTGGATATGATCGGAGAAGTACTTGTTGTTGAAATGCTCCGTGAATTCATCCCATGTAACATGGTATTCTGGCAGTGTTGCTTCTATGGATTCCCACCAGCATCGAGCGTCCCTCTCTAGTTGGAATACGGCAAGTAAAACCTTCTCTTCATCCGCGCATTGCATCACATGGAAGATTCGTTCCATCTCCTTTAGCCAATTCTCGGCATCCTCGGGGTCGGACGAACCCGTGAACCTCGGTGGGTTCATGTTACGGAAACTTCGGTGGAGATCTCCCGCTCCACGATTTGCTCCGCCTTGGGCCACTTGCTGTAGTGCCTGTGTGAGGCCTTGCACGGTGCGCTGCATCTCGCGCCATTGTGCTCTTTCTGTAGCCATGATCCTACAAAAGAGTTAAGTATGATAAAGATCGGATTTACTTGTAAGGTCGAAAGTCATTGTAGAACTTAACCCATGGCTCTATCCATCTCACTGGGTAAGGTATATCTATCCTTGAACTTGGATTTTACCTATCCTTGGACTCAAGTTTTTACTTAGATTTCAATTTCTAACCATTTATTTTTTTCTAGTTCCCTAGGTTTGAAAACCTAGGCTCTGATACCACGAAGACTGTCATGCCCCGAGCACAGAAGATTACTCGGAGGCATGACGCGTCTATATAGATCGTGTCAATCATGTAAATATCAGAGTGCGCAAATAACTAAGATTTAACTCAAAATTAATACAAATAGTAGGAGCTGACAATTGTCACAACTAATCAAAGGACAAATACATATGTTCCCAGAGTCCAACGACTAGGCTTCAAATCTTAAGCAGTTCTAATCAAGTTGACTAATACAAATGACATAAATGAATTGATACAACTGACATAAGTGAACTAATACAATAACACAAAGGACATGACAATTTGATAACTTCACTCTAACACTCATCACTCAGTCTCATTCCCTTCCGAGTGTTGGTTGACATCCAAATTACCTGAAAATCTTAGAAAACAACTAGATGAGCGAATCACTCAGTAGGAATTACATCTCAAGATTTAACATGCTTTAAGTGGTTTACAAGTTCAATTAATGTCAGTAAAGCTATGCATGTAGATGAGTAGATATCAAGGATTGTAAAAATCGACAAGAGTAGTGAAGGAATAACAGGTGAGAGTATAAGGATTCCAACTTCAATACAGCAATAGCAAGAGATTCAAACAAGTAATAACTGGAATTAACGAAATCTTTCCAAGAGAGTAAGAACTCATGTCAAGCAAGTAATAAAAAGTAATATAAATTCAAGCATGTAAAACTAGAATTGGCTATTTATCAATTTTATTCAAGCAAAACTTTACCCTTATGCGGGTCTCAAGTCAAATCAATCAAGTAATATCACGGGAATGAGTGGAATGCCTAAAGCCTAGCAAGCAAGTACTCCGGTGCAATGCCAAACACCGTGGTCAATAAACTCCCATGGGCACAAGTACCTTCGGGTGCTCCCCCCAGGACCAGACCGGGCCCTATATGCGCAGCATTAGTCATGTATGTCGACATCCACTCTCATTTATAGCTAATGTGGAATTTCAAGGTTTGACCAATATGATATATAAGGTAGAATTATGGAATGGAATCCAAGGGCGCATTAATGTGTAGGGATGAACTAGGAGTGGAAACCAGTAACGTTTGATACACGGAAAAACTAGATAAGAGAGGTGCCTTATGGGCCACCTGACAATTTTAGAAACGACACCCTTACTATGGGATGCCCTTTCTGGGAATTATACAGGGTTTAGAGGACCCTGTCAGGAGTTAAATATCCCCTCTCTGGCTGCCATCTATCAATGGAGATGGCAAAAGTGAAAGCCTAATGATCGCGTTAACGTAATGAGCTAGCTGTGTCGACTCAATAGTTCATCGCGTCAACTCATCAGTTCATCGCGTCAACTCATCAGTTCATCGCGTCAACTCGGTGAACAGTACTGCGTCAACCCTGTCAACAGGCAGGGTCGACTCATCAGTTCATTTCCAGTTCACAGGGTCGACTCATCAGTTCATCGCGTCAACTCATCAGTTCATCGCGTCAACGCGGTGAACAGTACTGCGTCAACCCTGTCAACAGGCAGGGTCGACTCATCAGTTCATTTCCAGTTCACAGGGTCGACTCATCAGTTCATCGCGTCAACTCATCAGTTCATCGCGTCAACGGGGTGAACAGTACTGCGTCAACCCTGTCAACAGGCCGGGTCGACTCATCAGTTCATTTCCAGTTCACAGGGTCGACTCATCAGTTCATCGCGTCAACTCATCAGTTCATCGCGTCAACGCGGTGAACAGTACTGCGTCAACCCTGTCAACAGGCAGGGTCGACTCATCAGTTCATTTCCAGTTCACAGGGTCGACTCATCAGTTCATCGCGTCAACTCATCAGTTCATCGCGTCAACGCGGTGAACAGTACTACGTCAACCCTGTCAACATGTAGGGTCGACTCATCAGTTCATTTCCAGTTCACAGGGTCGACTCATCAGTTCATCGCGTCAACGCGGTGAACAGTACTGCGTCAACCCTGTCAACAGGCAGGGTCGATACTTTCTTTTGTTCCCCAGTTTTCATGCCCTTCCATTCCTCCTTTCACTCTGAGTTCTTCACAAAAGTTCTTCTTCTCTTGTAGATATAGATTTTCTTCTTCTACCCATCCTCCAATTCTTCTTAGTTTTTAAGTTATAATTAATTTTCTATGGTTCTATTTTTTACTCAGTAACTGTTCACCTGCCCCTATAGATCTCATTTTTTTCTAATTTTTCACCTTCTTCCTCTCATTTTCTCTCTCTGCACTCTTCTTAAAACTTTTTCCTAACCTTCCAATCTATGACTTTCTCTTCTTTCACATATTCTCATTCTCTCTGGATTTTTCATTATTCTCCTTCTTAGAACACCCTATTTTCAATATCATTTCATTGTGCTTTCAACTTGGTCTTTTTCCACTTGGCCTCTTTCAACTTGGTATTTTTCCACATTTTTCATTCTCTTGACTACAATTTCTTCTTTCACTATTTTCAAGCTTTAGTTTCTCTCATATAACATCTTTAACATGGTGGTTTTAGTTTCACATAAATTGACATAATGACAGGCCCTTTACTAAAGCATGAACTATATCAAATATAGATATTAGCTAATACATGCTAATCGTCCTAGATTTAAGCTAACACATGCTAATTATTCTAGGTATGAGACTAATACTTGCTAATACTTGCTAATACTTGCTAATTATTCTGGGTATAAGGCTAATACATGCTAATTATCTTAGGTATAAAGCTAATACATGCTAATCATCTCTAGTATGAAGCTTATGCATGCTAATCGGCTTAGGTATGAAGCTAACACATGCTAATCATCTCAAGTATGAAGCTTATGCATGCTAATCGGCTTAGGTATGAAGCTAATACATGCTAATCATCTCAAGTATGAAGCTAATGCATGCTAATCGGCTTAGGTATGAAGCTAATACATGCTAATCATCTCAAGTATGAAGCTAATGCATGCTAATCATCCTAGATTTAAGCCAACACATGTTAATCATTCTAGATATGAGACTAATACTTGCTAATTATTCTGGGTATAAAGTTAATACATGCTAATTATCTTAGGTATGAAGCTAAGGCATACTAATCATCCTAGATTTAAGCCAACACATGCTTTATAAACACAAAATATCGCATGGAAATGAGCCTAAGACTAAATGCCTAGACTAATCATCCTAGATTAGCTATTAGTTGAGTTAAAAGTTGAGAACACCTACTATAACATGATGTGTAACAACTAAATACCGCATGGAGATGAGGCTAATCACTAATTTTACATGCTAATATAACCTAGATTAGCTATGGTTTGGTTAAAGCTCGAGATCACCTACCTCTGTGTGGTGGCAGAAAGGGTACAGGTGGAAGAAGAAAGGAAGAAGATCAGCTCCTTCCCTCCTCTACAATGCTTCAGAGAATGCTCCCACGTTCTCTGCAGCAAGGCTTCGAATGTCAGAGAAGGCAAGAGTCTCTACCTCAATAGAGGGGTATAATATAGGGATTTTAGGATTTTTGGTAGACAGGAGGGGAACCAGATCTGAAATAATAGCATCCCATAGTGCGATGCCAACTCAAATAGGCTGTTCGTGTCTCTTTTAGTTGGGGTGCACTATTCATAAGTTAAGATTCTAAGTTAAACTTCAAAGATTTTTATCTTTAAAAATTGATGGAGTTAGTTTATGAAATTTCATGGATAAGATCCTTATATTTTTCCTCTATTTATACATATAATTTTTGTTGAAAAATTCTTTTTAAATAAAAAGTGGAACTATTCATGACACTATTCACGTTAGGAAATAATGGGGCTTTTACGAGAGATAGAGATAATGTTTGGACAGCTAATCCATGGCCCATCTGTCTATAACATATAATTATTTGGCAAAAAATGGATGCTAGGATTTGAACCTTGGTCATTGGGTTGGAAGACAAATTACTTAACCAACTACACTAGGAAACCACTTGTTAAATGAATAACCTTTACATATGATAACTTCGTGTTCCACTTCTTACATAAACTTCCTAAAGAGTTTATTTAATATTTTTTTTTTATTTGGCAAAAAATAATAATTTTTTTTTCATTTTTTTATAAGGGGTGCTACACTCTGCGTAGCGTGCACGGCAATCTAGTCGTGTATGCGTCAGTGTCTGTTGTCTGCCTAGGTCTTTTCTAGGGCTTTTGCCTGGTTTCGTAGGCTTTAGCCATTGGGCTAATGGTTGGCTGACGGAGCAGTAACTCTTGACTTTGTGAGATCAGGGTTCGCCCTTCTGTCGCTGTTTGGAATAGCTTACGGAGCCGTGCTTTGCTCGGTAGCCGTGTTCTCGTTCCTTACGGCTTTGGTTTTCCCTTTTCTTTTAGCTGTTCTACTCATATTATTTAGGGCTTTCTTTTATAGCTTTCTAGTTGTAGTTTTGCTTTTCCTGCTTTACTACTACTGCTGTTTTAGCTGTTTTTCCGTGTTACTGCATTTTTTTCTGTGGGGATCCGCGTGACCCCTACTGAGCCTGTGACACGAGGCTCACCCTTGCTTTTCAGGTGTGACGCTCTACTTCCTTCGCGGTTCCTGGTGTGGCGTGCTCATAGTTGCCAGCAGTACCTGCGTCGGGCTTCCCCCGACCTCAGTGTACCTTTTTCTTTCTGTTGGACTGTACTTGTCTTTCCTTTGGACTGGACTCTGGTATAATTGTTAATTTAAACTGTTAATTAAAAAGTAATTTTATTTCTGCTACTTTAGCGAACCTGATTAATGAAATCTTGTTGCTTACTGTTATATCTGCGACTTCAATGTACTACACAACAATCCTTTCATCCCTTCGGAGCTTTTATCACTCTTGGGAGGCTTCACGGGTTCCAAGTGGTATCGGGTCTACTCGGTAGTCCTATCGGGTATATCCGGTATCTGGAGTCTGGGTCGTCACAACTGTTCTACAAACACTTCTGCCTTTATCAGCCCATTTAAAAAAGCACTTTTGACATCTATTTGATACAATTTAATGCCTAACGAACATGTAAAAGCTAGCAAGATCCTGATGGCCTCTAATCTAGCAACGGGTGCAAAAGATTCTTCAAAGTCAATGTTGATTTCCTGATTATAACCCTTGGCCACTAGCTTGGCCTTATTTCTAATGATGGTCCCATCCTCATTGAGCTTGTTCTTAAAAAACCATCTAGTTCTTATGACATGCTGGTTGGAGGGTCTGGGAACTAGATACCAGACGTGGCTTCTTTCAAATTGGTTGAGTTCATCATGCATGGCATTAACCCAATTTTCATCTTGCAGGGCCTCTTCAATGCACTTGGGTTCAAATTGAGAGACTAGAGCAGTGAGGTCTTCATTATGCACATCATTATGGAAGTACCAGGTCCTGTGGGGATCATAAATGCTTCCTATGATGTTATGAACAAGATGGTCTATTAGGGCCACTTTGATAAACGAATAAGGGAGGAATAAGAGGTCTTAACCTGAAGAATAAGAAAAAATGCAGTTTGGTAAGGCGGGTAGGTTTTCCCACCCCTAACCCGAATTTTCCTGGAATAACTAGTTCTAGCTAAAAGGTAGAATTAGTTGTTCTACCTTAACCCAGATACATATCAAAGTAAAAAAGTGAAAAAGTAGGAATAATTTATCTGGGTTTAAGTTAACCCGATTTTTCCTATTCTGTTAGCAAAGAGGCCCTTAGAGTACGGAGATTTGTAAAGGACTCACCTGCCATGGTTGATTGTGCAGGGATTTCGGTTGGCTGACCAGTCTCTTGTTCTGCAGATTGTGGTTGATTGTTTACCACAGGTTCTTCCTTGTGTTCTAGCAAGCTTTCATCAGCATCTTCCCTTTCCCTGATCACAGCAGTTTCATGTTTATCCATTGATGTTTCAGCAAACACCACATGTGGAGTTTCCTCCACGGTTTGATTTTTAACATTAAACACCCTATATGCTCTTGATGTTTCTGCATAACCCAAGAAAATGCCAATGTCACTCTTGGCCTCAAATTTATCTAAATCTGATTTGTCGTTATTATGCATATAGCATTTTACACTAAATACTCTGAAATATGCCAAGTTGGGTTGTTTACCTTTCAACATCTTATAATGGGTTTTCTTACTCTTTGGCCTTAACATGGCCCTATTGATAACGTGGCAAGTAGTGTTTGCTACTTCAGCCCAGAACTTCCATGGGAGTTGGCTCTCAATCCACATGGTCCGAGCAATCTCCACAATCGTGCAATTTCTCCTTTTGACAACGCCATTTTGTTCTGGGGTCCTGGGGGAAGAAAATCTGTGTTAGTCCTTCTTGATCACATAATTCAAAAAAGGATGAGTTTTTCAATTCTCCTCCATTGTCAGACTGGATGGTGGAGATTTTGAAATTACCTTCTTATTTTACTTTCCTAAAGAAATTTTGAAACATAGTAAATGCATCATTCTTGTTAGTGAGAAAGAAAATCCATGTGAAGCGAGTGTGATCATCAACAATCACATATCTATACCTCTTCCAATTAAAGCTAGCTATTCTTGATGGATCGTGTCACGCCCCGAACCTTTATTACAGTGGAAGACTTGCTCGAGGAACGCGAACAGTCGGCATGGTAAGCCTCTTACAAGAAAGAACGATCAGAGTGCAAGATAATCACACATAAGAATGCAATCGCACAATAATTACTCAAACTCCAACTTTATTTCATTAATAATCAAGTATTCAAGTACAATAACATTTTCATCCTTTTTCCATTCCACTAGACTCAAGAAACAAGAAATTACATAAACTCAATCTAAACATTGTAGACTTCCTAAGTCTTCACTCTCAATTTGATATGACTTTCATTCTCTCTCAGACCTGCTACTTATATAACTCGAATCCGAATTCGTATCACTTCCATCTCCTGAAAAAGATTGGAAATAGGTAATGAGCACACTTGCCCAGTAGGTATCTTCGCATCAACATGATTAGCAATGTTTAAGTAATTAGCTTTTTAGCTCTAAAGAATTTAGGTAAAATCATGCGAATGCGATCAATCATGCAAATAACCAAAGTAACAAGGATAATAGAATGAGCAAGTATGAATTAGCACGAATGTCACAAGAACATGATATGGTCTTTCATGAGCAAGAACGTCTCGAGAATGTACTAGCAAGTCACATAATCATCACTCCAGCATCCTTTACTTATGAGCAAGTACTTCGTGAATTTCTGTGGAATATCAAGCAATAGTCATGTACAAGTATTTTCATGATGCCGTTGATTTTCACTTGTTTATAAAGAAAGTACTCCCAACGTAATGCGACGCCAGTAACATCCTACCCCATGGTTTATAATAGTATGTTTCCGACAATCAGCCGAGGGGACTAGTATAGAGCCCTTGAACATAATCAGTGCTCGATCGCATCTTCAAGTATAAATCAAGCTATTTCCATGCATGTAACAATAAAGTATGGCCAAGTATGTAATAAGTTCAATAAGCTCATGATAACAATAGTTCAATGAATGAACGCTTCAATTAAGAAATACGAGTCAAGAATGACTTAAAACAAGGTTATGCTTATGGAAATAATTCGACAGCATAACGGTACATTCCTTATTTTCCATAAATTAAATTAAGTATCTTGAACAATATGACAAGTCCTAGACTATCAATAGTCTATCTAGGAACTTTGGAATATCAACCCTTAGGTCAAACCTCGGGTTAAAACACTCAAGAACTGTGACGGTCAATCAATGGGCCGTTACATGATCGTGACGGTCTATTCTTGATCCGTTACAGTGGGCTGAATCCAGAACCAATAAATTGGACTCAGTTTAAATGTGACGGTCATTTCTTGGGCCGTTTGATGAGCCTGATGGTCCAACATTGATCCGTTACATCTCCAAAAAACCAGAAACCATCGATAGTGTTTTCTAATGATTGTGCTTTTATGGTACAATCAACTCGGCGTCCTAGTGGGAATCCCAGGCTCGCGGAGAATTACGGAGGCTTTGAAACAAGATTTCCTTGTCCATTGGAGAGAATATTCAATAGAGAGGTCCTCATGTTCAAGATAATGTTCCTATAGTGCAAAGTGTGAACTAATGGCCATATACCGGAATATATGCCATGCACTTAAAGAAAATGACTCTATAGATAGAAAAGACTGGGAAACGATGTGAAACCATAATAAAACTCCGTCAATACATCATTTGAAATCAAAAATTAAATATAAACTATAAAGTTTAGCCAATGAAATTAACATAACTCAAAATAACTTCAAATGCTTGTAATCATGCAATTCCTATCATGAATCAATAAATAAACTCAAAGTCATGATATCAGGTCAAAACTTAGATAACTAGGCTTATTTATAAGTAGACTTGACTGATTTCCTTTCCGTCTTGAGTTGACAGAAAATAGTGTTCTAACTTTCTAGCATAGGCGCGTTACAGTCCGTGTGACGGTTTGTTGAGGGGCCGTTACAGTATGGTAACGCTCCTGTTATGGTGCGTCAGAGACAACAGAACAATTTAAACACAATAGAGGGTGTGACAGCTTATCGTAAGGCCGTTACAATCATGTGATGGTCCTACCCTCATCCATCAGAGCTTCTGCTGACAGTAAAGATAAGGAACTATGTCCAGGCAAGAAGAATCATAATCACTAGCTAGTCTAGCCATGATAAATGAAGTAAAGGCCAGGTATATGCATAGGTCGCAGTGAATAAACAAGATGATATCTTTTATTTTTGGTTAGGCTAAAGGTATGCATGTATACATGAATTTACTAAAACATGAAATTCACAATCTATAATGCATGAAATCAAGTCAAATCAGAGGGATTTTATCCCTAACGAGATCTTTTTGCTGTTCATGAGATGACCTACCTTTTCCTTGGGCTTTATACTTCCAATTTGGGTCATCAAGACACGCCCTAGTTCTCTTCTTCCTGTAGTTTTTCAGCAACTTCACATTGCCCTAACTCTCCAATCCCTTGACCTAAAGAGGTGAAATTTGGAGGGTAAGAAGATTAATCTAAGAGGAACAAAAAGTTCTAAAACACCGAACTCTAATTACCTCGTTTAGGCATCCTAATTCTTTGATCTCCAGTGGTCCTTTGCTCTAAATCCTAGGTTGCTATGACAGAATTAGCGACTTTAGAAGCCCTTATCTCATTGGTTACTTGATCTCCTAACATGAAATTTTGAGAGTTGTTAGACCTTAGTATTATAAACAAAAAGTTCCAAAGGATTTACCCGAATTTCTATCTCCTTACCTTGATTCTTAACGAGCCAAATGTAAGGGTCGCTCAGTTCAGAATTGGGTTCTATTTATTGGGATTTGGCTAGGGTTTGAGGATTAGATCGATTCTAGAGTCCTTAGTTGACCAAAACCTGACCCCTAAGAGTCCTTAACAACCTTACACATCCTTCTAATTAGGTCTCTAGTAGATAAAATCCCAAAGTTCCAATCTTTTTGCAAGTTCTTCAACTTACGGAATCAGCAAGGTGTAACAGTCGTGTCTAGGTGCGTTACACCACTGTAGCGGTTGCCCGATAGACCGTTACGTCCAATGTGTGCAGAGTTTCAATTTAATAAAACTCTTTTATTCATTTTATCTATATAATTATCTATCAAAATAGTATTTATCCTTAAAATTCGTGAATAGGCTAAATAACCTTCTAGAATATGGGCCAAACTGAATGGGCTTGGTCCTTAAACCTTTTGAGTCATAATTGAATAGGCTAGGCTAATTATTTAACACCATTGGGCCTTATAACCAATTTATTAGTTCAATAATCCATTTATTAATCCATTTAGCTCCTATCAATTCCTAATAAATTCTAGAAAATTCCATTTATAATCCAAAAATTATTTATATAAATTCTGGGGCACTACACCCTCCCCCACTTAAAAGAATTTGGTCCCCAAATTCAATACATGGATTGTGGAGAGTGTACTTACAATTGAATAATTCTGAGAATCTTTTTTGCATAACTTCTTCGGTTTCCCATGTTGCTTCATATGGCCATATTTTCTTCCATTGTATCTTGACCATAGGAATAACTTTATTCCTTAGTTGACGCACTTCTCATTCCAAAATCTTTATTGGTGTTTGCTCGTATGTCATGTCCTTCTGAATCTCCAAATTATCATAAGTGATAACATGGTCAGGATCATATACATACTTTTTCAGCATAGAGACGTGAAATACGTCATGAACTCATGCTAATTGTGGAGGTAAAGCCAGTCTATAAGCCACCTCACCGACCCTTTCAAGAATTTCAAATAGGCCAATGAACCTGGGAGTTAGCTTGCCTTTGATGCCAAATCTTTGAATACCACGACCCGGATAAACCTTTAGATATACATGATCTCCAACCTAAAACTCCAAGTCACGCCTTCGATTATCAGCATAAGGTTTTTACCTATCTTGCACCATCTTCATTCTTTCTTGGATGAGCTTAATCTTCTCTGAAGAATCACTTATAAGATCGGGGCCTAGGAATTGCTTTTCCCCTATTTCGTTCCAACATATTGGTGATCTACAGCTTTTTCCATATAAAGCTTCAAAGGGTGCCATCTGTATGCTCGCCTGATAACTGTTGTTATATGCAAATTCTACTAGAGGCAAGTGATCATGCCAAATTCCTCCAAAGTCAATAGCACAAGCCCTGAGTATATCTTCTACCACCTGATTTGTTCTTTCAATCTGACCATCAATTTATGGGAGAAATACTGTACTAAAATTCAATCTAGTCCCTAGTGAATGTTGTAGACCCTTCCAGAACTGCGATGTGAATCGAGGATCTCTATCATATATAATAGTGATAGGGACACCATGTAATTTAACAATTTCTTTTATGTATAATGTTGCTAGAATATCCACAGACCATCAACTTTTTATGGATAGAAAATGTGCAGACTTTGTCAATCGGTCTATGATTACCCATATACCATCATGTCCTCCTCTGGTCTTAGGTAAACCCATAATGAAATCCATCCCTATGCTCTCCCATTTCCACTCGGGAATATTCAAGGGATGTAATTTATCTGCGGGTCTAAAATGCTCTACCTTAACTTGTTCGAAGGTGAGACAACGGGACACGAAATCAGCTATTTCTCTCTTCATATTGGGCCACCAGAAATTTCTTTTAAGATCTTGATACATCTTTGTACCACCTGGGTGAATGGTGTACTTGGAATTATGTGCTTCTTCTAGGATCAATTTCTTCATATCCTTGTGATCCGGTACACACACTCGGCCCTTGAATAGCAATCTTCCGTCATTGGAAATAGAGAAATCCGATCTTTGTTCAATATTGGCTTTAATCTCTAGTAGTACGGGATCATCATTTTGTAGCTTGGCCAGATCCTCTATCAATGTAGGTTGAGCTCAGATATTAGCTATGAAATAATCTTCTTCCTTCATGTCAATATCTAAGTTCAACTGAGCAAATTGAGGAATAAGGTTAGTCATACTAATCATAAGACTTGATAGCATACCCATTGATTTTCTACTGAGTGCATCTGCTACAGCGTTAGCCTTGTCAGAATGATATTGAATAGCAAAATCAAAGTCCTTGAGATATTCTAACCATCTCCTCTGTCTCATATTTAACTCCTTTTGAGAAAATAAGTATTTCAAGCTTTTGTGGTCCGAATAGACCGTGAACTTTTCTCCATAGAGATAATGACGCCAAATTTTCAAGGCGAAGATAACAACGGCTAGTTCTAAATCATGCACGGGATAATTTTCCTCATGACATTTCAATTGTCTTGAGGAATAATAGATTACCTTTCCATCTTGCATGAGGACGCACCCAAGGCCAATGCCAGATGCATCCGTATATGCTTCGAATCCACCACCTTCGATAGGTAGTGATAGAATAGGAGATGTAGTAAGGTGATTCTTAAGAGTTTGAAAACTCTTTTCACATTCCTCTGACCAGATAAAAGGATTTTCTTTTCTTGTGAGTCTAGTTAAAGGAACTATAACTTTTGAGAAGTCCTTAATGAACCTCCTATAGTAACCAGCTAGACCCAAAAAGCTTCTTACTTCTGATACAGTCGTTGGCCGGCTCCAATTTTTGACAGCTTTCACTTTCGAAGGATCCACAACGATACCTTCTTCGGAAATAATATGGCCTAGGAATGAAACTTTCTTGAGCCAGAATTCACATTTGTTAACCTTGGCATAAAGTTTATGTTCCTTAAGTGTTTGCAAAGCTATCCTCAGATGTTCTTCATGTTCCTCTTTTGTCTTGGAATATATCAAGATGTCATCGATGAAGACGACAACAAATTGGTCCAGATATAGTTGAAAAATAATGTTCATAAGTTGCATAAATGCTGCTGGGGCATTAGTTAACCCGAACGGCATTACCACGAATTCATAGTGGCCATAACGACTCCGAAAAGTCGATTTATAGATGTCTTCTTCTTTAATTCTAAGCTGATGATAACTTGATCTGAGGTCAATCTTGGGGAAATATTATGCTCCCGAAATTTAATCGAAGAGCTCGTCAATACGCGGCAACGGATACTTATTTTTGATTGTCAGTTGATTCAGTCACCGGTAGTCGATGCATAGCCTGAGAGAGCCATCCTTCTTCTTGACAAAAAGAACCGGCGCACCCCAAGGGGATGTGCTAGGTCTAATAAAACCCTTATCTAGTAGTTCCTGCAACTGCCTCTTTAGTTCCTTGAGTTCTGTGGGGGACATCTTGTAAGGGGCTATA
Organism: Amorphophallus konjac; assembly: GCA_022559845.1. Classification (NCBI taxonomy): domain Eukaryota; kingdom Viridiplantae; phylum Streptophyta; class Magnoliopsida; order Alismatales; family Araceae; genus Amorphophallus; species Amorphophallus konjac. The sequence continues at coordinate 240,072,533 of CM040124.1, forward strand.
GAAATAGGTGCTGCTCCTGGAATGAGTTCAATAGTGAAGTTCACTTCTCTCTCGGGTGGTAAACTTGATAATTTGGATGGGAATACATCTGGGAACTCATTTACAATAGGGATGTCTACTATGATGATTTCTTTGGATTCCGTAACAATGACAGAAGCAAGAAAAGCTTCACATCCTTGCGAGATAAGTTTGCAAGCTTGAAGAGAAGATATGATAGTGGGGTGTTTCTTTTACTTGATGTCGAGGAAATAAAATCTTGGAAGACCAGGTTTTCAAAGGGATATAATCCTATTTCGACAGTTGATATAAGCATCATGATGTACAAGTTAATCTACCCCTAAAATGGCATCATAACCTTTCATGTTAAGGCATACTAAGTTTGCGGGGAGATTATGACCTTCTACTAGCACTTCACTATCAGGATAATATTCGGTAAGCTTAGTTCCTGATCCTAAGGGTGTGGTAATAGCAAGATCTGAAGATAGAGGAACTAATGCAATTGGTAATATTTTTACAAAAGTAGTGGAGATAAAAGAATGAGAGGCACAAGTATCAAATAGCACAAATGCAGGACGAGAACGAATTTGAAGAGTACCTGAGAGAAATATAACAACTTGTTATTTCTCATGAAATTTGGCAAAAATTAATCTTAAAGCTAATTAACTATCTTTATCCCGGGCTCTAGCCAGTTCTCGCATGGGTATGAAAATTTCTTCTTTAGTTCATAGGTAGGGTTAGACTTATCCTATGACATGATTCTTCTTCCTAAGTCCTGAGACTTAGGCTCTGATACCAACTTAACTGTCACGTCCCGAGCCTTTATTACAGCGGAAGACTTCCTCGAGGAACGTGAACAGTCGGCATGGTAAGTCTCTTGCAAGTAAGAATGATCAGAGCGCAAGGCCATCACACATAAGAATGCAATGGCACAATAATTACTCAAACTCTAACTTTATTTCATTAATAATCAAGTATTCAAGTACAATAACCTTTTCATCCTTTTTCCATTCCACTAGACTCAAGAAACAAGAAATTACATAAACTCAATCTAAACATTGTAGACTTCCTAAGTCTACACTCTCAATTTGATATGACTTTCATTCGCACTCGAACCCGCTACTTGTATAACTCGAATCCGAATTCGTATCACTTCTATCTCTTGAAAAAGATTGGAAATAGGTAATGAGCACACTTGCCCAATAGGTATCTTCGCATCAACATGATTAGCAATGTTTAAGTAATTAGCTTTTAAGCTCTAAAGAATTTAGGTAAAATCATGCGAATGCGATCAATCATGCGAATAACCAAAATAACAAAGATAATAGAATGAGCAAGTATGAATTAGCACGAATGTCACAAGAACATTATATGGTCTTTCATGAGCAAGAACGTCTCGAGAATGTACTAGCAAGCCACATAATCATCACTCCAGCATCCTTTACTTATGAGCAAGTACTTCGTGAATTTCTGTGGAATATCAAGCAATATTCGTGTACAAGTATTTTCATGATGCCGTGGATTTTTACTTATTTATAAACAAAGTACTCCCAGCGTAATGCGACGCTAGTAGCATCATACCCCATGGTTTATAATAGTATGTTTCCGACAATCAGCCGAGGGGACTAGCATAGAGCCCTTGAACATAATCAGTGCTCGATCACATCTTCAAGTTTAAATCAAGCTATTTCCACGCATGTAACAATAAAGTATGGCCAAGTATGTAATAAGTTCAACAAGCTCATGATAACAATAGTTCAATGAATGAATGCTTCAATTAAGATATGCGAGTCAAGAATGACTTAAAATAAGGTTATGCTTATGGAAATAATTCGGCAGCATAACGGTACATTCCTTATTTTCCATAAATTAAATTAAGTATCTTGAACAATATGACAAGTCCTAGACTATCAATAGTCTATCTAGGAACTTTGGAATATCAACCCTTGGGTCAAACCTTGGGTTAAAACACTCAAGAACTGTGATGGTCAATCAATGGGCCATTACATGATCGTAATAGTCTAGTCTTGATCCGTTACAATGGGCTGAATCCAGAACCAATAAATTAGACTCAGTTTAAATGTGACGGTCGTTTATTGGGCCGTTAGATTAGCCTGATGGTCCAACATTGATCCGTTACATCTCCAAAAAACCAGAAAGTATCAATAGTGTTTTCTAATGATTGGGCTTTTATGGTACAACCAACTCGGTGTCCTAGTGGGAATCCCAGGCTCGCGGAGAATTATGGAGGCCTTGAAACAAGATTTCCTAGTCCATTAGAGGGAATATCCAATAGAGAGGTCCTCATGTTCAAGATAATGTTCCTATAGTGCAAAGTGTGAACTAATGGCCATATACCGGAATATATGCCATGCACTTAAAGAAAATGACTCTATAGATAGAAAAGACTGGGAAACAATGTGAAACCATAATAATACTCCTTCAGTACATCATTTAAAATCATAAATTAAATATAAACTATAAAGTTTAGCCAATGAAATTAACATAACTCAAAATAACTTCAAATGCTTGTAATCATGCAATTCCTATCATGAATCAATAAATAAACTCAAAGTCATGATATCAGGTCAAAACTTAGATAACTAGGCTTATTTATAAGTAGACTCGACTGATTTCCATTTCATCTCGAGTTGACAGAAAATAGTGTTCTAACTGTCTAGCATAGACGTGTTACAGTCCGTGTGACGGTTTGTCGAGGGGCCGTTACAGTATGGTAACGCTCCTGCTATGGTGCATCAGAGACAGCAGAATAATTTAAACACAACAGAGGGTGTGACGGCTTATCGTAAGGTCGTTACAATCATGTGACGGTCCTACCGTCATCCGTCAGAGCTTCTGCTGACAGTAAAGATAAGGAACTATGTCCATGCAAGAAGAATCATAATCACTAGCTAGTCTAGCCATGATAAACGAAGTAAAGGCCAGGTATATGCATAGGTCGCAGTGAATAAACAAGATGATATCTTTTATCTTTGGTTAGGCTAAAGGTATGCATGTATGCATGAATTTACTAAAACATGAAATTCACAATCTTTAATGCATGAAATCAAGTCAAATCAGAGGGTTTTTATCCCTAACGAAATCTTTCTGCTGTTCATGAGATGACCTACCTTTTCCTTGGGCTTTATACTTCCAATTTGGGTCTTCAAGACACGCCCTAGTTCTCTTCTTCCTGTAATTTTTCAGCAACTTCACGTTGCCCTAACTCTCCAATCCCTTGACCTAAAGAGGTGAAATTTGGAGGGTAAGAAGATTAATCTAAGGGGAACAAAAAGTTCTAAAACACCAAACTCTAATTACCTCGTTTAGGCGTCCTAATTCTTTGATCTTCAGTGGTCATTTGCTCTGAATCCTGGGTTGCTATGACAGAATCAGCGACTTTAAAAGCCCTTATCTCCTTGGTTACTTGATCTCCTAACATGAAATTTTAAGAGTTGTTAGATCTTACTATTATGTACAAAAAGTTCCAAAAGACATATCTGAAATTCTATCTCCTTACCTTGATTCTTCACGAGTCAAAAGTAAGGGTCGCTCAGTTCAGAATTGGGTTCTATTTATTGGGATTTGGCTAGGGTTTGAGGATTAGATCGATTTTAGAGTCCTTAGTTGGCCAAAACTTGACCCCTAAGAGTTCTTAACAACCTTACACATCTTTCTAATTAGGTCTCTAGTAGATAGGATCCTAAAGTTCCAATATTTTTGCAAGTTCTTCAACTTACGGAATCAGCAGGGTGTAATGGTCGTGTCTAGGTGCATTACACCACTGTAGCGGTCGCCCGATAGACCGTTACGTCCAACCTGTGCAGAGTATCAATTTAATAAAACTCTTTTATTCATTTTATCTATATAATTATCTATAAAAATAGCATTTATCCTTAAAATTTGTGAATAGGCTAAATAACCTTCTAGAATATGGGCCAAACTGAATAGGCTTGGTCCTTAAACCTTTTGAGTCTTAATTGAATAGGCTAGGCTAATTATTTAACACCATTGGGCCTTATAACCCATTTATTAGTTCATTAATCTATTTTTCCCTTATAAATTCCTAATAAAATCCAAAAAATTCTATTTATAATCCAAAAATTATTTATATAAATTCTGGGGCACTACAGACCGAACAAGTAATATGTAGGAATTCAAATGGAGTAAGTGATAGAGGATCACTTCTAGATTTGAAAGTTTTTCTAGTCTACTTACCTCGAGAGCAAGCTTTACAAATCTGATCAACTTTTGTGTAAGCCAGTTTAGGCAATCCTTTCACCATTTGATATTTGGACAGTTTGTGCAACGTGCCATAGCTAACATGTCCCAGCTGTCGATGCCACAGGCCTGCATTACTGAGTTGACTAGTTGTCAGGCACATTCCTTCAAGGCTAGGGGCATCAAGGTCTATCATGTAAACATTATTGACTCTATGTCCTGTAAAAAGCACAGATTCAGAGTCTTTCTCAAGGATTCTGCATTCATTGGCGTCAAACATTACCTTGTGACCCTTGTCGCACAGCTGGCTTATACTAAGTAGATTGTGCTCAAGTCCTTCAACGGCATCACATTTTCAATTGATTTAGAGGGATTCTTACCCACGATGCCTGTGCCAATTACCTTGCCTTTATCCTTACCTTCAAACTTGACTTGGCCTCCTTCCTTCTTGATTAAATGGCTAAACTTCTTCCTACCTCCCGTCGTGTGCCGTGAGCAGCCGTTGTCCAAGTACCAACGGTTGTGATGAGCTGCTGGGCAATTCTACATAGAAAATATTAGGCAGAGGTCTTTGGAACCCAACCACATCTGGGTTCATAGTCAGAGCTGAAAGTATGCAATAAATTCTTTGGAACCTAAACTTGCCTGAAAACTTTTGTTCTATGACCAAACCAGTACGGGTTATTAATGTTACCTGGTTGGTTGCATGTATGACAAGGAAATCTCTTGAAGTTCATGGGGTGTAAGTTAGGCTGAGATTGGTTTTGTGCTTTTTCAAAGCGGCCATGTTTCTTATGCTGACCATAGATCTTCTTCCTTTATTGTGGTGATTTTTCTTTTCAGAGTGGTAGGCTGTTCTGCGTCGAGGCATATCCCAGGTGCTTCGACCTAAGGGGCCCTGGGGGGTATTGAAGCCTCAACCTAGTTGTCCAGACCTTTAACCTCGCCTCTTGGCAGGCTTGTGCTGAATCTGTGGCTTAGCACAGTTGGGTCTGGTCTGATGATTGTGACCACGATCTGTGTAGGATGATGGGTGGTGGTCTCTTTCATGGATTCTTCAACAAGCAATTTTCCCTTCCCCTTCTTAGGATAGAAGGAAATAGTTTTGAGCTCAAAAGGCCTCTTATTAGTAGGATTGAAACCAAACCCTTCCTTTTTGATATTGACCTGGGTACGTAAAATAACATCTAGATTAGACTTTCCCAGTGTCATTTTTTCAAGGGTAGATTGTTTATCTTTCAACTCTTCTTTAATTCTTTCCAAGTTCTTTTGCATCACAAGATTAACAGTGTTAATGGATTTTCCCACTGCTCGCATCTTGGTTTAGTCAAGCTCAATTGTTCTTTAAGAGCAACACTTTCTTCTTTTAAGACCAACAGATCTGAGCAGGTGATTTAAGCTTGTTTTTTTGTTCTTCATTTTCAACTTTTATGGTTTCCAGCTCCTTGTTAACAGGATTATTTTGAGCAAGAGAGTTCAGTTTCTTCTTCAATTGTCTATTCTCCTTTCTATACATTTCAAATTTCTCAAGTAACTCTGCATATGCATCTTCCCAATCTTCTACTGAGAAGGTCTCGAAATGATTTCTTACCTGATCCTCACTGTCGTCAGCCATGAAGCAAAGATCGTCTTCATCTTCATCCAAAGAGAGGCTTTCATCCTCCTCTTCTTCATCGCTCCAAGTGGAGACCATAGCCTTGGGCTTCTTTCCCTTGGCCTTGGTCAGCTGCTTCATCAACTTAGACATTCTCCTCGCATATGTCCTGGTTTCTTGCACTGGTAGCAAATCAAAGTACCAGGCTTCTTGAGTTGAGTAGATTTGAAGTTGGGATTTCTACTTACCTGGGGGTTCTTCTTCTTCTTCTTGAATTTACCTCTTCTTCTTAGGAAATTATTGAACTGTCTAGTGAGCATAGAATGGTCCATCAGTGATGTCTCTGGGAGGTCATCTTCATCCTCTTCATCTGAGTCTTCTGCGTTCTCAGACACCTTGAGCCCACAAATCTTCTTGGGTTTAATATCTTCCTCACTTTGCTTGAAGTTAAGCTCATACGTCATGAGCGAGCCTATAAGTCCGTCAATGGTCAGTGTAGATAGATCCTTTGAATCCTCAATGACAGTGGCCTTGGTGTGCCACGCTGGAGTGAGAGATCTGAGGATCTTCCTGATAAGTTCAGTTTGAGCATATTCTTTGCCAAGAAGTTTCAAATTGTTTGTTAACTGAGTGAATCGTGCATACATTTCAGAGATAGATTCTTCTGGCTTCATTCTGAACATTTCATATTCAGAAGTTAACAGATTGGCCTTGGTGGCCCTTACTTCAGATGTCCCCTCATAGATTAACTCAAGTCTATCCCACATTTCTTTTACTGATTTACAAGTGGAGATTCTTTAGTATTCTGTGGGGTGGATAGTGCATTGCGTGATATTCATGGCGCTCCAATTAGTGGTGGATTTTTTGATCTGATCTGGGGTCCAGGTGTCATCTACCTCGGGTAAGACAAAAGGACCTTTACTAACAACACGCCCAATCTGGTGATCCTGGGCATGCAGGAAAACTTCCATTCAGTTCTTCCAGTAGGGATAATTAGTACCATCGAAAAATGGCGGTTTATTGATGGCCTGGCCCTCAGCTATATAGCTGCGAGGGAGACTCCCATCGGATCTCCATGGGTCATTGGACCACATCTCTAGGAACCTGCTCTGATACCAAATGTTGGATGGCTAAGAGTGGATCTAGAGGGGGGGGTGAATAGATCCGAGTTCACAATGAGCACTTTTTTAAACGATGATCAAACCGAGCAATGATTAACCAGAACCGAAGTACAAATCTGGACTAAAGAACACTAAGTTGGTCAATGAAATGGAAAGAGCTAAGAGCTTGATGAACCTGTGAATAGAGGTAGGAGAAAATGATTGAGCACAGCACACCATAACACATGATTTTTAGGTGGTTCAGCTGTCCCCATACAAGCCCACGTCCACCCCCTCCCAATAGGGAGAGGCTTCCACTCTTTGGCCAAAAGATGGTTAACCATACACACACACACACTGTCGCATCAACAGACACGGGGGCAAGCCCCACACGAGGAGCAAGGTCCTCACCACACACACACGGGGACAAGCCCCAACGACAGGTTTGTTTAAGGAAAAAGAAAAACAAGAGAAATAGAGAAAATGAATGTGCTTGCTTACAGGTACAATGAGTCCAGATGAAGAACCGGCACCAAGAGTGACAGACCGAATGTTAACAGTGCAAAGGAATCTGGGCTGGCTTCACTAGTTGCTGACTTCTCTTCCTCCTTTTCTTTCACATGGGCTTAGCAGGCACTCATCTTTCTTTTCTTTCTCCCTCTCTTTCTTTTGCACTTGGAAGGGTTCAGGCTTCAACCCTTGCAGTAGCGACAACAACAACGGCCTTCTTGCATGGAGTCCTTCCTTTTTATAAGCACAATCACCCCTCTCAGAAGATGTTCCAGGCTGAATGTGATTGGCTCTTCATAAATAATCATTTGTCTTCAAGGACCTTTTGTCTTGGCAGCTTTTGGTTGGCCAAGGAGGTAGCAGAGAAATTTTCTTCCATTTTGTTACTTTGGTTGACTTGAGAAGGTGTGAGAGGAGCCTCCCAAGAAGGATCTGTCGCATCTCCTTTTTCTACAGGTAGGACAGTCAGGACGTCCTTTTGTCCTGAGAGATCTGACTGAGAGAGCATATGATTGGGTGGAGGCAAAAAGGTGGGTACCAGGATTGGTGACTATTCCTAGAAAAGGTAGCTTACTTTTTCATGGACAAAAATGACTGATATAGAAGGCCAATGACGACAGGAAGGTTGACTGAGCAAAGGTACCTTTCCAGACCTCAAAAGACGTGAATTTTGGCATTTGTGGTTCATATTTATGCTCTCTTGATCCAATTCAGAAAATGCTGCAGGTTTACTAAAAATGGCCTTGGGAGCCGCTCAGTGAGGCATTTCGTCAAACATGTGCTCTTCTCCATGAGGTCAGTGCAGATTGGCTTGGCATGGCTTATGAGGTCGACCTGTCTCTTCCAAGGTTGGAGTAGATTTGGAACTTAACATACCCAAGTCTGTGCATATTTCAAGGTCGGTGCACATTTCAAGGTCGACGCTTGTCAAGGTTGGTGCACGTTTCAAGGTCGGTGCACATTCCATGCTACATTACAAGCATGTCGATGCATACCACAAGGTCAGTGCACATTTGAAATTCCTTCATTGAGGTCGGTGCATGTTTCAAGGTCAATGCACAATACTGTTCCAACACATACAGGTCGATGTACATCATAGGCATATAAAGGTCGATGCTCATGAAGCCAAGGTCGATGCACATCACTGTTTAAAGCACACAGGTCGGTGCACATCACTGTTTGAAGTAGAAGTAGGTCGATGCACATCTGGTCCTCACTTCATTAAGGTCGATGCATATGTGACCAAGGTCGATGCACATCACTTGTTTGAAGCAGATGTAGGTCGATGCACATCTGATCCTTGATTCAGTAAGGTCGATGCACATCACTTGTTCACTTATTTGAAGCACACATGTCGGTGCACATCACTGTTTAAATCAAATGAAGGTCGATGCACTACTTCTGAAGCTCATCTTGGCTGATTGCCTATAAAGGTTGATGCACATCTCTCTGAGGCATATGAACGTCGAGGCACGTCTTCTGTCTGAATCATAGAGGTCGACGCTCATGGAGAGCTTTCTTCAATAAGGTCGATGCACCTTTTCTTTTTGCATGAGAAGGTTGATGCACATTCAGCATGAAGGTCGATGCACATGAACCGTTTGGCAGAATGTCTTCATACCTGGACACATAAAAGGATGGCATGAATTTCTGAGCCAGTTGGCTAATGACTCATGGTATGACATCATCAAACCACCATGTACTTAACAAACTTGAGTAATCTAAAGGAAAAGAGGAAGAAATAAAGCCAAGATGATGAAAAATACCGCCGTCATCTTCGTGCCGAGCCTTTGAAGGGACCGCCCCGCTTTGGAAGTAGACGTCGCCTTAAGAGGATCGATGAAGAATCTCTACCTTTGGATTAAGATGAATATAGGAGAGTGGGAGATAGAAGAACAAGAAAAGAGAGTTTAAAATAAAAACATGTGATGTGTGCGTGAGTTAAAAATAGAAGGAAAAGAGGGCTACTGTGGAAGAAAAGCACAATGAAAACTAAACAAAAATAGAGTGTAGAAAGAATTAGGATAACATAAAAAGGAGTAAGAATTAGGAGTTAGGGAAGAAGAGAACAGTGAAGATCAGAGAGAGAGGAAGAAGTTTTGTGAAGAGTGAAGAGAGAGAAAATGTGAGGAAGAGGGCGAAAAATGTAAAGGAACAGAGGTGGGTTGCGCAGATGAACAGTGAAAAGCACAAGACAGAACCTTGAAAAACTGAGAATAACTTGAAAACGAGAGAGAATTAGAGGGAGAGGAAGAAGAAGAAATTGTAGAGAGCTTAAAAATGGAGGACTTTGTAGAAGAAAGCAATTTAAAAAGATGAATAAAAGAGCATGAAAAATAGGCTAAGAAGAAGGCTAACATCCCCATCGGTCTGCTCTGGCATCTATTTATACTGTTCATAAACCTCTCACGATCGTGACTTTCTAGATTAGCTTGAATCTGACTTTTCAGCATCAAAGATTGATCAAAATAGGTATCACGCCATAATTAGAGTCCTCCTTTCCTCAAACAAGAAGAGATAAGTCCAAAAATTGGAAGATAACTATGATCGGGGCATGCCATTTCCGTTTCTGCCACTCATGAAAATGGCGACTGGGGCGGTAGGCACTCATTCCTTTATGGGACTGAACAGGCGGTCACCCATTCTTTATTTCCTCTTTTTGACATTTTTCTTTTTCCATAAATCAAGGATTTAGCTACTGTACAAACAGGCACTCATTCCTTTTTCCATTTTTCTCAATTTTTCTTCTGATTTGTCATATAATAGAATGAGCGCCTGCTTGGTCGGCCGCTCATTCTTCTCCAATGAATTAGTGCCCGAGTGGACGGTCGTTCATTCCTCTTCCTTTTTCAGCTCTTTACTTTTTTTCTATTTTCATCAAATGAATGGGCGCATGCATACACGATCGCACATTCTTTTTCCATAAAAATGCTTCAAAAATGGCGTCTGATCCACCGGTCGTAATTTCATGAAAATTCATAAAATTTAAAAATAATTATCATTCTTCATTTCAAAATAAATTATAATAATTGTGTATTTTCCTAAATATTTCTTACACTGCTATTTTGACTCAAAATTGATGATAAAATCATGCAAACTCAAATTAATGGTGAGAATGAGATTTTTGCTATATTATGCACAAATATGCTCGTTAAATGTTCAAAAGTGATGAATGTGATGTAAATTATAATATGAAATATAGCACTTATCACACCCCCAACTTACTCATTGCTAGTCCCTTAGTAATGTAAATAAATTAAAATCTAGGACCAATAAGAGTTTACAAAGTTCATATATTTTTATCCAGCTCTTCCTTTACAGAATCAACCAAAGATTAGGAATCCAGAATCATTAATGCACACTAGCCTTATGTAGGAAATTTATGTACATCATTAAGAATTCAAATAAAAGTTCAGTAGCACTTGTGCATGTGAAATACTAAATGCACAGCGTAGATAATTACATCCCCCATTTACTATTCCAAGCAAGTGCCTTTCAACCCTGCACCTCCTAGATCAGAACATTAAATATACTAGTTTTTTATCTGCCTTATTACTTTGTCCCTTTGGGATCTTTTTATTTTTCTACACACATGATGCTGCACTACCCTTCACTGTTTAAAAGAAACCTCGACTCTTGTCTTAGGAGAAGCAGACCCGGTTACACAGATCAAGGTTTCCTTTTCCATTTGATGCGAACCTCAATACGTCTTAGGTGAAGTAGGCCCGGTTACTAAGATTCGGGGCATTTTTCATGGTGTTTTTTTTTCTATAATGTGCTTTTGCACTTATTTGATAGAACTTGGCAGAAAGCTTTTTCAAAATAACTCTTTCTCAAGAAGTGGAGAGTATCAGACAACATTCCCAAAATAGCAGAAGGCTTGCCCTGCTTGTTTCATTAGCGTGCAAAAGTGATTTCTTTTTCTAAAGTACACATGAACTTTAAAGAGATTCTTAAACCAGTTTTCCATGGCTAGATTGAATAAAATTTTCGTCATCCTTCTCTCTAGTCTTTTCTATTCTAGAATTACTTTCAATGAGAGCATGAATCAAGAAAACTCAGTCGGGGATTTCATCTTTTCTCTTTCATGCAAAATGCAGGACAATATGATCAATGCGGGACATCATGCAAGAACTTCTGTCAGGTTGTACTATATGCATCATGAAATTTCTCTCTCCCCCTCCCCCAACTTGAATGACATTATCCTCAATGGCATATGTCAGTAATAAAAATAACAGAACAATGTAACAATAAAGATTGCTGAGAAGGAAATAGACAACCTGATATGTGGGGTGAAACTCCATTATTGATGTGGACGGTAATAACTCCATCTCCTTGGCTCTTACCTAACCACTGAAAAACACACTAAAACAAAACATCAAATAACAAAAAATCATGGGTTGCCTCCCAGAAACGCTAAGTTTTTCATCTTCAGTCAGACGCATGAAAGCCCTATAACCAACATGTAGATTTAAGAATGAGCCACCACGCTAACTTGTCATCATTGAAAAATGAAGCATTATACCACAGCAAGACGAGATTGAGCATGATTGCGTAGGGGCAAGATTGGTTGTTATCACAATTAGATTGATCATGCGATGCATGGGTTAACAACCATACTTTGAATGGGGTGGCCTGCGGTAAATATCATGATGGATCAGTTAGGCCAAAAGGATTCCCCTAATTAATGACAAGAAAACTTTCTTCCCATTTGTGGTCTTGGTAAGTGTTAAAAATATTAATGATGACCTTATTATCAAGCAAAATATCTTTTTCTACCTTAATTTTAGATATTTCATGAACATTAGTGAGGTGAGAAGGGATCAAAGGGAGAGGAGTTTCAAGCAATGGATCAGTGTCAAGGAGACTAAGAGAATCAACAGTGAAAGACCAGGGTGGATTCAACTCAAAAGGACCATCCCAATCATAGAATGAAGGAAGAACATTGCTAAGGATCATGTCATGAATGACGAAATATTCCTTCTTAAGGTCTGTAGAAGGTGCGGATGAAGCGATGCAAACCTCATTACTATTGACAGAATTTTGATCATCCTCAAGTGTGGACTTGTCTAGCATCATGTCGAGGTGAGGAAAATCAGGAATGGGAGGGGCATCAAAAGATTCCACCACAAGTTCATTGTCCAGGAGGCAAGGAAAATGAATGTATTCCTCGATACAGTGATGTTCATGCATTTCAGGTGGATTCAACTAATCGGCTTGAAGAATTTCAGAAAGATATCTAGGATTGCCATGGTCAGGAATGGGCGAGAGCTCTATCTTCTCCTCCAGGTTAAAGGTTGCCTGGTCATAAAGATTTTCATGTGAAAAATTCAACTCCTCATTAACCCCAGTTGCATTATTCAAATAAATGCTCAATTCTTTTTCTATCCTCACTTCTTCTTCCTTCCCATCTTCAAAGAGAGTTCTATCAAATTCAGGGAGAGGCATTTGATTCTAGATCTGATGTTCATTTCACTCTTCTTCTCTTCCCAACTTAGACTCCTCATTATTTTCTTCATGATTATGCTTGGCCATCACAACTCGAGCTTCACTAGCTTTCTCCAAGTTCTCCTGATATGGCCACCCCATATACTCCTCATCACCAAAAACTATTTGAGAGTTGTTGAATTGAGGATTTATGGATTGACCATTCAGGCTGGTATTATAGTCATAATTAGGAAATAGATTTTTAAAGTTTTCAATGGGGAGGCTAGCATGTTGGTCCATTTCGAGCTCTCTATCAAGTTGGTTAAGGTGGGCTTAGATAATTTGGCTCTGAGCTTTAATGGACTGCTGATTGGCCAAGAGGAGTTGAGTCATTTGATTAAACCTATCCTTGAAATCAGACTGTGGAGGAGCTGGATAGGTTGAGTAGCACTCAGACTATGGTGAGTAACAATCAGAATAAAAGTCAGTATGGTACTGAGGTAGTGGGGAGTAGATGGGTTGTCCTTCATGTTGGGCTTGGTTGTAAGGAGCATTTGAGTAAGAAGCGCAATCTGAACAGTGTGAGTTCGAAGGACTTTGCATGGCGTCTTGATAGGGTGCCCAAGAAGAAGATTGTTGGTTTTCCCACCCAGGATATGGATATGTGTTAGAGTAAGGGGTGAAAAAATTCGATGGCAATTGTTGTGGTTCTTAGGTAAGAGATGGATTGTAAACCCCATTGTGGAAGAATGAAGGATTTTGATGATATTAGGTAAATGAGAAATTTAAGTTCAAGTGGCCCGCATGGTTTAGCATGTGTTAACCTCTCAATTTTACTACTAGGCCCTAACAATTATGGATGTAGGGATCTCCTACCTTGCATGTAATGAAAAAGGGCCCAAAGAAAGATTGATGTTTTTTTTGGCACTCACTATCAAATTGGTCCACCGGCCAGGTAAGAGGTGGGGTTGTGGGAGACTCCCCCTACATTCGTAGAGACCTAATTAAGTAACCACAAGCCCGCTTAGGCATTTGCCACTTGATGTCTAGCCTAGACACCGATTTTTCAAAATAGTAATAAATTTTAAAACTCTCCTCTCTTATTTGTGTGACCTTCCAAGGGCAATCTAACTTCAAGGTGCTTCTTGGTATAACTTGTCCGGCGTCTGTGAGGGAATCCACGGGTGTGGGGATTTATGGAGGTCTTAGAAAAGAAGATTCCAATCCAAAGAGACAGAATGTTCAATGGAGAGGTCCTTCCAATTCAAGAGGGGTGTAAGGAACCTAACTTGCTCTTGAGAAGGGGAAATAGAAGAGAAGAGAAAGATTTTTTTTAAAATGATGATGCAAGTAAATAAGAAATCAACTAAAATGCACAATGCATGAAAGAGATGCAACTAAGATGAGAGCATGATAACATGATGAGATTTTTTTTCTGATTTTTTTTCAAATACTTTTTTTGTTATTTTTTTTAAAAAGAGAGATGGATAAAAGGTAAATATCAACTAAAAACACTAATCAACATGTAACCTACTGAAGAATAAAGCCAAAAATCATGCTTTCGGTGTTTTTCTAGTTTTTTCTAGTTTTTTGGATTTTTTACGAATTTTTTTAGATTTTTATGTGATTTTTCAGAAATTGAAAACATAGAACCTGTACCTATGTTTATGACCTTTAGCGATGTTTGATTTTTCAAGATTTTTCAGCTTTTTAAAATTCCTGCTTCTTGTAGTGACAGATATAGGCTTTTAACGACGCTTTCTGACTTTCTGCAACATACGATTTTCTGTGAATTTCAGTTCCGAATTTCCATTTTCTTTGACTTTCTATTTTTTTTTCTTTTCCTGTAAAATAAAAATGAAAAAAAATCAATATACAAATATACACACCAAACACAAGAATATCTAACTATAAAAAATCATTTTATTTCCCGACAATGGCGTCGAAAATTGTTGTACACAAACTCGTCGTTTAAAAGCCATACCACAATTTTAAAAATAACCGAACTCACTCCCTAAAAAGATATACAATCTAAGTAGAGTGGCAAGAACGGGTCGATCCCACGGTGAAGAAAATTTCTTTTTGAAGCAAGTTGGAAAATCCTTATGTTTTGAAAACCAAGTTTGAGTGAGTTTAAACTAATGAAAAGGAAAATTGCATGAACTTGAGACTAAAAATAAACCTAACTAAAGAATATGAGAGGGTTAAAGAAGAGAAATTGGGAAGGAGATAGAAAGAGAAAGTAAAGAGCAATTGCACAAATTGAGTTTTTATTGCTAAGAAAAGAGTACAACTTTATGAAAACTAAAATTATAACTTGAGTAATTTAAAGGAAAAGAGGAAGAAATAAAGCAAGATGATGAAGAATAGTGCCGTCGTCTCCATGCTGAGCCTTTAAAGGGATCGCCCCGCTTTGGAAGTAGACGTCGCCTTAAGAGGACCGATGAAGAATCTCCGCCTTTGGATTAAGATGAATATAGGAGAGAGGGAGATAGAAGAAGAAGAAAAGCGAGTTTAAAATAAAAACATGTTGTGTGTGCGTGAGTTGAAAATAGAAGGAAAAGAGGGCTACTGTGGAGGAAAAGCACAGTGAAAACTAAACAAAAATATAGTGTAGAAAGAATTAAGATAACATAAAAAGGAGGAAGAATTAGGAGTTGGGGAAGAAGAGAAAAGTAAAGATCAGAGAGAGAGGAAGAAGTTTCGTGAAGAGTGCAGAGAGAGAAAATGTGAGGAAGAGGGTGAAAAATGAGGAGGAATAGAGGTGGGTTGCGCTGATGAATAGTGAAAAACCCATGATAGAACCTTGAAAAATTGAGAATAACTTGAACACGGGAGAGAATTAGAGGAAAAGGAAGAAGAAGAAATTGCAGAAAACTTAAAAATATATAACTTTGTAGAAGAAAGCAATTTAAAAAATTGAACAGAAGAGCATAAGAAATAGGTTAAGAAGAAGGCTAACATCCCCATCGGTCTGCTATGGCATCTATTTATACTGTTCATATACCTCCCACGATCGTGACTTTCCAAATTAGCTCGAATCCGACTTTTCAGCATCAAAGATTGATTAAAATAGGTATCTTGCCATGATTAGAGTCCTCATTTCCACAAACAAGAAGAGATAAGTCTAAAAATTGGAAGATAATTATGATCGGGGCGTGCCATTTCTGTTTCTGCCTCTCATGAAAATGACGATTGGGGTGGTGGGTGCTCATTCCTTTATGCGACTGAATAGGAGGTCGCCCATTCTTTATTTCCTATTTTTGGCATTTTTCTTTTTTCATAAATCAAGGAATTGGCGACTGTACAAATAGGCGCTCATTCCTTTTTTCAGTTTTCTTGATTTATCTTCTGATTTTCTATATAATAGAATGAGTGCCTACTTGGTCGGCCGCTGATTCTTCTCCAATGAATTAGCGCCCGAGTGGACGGTCGTTCATTGCTCTTCCTTTTCCAGCTCTTTTCTTTTTTTCTATTTTCATCAAATGAATGGGATCCTGCATACACGGTCGCACATTCTTTTTTTTTTCATAAAAATGCTTCAGAAATGGCGTCTGATCCACTGGTCATAATTTCTTAGAAATTCATAAAATTCAAAAATAATTATCATTCTTCATTTCAAAATAAATTGTAATAATTGTGGATTTTCTTAAATATTTCTCACACTACTATTTTGACTCAAAATTGATGATAAAATCATGCAAACTGAAATTAATGGTGAGAATGAGATTTTTGCCATATTAATGAACAAATAAGCTCGTTAAATGCTCAAAAGTGATGAATGTGATGTAAATTATAATATGAAATATAGCACTTATCAGGGAGGAAACCCATATCAAACCCATGAAGCAACCCGATGTGATTGACTCACCAAAAGAACCCCGAGGAGGGGAATAATGTTAATATAGCCCTTGGGTAGCCCAGGGCAC
This sequence comes from Amorphophallus konjac, assembly GCA_022559845.1. Classification (NCBI taxonomy): domain Eukaryota; kingdom Viridiplantae; phylum Streptophyta; class Magnoliopsida; order Alismatales; family Araceae; genus Amorphophallus; species Amorphophallus konjac. The sequence continues at coordinate 240,089,311 of CM040124.1, forward strand.
ATTCTGCGCTAGAACGAAAACCCGAATGGCAACACATAGATAGTGCAGGGAGGAAGCGTGGTAGGCAAGAAAGGGAGTAATAAGACGCAACAAAAATATTCACGCCCAAATGCTATTAGATTGCCAAGGAAAGGCCAGTATACTACATTTGCGAGCACGGCCCGACGTTGCTGCCCGGAGACTGGCCATCATTTGTACATGGTGATATTGAAAAACAGAAGCATACAAAGGGGGGCAGATGCTATATGGAAAGGACGTTCGCCGAGGATGGAGAACCCAGGGCTCATATCATCGCCCATTTACATTACAAATCACAAGGGATTTTGAAAGGGGAGAGAGAGACAATCGAAGCCTTTCTCACGAACCCACCTCTGTTCTCAGACTAAAACAGAGTATCAAAAATGGAAGCTTCTCTCCTCGCTCTGGGACTCTCCTCTACAGATGGATCGGGTGGCGGCCGCTCTGAGGGCTCTCTCTCATGGGCTGACTTCTTCTTCTGCAAAACCCTCTTCTCAACCTTTTCTTTCTTTTCATCGAATTCACCCTTTTTATAGGGCTATGTCTGTTGAGATTAATCCGGCGTGGCGAGGGGTGCGCTGGATTTGGGTTGGGCAACGCACATTTTCGCGCCGCTTTTCATGGCACCGGGTAGAGATCTAGCCCGCTGGTTTAGGCGGTGCCGGATCCACATGGTCGTGCCGTTTTAAAAGCCCTTTTATGCTGTTTATTCGGGTCGAGTCTGTTTGTGGATCCCGGACTCACTCCGGAAGCTATTCCGAACCCCCAGCTTACTCTGGCCTTGCTGGGCCCTCATAAAATGTATTATGGAGGTGATCAAACTCCCGATTAACAACTTTCGGTGCAAGCTGTGCTCTTAATTCGGTCACTCTGATTTTCCTGCTGATATGGCCTTCGAAAACCCGTATGGTGGGACCAGAGGCGTCTCTTCAGCTCGAAAGGCATTTTCTTCAGGTGGTGGGCCACCAGGGGCATTTTCATCCTCGCGGACGGGGTTTGTTCGATGCGACAGAGTCGACACCACCTTGTTAGCTCTGGGTTGCCGTCCAGCATCACCCGGCTCTGAGAAATGAGTTATGGAGTCCCTCCTTCATATATCCTAAGGCTTCAGCAGTTCGAGTGAACCTTCTTTGTTGATTTCCTTTGGCTTTCGTGCATCGGCAGGCCGCATTCTCCCATCATTCAGGCACAATTACCATTCGATTATATTTTGGGTGCCAACAGGGTGGAGATTGAACTTCCCCCCAATGGTTGACGATGACATAATCACTGCCTTCATAAACTTTCTAGACCACGAAAGGTCATGTCCAGTTTTCATTAACTTTGCCTTTGGGATTGGCCGCCATGACTTCTCTTTGCTTGACCATGACTAGGTCTCGTTTCTTGAATTCGCGTTCTTTGACGAGTTTGTCAAAGGCGCGGGCCATATGGGCCTGATACATATGTATATTCTGCTGGGCTTTGAGTCGATGTCCTTCGAGATCGGAGAGTTACTCTAGTCTTCTTTATGTGTTGGTTTGGTCATCCTTGACCAATTCATGCTGGATTGCAACCCGTAACGAGGGTATTTCCAGCTCTATCGAGAAGATCACTTCTGAGCCGTACACCAGGGAGAATGGTGAGCAACCTGTCGGGGTCTTGTACATGGTGCGGTATGCCCACAGTGCTTCATACATCCTGTCTTCCCAATCCTTCTTGCTAGAGTTGAGCATCTTGGCAAGGAGGGTGCATAGTTTTTTGTTGAAGACTTTCGCTAACCCGTTTGCTTGCGGGTTGTAGGGAGTGGATGTCCTCCAATCACTTTTGAATTTATCGGCCAATCTGTAGACCTTTTGATTCTGAAAATGGCTTCTGTTGTCGGAGACAATTCGATCGGGCACGCTAAATCAGAATATGATATTTCGACAGGCAAATCTGGCTACGATTGCTCCCATCACTTCTCTTAGAGCCACAACTTCTGCCCAGCGAGAGAAGTAGTATGTCACCGCTAGAATGTATTTGTATCCCGATGAAAATGTGAGCAATGGGCCTACGACATCGATGCCCCATTGAGCGAAGTGCCAACTGGGGGCCGTTGGATGCAAATATATCGAGGGTCTCCTTAGGATTGCAGCATGCTGCTGGCATTTATGACATGACTTAGCAAAGTTGCAACAGTCATCGAACATAGTTGGCCAGTAATATCCCAACTTCTTGATTTCAATCTTCATCTTTGGCCCAGCGTGATGGGCACCGGCTGATCCAGCATGAACTTCCCTCATGACCGTCCAAGCCTCTTCCATAGATATACATTGAAGGAGGACCTTTCTTCTGGCATCTGCCGTAGTTTGAAATGGGGTTCCGTTTCTGACTACATAAGAGTCTTTCATTATGATCAATCTGATCTTTTCTTCCCTCTGCTTGGGCAATTCTTGGTGTTTAAACCATTTCATCAAGGGCTCCCTCCAATCAGGAGAGCTGACTACTTCTGCTGTTGCAGCTTCACATTCTTCTTCTTCACCGAGCTCCTCTATCATGTTGGGAACCTGGCACCTGTTTATCACTGTTATGTTAAGGGATTCACCTGGCGGGGCCGCCAATGAGCATGCTAATTTTGCTAGTTCATCTGCCTGGGCATTTTGACTTTGGCCAACATGGCCTATTTCAATGAAATAGAATTGCCGCATGAGCTTCTTCGCCTTGGCGCAGTACAAGAGTAGCCCGAGCTTCCAGATGTCAAACTCTCCTTGTATCTGTTTGACAATCAGCATTGATTCGCCAAACACTTGCAGCATTCGAATCTCCATATGGAGGGAAATCTGAAGACCGATGATCAGGGCTTCATATTCTACTTCATTGTTCATCCACGGTTTGTTGATCGAGCATGACATACGCAGCACTTCTCCTTCCGGGGATTTGAGGACGATGCCTGCTCCGGCCCTTACCCTCACATGCCTCATTTGGGAGGTTTCAGTTCGGGATGCTCCGTCAAAGTATAACTGCCATACGGCTTGATGGACTTGGTCCACTTCTAAGGTTTCATCTTCCGAGAGCTCCGTGACGAGAGGGGAATCCTCAGGCACAGGGTGTGCCGCAAAGAAATCTACTATCGCCTAGCCCTTAATAGCCTTTTGCGGTACATATGTGATATGAAATTCCATCAAAATGACGACCCACTTTCCCAGTCGCTCTTTCAGCGCCAATTGGGACATGAGATATTTGATCGGATCGGCCCTTGATATGGTTGTATTTCATGCGAGAGCATGTAATGCCTCATTTTCTTGGCTGCAAAGACCATGGCAAGGTAAACTCTCTCGATCGGGGTTTATTTTGCTTCCACCCCGACCAATCTTCGACTGAGGTAATAAAGTGCCTGCTCCTTTCCCTCGTCATTATTTTGGGCCTGCATTGCCCCCAGTGAACATTCGGTGGCGGCTATGTAGAGAATCAACGGCCGCCCTTTGACAGGTGCCCCCAACACTGGTGGGGTCTTCAAGTATTCCTTCTGCTGATCAAAAACCTTCTGGCATTATCGATTCCAACTGAACGACATGTCTTTCATCATCAGCTTATGGAATGGCTGACATCACCCAGACAGGTTGGAGATGTACCTGCAGATATAGGCCAATCGACCCTGTAAAAACCGCAATTCTGTTAAGTTCTTCGGAGGCGGCAGCTCTTGAATGTCCTTTATCTTGGAGGGGTCTATTTCAATTCCTTGGCATCAGACGACGAAGCCCAGAAATTTCCCACTGGTGACGCCGAAGGTGCACTTCATCAGGTTTATTTTCAGCTCATATTGCCATAGCCTTTCAAAAATAATTCTGAGGTCCCCCAGGTGATCCTCCCTCTTCTTGGTCTTGACTACCAAATCATCAATATAGCATTCAACTTTGCTATGCAATAGCTCATCGAATATTTTGGTCATCGCCCGCTGATATGTGGCGCTAACATTCTTGATGCCAAAGGGCATCCTTCTGTAATGGAATATCCCCTTGGGTGATCGGAAAGCCGGACGATCCATTCATGAAAGATAAGGCTTCATGGCCAGTGGTGGCATCTATCATAACTTTAGTGATGGGCACTAGGAAATCATCTTTCGGGCGGGCCTTGTTCAGGTCCCGGAAGTCGACACATATCCGGATCTGACTGTTCTTCTTCTTGACGGGCACAATGTTGGCCAGCCAAGTAGTGTATTGGTTTTCTGCCACGAAGTCGATGTCTATGAGCTTGTCGACTTCCTTGCAAACTTGGCTTATCAGTTTCGACCTCATTCTCCGGGGTGACTACTTCACTGGTTCGGCCTTGGGGTCAATGGCCAACATATGCTGAGTAATCGCCGGGCTGAGGCCTGGCATTTCTTTGTAGTTCCAGGCAAAATAGTCTCGGAACTCTTGGAGGACCTTGATGTGTCGCTCTCTTTCTTCTAGGAGAAGGAGGGCGCTGAGGAAGATTGGCCTGGGGTCATCTTTTGTACCCAGATTCACTTCGATCAGCTCATCAATAGTGGCTTGGCCACCATCTTCTATCTCTGGGGGAGCTGGTTGTAAATCAATGAAGCCTTCATCTTCTTCTTCAGCCTCGAGGGCTTCATAAATATTTTCTTGTATCACCCCGCTCAGTGGCAGGGCTTTGTCAGCTTCTTTCCCTGGCTCGGGGATTGGTGTCGATGCCGGCAACATGGCTTCCGGGCGACTTGAAGATTGGTTCGTGGGTGATTGGTTCGTGGGTGAACCACCCTCAGGGGTAGTAGGGAGCTTTTCAACTTTCTGCTCCCGTGGAGTATCATTGGAGGTTGTGGTGACCTCGTTGCTAATGGATTCCCAACATCTGCAGGGGGCATCGGCTTCCGGCTCTTCCTGCATCATTGTATAGGGCTTTGGGGTATCTCCCTGGCACAAAGGGCCACATGATCTCTTCATGGTCTTCTTGATAATTATCATAGACCGGCTTCGTGGGGCCTTCACCCAGAGGGGTGGAAAGGGATGCTTCACCTGCTTGTGGGCATCTTCCATCGGCGGGGCTTGCGACCTCCGTGAATAGGGAGACCATGTGGACCTCGCTTCTATAAATGCCCGCATCATGCGGGCGCGGTGGGTTCACTTCACATTTTCCCATCCTCAGTTCGCCCCTCCTGATCAGGCCTTGAGCGATATTTTTGAATACATATCAATTTTCAATAGGATGCCCCATCACCCGGTGATAAGGACACAATCGGGGATCATCACTTCGTTTGACATCCTCTGACCTTTTGGACTCTGGCAAGGTAATCTTGCCATAACGACAAGCCCATTCAAAAATCCTTCGAGTTTTGTCTCTCGGGAAGGAGTAAGACCTCCTCATTTTCTCTCGCAATGAGGCCGATTGATTGGTTGAAGGATTGGCTGCCCCCTTCATCTTTTCCTTCGAATGCCCAGAAGCGCTGATGTTGACATATTCGAGTTTGTTTTCTTGTTCTACCAGGGTGGTGGCAGAGTAGTATTTTTCTAGGAAGGTTTCAATATCAGCCGCTATCATGGCCAATTGATTAAGCGATTGGACGTCGAGGCCGACCATCCGCTGCTGAATCTCTCTCTTTAGACTTTGTCCGCAAACCCAAGTGGCAACCCGGTGGCTTAACGAGGACTTGCATCTCGCATAGAGGTTTCTCCACCTTTTGATGTAGTCCAGGACATGCTCATTGTTTTCTTGCATGTGGCTGTACAAATCTGCCCTGGTCACAGGGAAGTGCTTCGGGCATGGGTGACTGCATCGCTGAGGGAGGATACCCCCTGCTGGGTCAAACCAGCGCATACTTATTTCGGCTAGTTGCTTCTCCAGCCTTCTGATTTCCTACTGCAGCCCACCGAACAATGAGGGCAGTGCAGAGTCACATTGAGGGAAATCCGCTTCAGGGTATCTTGAATCGGCTGGGCTTACGACCTCTGTGAGGAGGGAGACCACATGGACTCCCTTTTTATAGACACCTGCTTCATGTGGTTGTGGTGGGTCCACTTCATAGTCCCCCATCTTCAATTTGCATTTTCCGATCAAGTCTTGTGCAATATCCTTAAAGACATAATAATCTTTGATAGGGTGGCCCAGGATTCGATGATAGAGACAGAATTCAGGGTCATCACTTCTTCTGGCATCCTCTGGCCTTTTGGGCTCTAGCAAGGCGACCTTGTCATAGTGGCAAGCCCATCTAAAGATCCCCTGAGTTTTATCCCTCGGGAAGGAATAATGCTTCATCATCTTCTCCCGCAACGTGAGGACTCGTTCCGCCGGCCTTCTAGTTGAAGGACCGGCTATTTCCTTCGCCCTCCTACTGGAATGCATAAAAGCATTAAAGTTGGTGCTCGGGGATTGATTCTCCCATCCTGCCGTGGTTGTAGGGGAGCATCCCATATTCATGGGTCTGTCTTGCTGGAGGCGGATGCCCATAGTTAGATCAGACAACAGCTCGGTCATTTCAGCAAACTATGCCTCCAATATCTTGATCTCCTACTGCTGCTCATAGCATATTGCGAACATAACAGGGTCGTATCCAAAGAGTGGCTTGGACCACTATCTTCCGTCCTGACGTCTGGCGGGGGTGGTAGCACCCTGTCACCATGACTATCTAGGATTGGCCCCTCAGAAGTGGACGGGACTACCCCTATATCCCTACTTGGAGGTGGGTTCCAGAGGAACACTTCTTCATTTTGGGTTTCGCTGGCTGGAGGCATATGTTGCTCTTGGCTCTTTGCTTCCTGTGCATCTGGATATTCTGGGGGATCGTCATAGGCCAGAGCCGAGACAGCTATCACGTCTGCTTCATAGAACTGGTGCAGGGTTCCGAAAACATCGAGCAGATGGCATTCAAACACCTTAAAGGGGTGTAAGTCTGCAAATATTCTTTCTTCTTTTCCATTCCGGGAGTACTTAATGCACTGGTGCAGGGTCGAAGACACTACTCGATTTTGGTGCAGCCACGGTCGACCGAGCAATGCTTTATATTAGGTGTCGACGTTGATGATGTGGAACTGCACCTTGGTGGTGAAGTCTCCCAGTGATAGCTCGAACTCGGCTACGCCCATGGGGACTTCAAACTTCTGGTTGAACCCAGCTATATTCATGTCCCTGACCTCGATCAGGTGCACATTGAAATAATGTTTTTGGTAAACCCGATAGGGGAGTATGTTTACTGCTGCCCCTGGGTCGACTAGGACCCTGTTTATAGGCTGGCCGTTCAACTGCCCCCTCTTGTACAAGGGTCTATTGTGGCAGGCCGAAGGCAGGAGCATGTCTTCTTTGGCGAAGGTAATGGCCGTTGTTGACTACATTTCGGTGAAGCAGCTCTCGTAGTGTGTTGGGGTTTGCAAAGCCATAATGATAGCCTATCGGGTTTCCTCATCCAGAGAGAGTATCTCCCAAACACTGAATCTTGCCGGGATCCTTTTTAACTGCTTCAATATTTGGGCACCGGCCCGGACATTAGCTAACTTTGCTTCTTCGGCTTTGCTGTGCTTGTCATGTTCTGGTGCCGAAGGAGTCGGCGAAGAGGATGGTTTATCTTCTTCTTCGGAGGCCGCCCGATCCTGACATGCTTGGTCAGCTGGTTCTTCTATCTTCATGGGCTGAGCTGCGGGGGTAGTGCCCTTATCATCTTTGTTCGTCGAAGGTGGCGTTCCTGAGTTGGGGGCAAGAGTACTCTTGGCCTTCGACCCGGACTATTGGTATGGTTGTTTGCTCTCCTTTGCGAGCAGAAACTCGGCGAACGAGGGTACCACTTCTCATGCTGCATCTTCAGGGTACAAGCCCGATGGAGACGGGACTCTCGCTCCTTTGACTTCATGATCAGGGACATGGTATGGTTGTTCTCCCCAGAATAGTATATTGTGATTGGCCGGGGGCGGACATCCCCATCTCCTCCCAGATCTTTTGCAAAATCTAGGATCATCTTTCCTCTTAGCATCACCGGGTCTCTTCGGTTCCGGTAGAGTGATTTTGTTGTATTTGGTGGTCCATTCAAAGATGACCCGGGTCTTCTCCTTTGGGAAGTAATAAAGTATGTTCATTCGGGTCTGCAAGGAGGCACCTTCTTGTTGTTCAACCGGTTTGGCCAGAGGAGTGCTGGCTATTCCTTTATCCTTGCTCTTCTGCTTCGCGAAATCCTTGAAGTCGACAGTGTTGACTTCTTTGGGCACGGGCCGCTTATCGGCTGACTTCCCCTTTTGGGCTGAGGTCGCCGGTGTGGAAGAGTACTTGGAGAGGTAGGACTCGATTTCCACCACCACATTATTTAATCGATCAAATGACTTGATCTCATTCTCGATCATCTTCTTGAGAACTTTGCGCTTCAAATTCTGCTTGTAGATTTGAACCGCATCTTCTTGGTGTGGCGGGCGCCTATATCTCATGTTGAGGTTCTGCCATCTCTTGATGAATTGCAGGGTAGTTTCATCATTCTTCTGCCTGGTTGCATAGAGCTTGGCCATAGTGACCTCCCTTTCTGTTACATGGAACCGCTCCCGAAATTTCCTTTGCATATCTGGCCAGTTGTTAACAGACCTTATCGGCAAGTTCGAGTACCATTCGAAGGCGAGCCCTGTGAGCGAGGACCCGAAGAACTTCAACAGGTACGATTCATTAATCACCAGATCGCCCATCACATTGATGTAATAGGCTATGTGTTCCTTTGGCGAGCCTTGGCCATTGAATTTGTCGAACTTTGGCGGGTTGCTGACGTCAGGAGGCAATTTTTTCGCTGCGTGATGGACAGGGTAAGGCACCTTGTACACATCAAATGAGGCATATTCTTCACTACCATGATTGGCCAGCTTCATTTCAGCTATATGCTCGATCATGAGCTTGTTAGCCATTGTCGGATCCACTACTTCTGGGTAGAAAAGAGCTTACTGCATCTGTGGCGTTGCCAACACTGTCGCCTGGGGTATAGTGGCGGTGCCTTGGTGCTAAGGACCCGGAGGGGTTGTTGGGGCCGTGCCCCCAGCATAGTTGGGAATCAGCTGAGAAGCCGTCATTTAGGGTGAACCCTCAAATTCTTTGACGTCATGTCAGGATGTTTCTGGAGGAGGCTGGACCTGCTTCGAGGCAAAAGCATGCATGGTCAATTCGCCCACCTATCTTTTCAGAGCTTCGATCTCCTACAGGTAGGCTTGAAGCAACACCAATATTATCGGATCGGGGGTAGATGGGCTAGGAGCTTGGCCCCCCCTTCCATTGGAGTATCTAGAGAAGGTGTCGGCCCCTCTCCTTCATCTTTAGTGGTGATCACGTTCACCACCATGGCGACCGCATCTGTGCTTGTCTCACCGGTAAGGGCTTGTATTACCTCAGTTGCGGCTCTTCCCCTTCTAGTGATGGGACCTGACCTATCAGCAAGCCTGGCCACTTCTTCTTGGTTTTCGGGGAGGGCCTCGTATTGGCTGGCCACTCCGGCCATATTGCAGGTGTAGACCCACAACTTCTTGTTTCTTCAGGTCGCTTTCTTGGTTGACCGTGTAGGGAAGGTTAACCTGTCAAACACTGAGATTCTCGACACTACTTCTCCATGGAGGGGCGGCCCATAGCATCCTAACTCCGCATCTTCGATGTCCTCCGAGTTGACTTGTCGCTCTCGGTTTCTCTCCGCATCATTCATGGCTTCTAAGAGCTACTGAGTTCCCAGCATGGTGTTTCCAAGGTCGCGGAGATATCCCCGCATGGCCTGAGTGATGTCATCTTGGCCATGGGTAGGGTAGACAGTTGGCGGTGATGCTTTCACTGGCGATTCATAGGCGAGGCACCTCTGCTCGTACACCCTGCTGCATCTCCCTTCATTTGAATAGATGTTCGCCTGCTGGTCATGAGCACGGAAGGCCAGTCTTTGAGATGCTTGAGCATGTGCCTCGACCTTCTCTTCTTCGTCTTCCTTCTTCTTTTTCTTGATCCGGTAAGTCCTGACAGGCTCTTGTTGGGTTGGGGCTGGGGCCCGCCTCTTGGGCACCCATGCTTGCTTGAATTTTGTCGGCCTCTAGGCCAACTTTTGCTTTGGTACGGACCTGGTGTGGTCCTCTCACTCCCGGGCTAGCGCTTGGAACTGATTGCTCGCCGACAATGTCGGGATCACCCTGTCAGGCGAGATTGTGGCCTGGCGGTCATTCAAGTACACCCGGGCTGCTCCGATCATCACGGATTTGCCTGAGAGGGAAAACCGACCTTGCGGCGTGCTGGCAGTCCTTTTCGCCACCCTCCTGGCAGCCGAAGTGCGCTTCTTCTTCACTTCAATGTGGTGGACGTAGCAGCCCACCACCTTCACGGCTTCGGGTGTCGCCTCCATAGCGGCGACGGCTCGGCCTCCTTGACGTCCAGGAGGTCCACGAACATAACCCCGAGGAAGTTGGGGAAGCCAACGACAGGGGGAAAGTCACCGAACTGGATCGGCACTGCTAAGTAGCCATGCTCTGCATGGCTCGCCACAACCAACGGACTGAAAGTGACAACCATTGGCTCTTCAAAAATGAATCCCTCCTGCAATGTCAAAAATGTGGAAGTTAGAATTTCGGAAAAGGCCCCCTAGTCTCAGCGAAGAGATGAGAGGAGATTTAGTCCCACCGGGCATGCCAACTTGTTGGACGCACTTTAAAATATGGGTGTTATTGGTTATAGCTTTTATCAGTTTATCATTTTATCAAGTGCGAGGGCGTACCAGTCACCTAGGTGACAATGTGTTCGGGCTTCGAGACTGGAGTGGTCCGAAGCCCAGGGTGCGCTCCGTCTGACTGACCAGACGATTGTGGGTATCGGGTTGGGATTGAAGACCCGTTGTGCCATAAAGGTCACGGCGGTAATTACATCCCCTCAGAGAGGGGAAAACCTCTGATTAATCGCCAAGAAAAGGGGCCAAATGGCCTAAACATCAATTTCTATGAATGGAGTAAATGGCATGTTGAAAAGCATTAAAATCCCCCATAGTAGGGTATGGAAAGATATTTGGAGCCGTTTCGGTCGTAAATCGACCATTTGATGTTCGGACGAATGGCCGGATCGAAAACATCACATTCACAACGGTAAGACCGGAGCACGTGTATGACGGGGAACGACATGTTAATATTTGAAGAAAGAAGCCCTAAGGCTAAATCCCAGTCGAAATGGTTTAAATTCGGTGGATTATCGACCTGAAACGAAGCCACGACATGACCATAATGGGGGGGGGGGGGTAACATCCGGGGTCGAGCACACTCCGCGAGGGCGCCTTTGATATTCCCTCCTCGTAGGGTTAAGGCGGTAGGATCTCCGGACAAATGCCATTTGGTCTCTTGACGAGGATGACCTTTTAGGTTCGTCATTTTTTTTGTATCGATATCTGTGGTCTATCATTTCTTCCTTTATTGTTGTTTCACTGACCTTTTTTGTCTGAGTTGATGTTCATTTGTATTTCGTTGTTGTTGTTGTTGATTTCTTTCTTTTTTTCCTTTTTTTTAAGGAAAAGGGGTTCGGTCGACCGAAACCTCTGTTCGGTCGATGGAACCTCCCAGAAATGGGGGTTCGGCAGGCTAGGTCGATGCAGCTGAGTGCTGCGTCGACTCTGCCACGGGTCGGTCTACCGACCTGGCTAGGTCGGTCGACCGATCTGGCCAGAAGCAGGGACATCTAGTGGGTAGGTCGACCTATCCAGGCTTAGGCAGAGATTTCTTGATCTTTGTGTAATTTTTCTCTTTGGGTTTCATTTTTCATCTCGCCTTTTAATATTTGTTCAATGCACAAAATATGCATGAATCATACAAGGATGATCCTCATATTAAAAAATGGTATGATCCCCTTAGAGCATCAAATGTTCAAGGGGCAAGATGTATGCCACATATAAACCGGGAGTGCAGGAATGCATTTTTTTGAACTTTGCATGGAAAATGCAAATGGGGTTTCTTTTGATTCATGAGGTGTTTTCTGAATGTGTTAATGCTAGTGAAGCTTGTATGCAACCTATGGAATGCATGGAGACTCTTGGTGGATATATAGCCCTCATGGGTAAGGGATACACTTTGAGGATCATGCAAATATGCGAATTGATAATATAGGGACGCACTATTTCTAAGTTACACAAATGGGATTTCCTTGGAGAGTAATTCAGTCATGAAGCATATATGGATGCACATGAAATTTTGCTTATGATCGCCTTCTGGATTCGATCATGAAAGGACACATGCATATAAATGCATGTGAAAGAAGGGAGGGACATGATCATGCTGTGCAAAGAGAAGTGTAGTGGGGATTTCAGTTTTGAACTGGGAGTTGAAGCTTTATGCCCATCATTCAATTCAGCTCATGTTCATTTCCCCCTTTTTTTAGGAGATTTCAGGAGACTATGTTTGATCATTTGGAATCCATCATGCGTGAGCTCATTTTGATTGCCATTTCTATTTAATGGTTTATTCGTGAAGAATTCTGGTTCAGGCTCTAGATTGAGCTTCCTTTTTTTCTGATCCGGGGGGGATTGGGTCCCCAAACCCTTGCCTCCTTCATTTTATCTTGTTTCATAAGACTTTAGCATACTTCCTAAATTAGATTGGCTGCTACTTTATTTTTTTGTTCAAAACTTCAGTTTCGATCTTGAGAAATTAACTCTTTGTGTTCAGAATTCAGTCCCCATCGGGCTTCTCAATATGATTTCCAACAAATTCATGGGACTTAGTATGCTCATCATCTTTTATTTATGTATGTCAGTCCAAAACTTGGATATTAGTTCCTTCAAATTTCATCATTCTTTTGTTTTGCTTGTTCTATTACCACAGTTTTCAGAATTGACATTTGGCCACCAATTTGTGATAGCTTTTCCCTCAGTTTAGTCATCATCGTCTCCTTGTCATTAGCCTTATGATTAGTTCAAGTTTCCTTGGCGAAAATTCGGCAGCACCTCCCCTAGACCCGGAGCGTTGGGGGGTATAAATAGGGGACGCACCTACGGAGAAACTCCGATATGGCCCCCAAACAAATAGGGATGCGCACGGAAGTGGCAACATCTCGTCACTCGTTTTGGGCGCAAAGAGCTCGAGGGCTAGCCTACAAACGACCCCGCCGACCCATGGGCCGCCACAAACTCGTCGCCGATCCGTAGACTTTTGAGCTATCACCGTAAACGGCCATTGATGTTCACTCCCCAAAGGGAAGCCGCCCGGGGTCCATGTTAAGAGGTAACGAGCCCCCGGGGATCCATGAGTGATCAAGAGCCTTACAAATCCAGAATTTACAAAAAGAAGCAAAAGGTTGTTTTTGGGATTAAATCCCATGTTCCTCACCCCCTTAGAACCATGGCCATTGGATCGGTCCAAGTTCTAAAATGGGGTTTTGAGAAGAAAATCATGCTCGTGGCAAGACAAAGGAGATGAATGTTTGGCTTCCGATGGTTGGCAACCTGGGGCCACACTCATGGAGGGGAGTGAGCTCCAGGCCAGTGGCCTTCGTGATGGAAATCACCGGATGGGTGGCTTGGAGAAATAAAAAAAAAGGGGGGGGTTTCATCATGTCTACCATAGGAAAAGTGTAGAACACCAAAAAAAACAAATGTATCATATCTATATGTATACGTATATGCATATGTATATATACATGTATATATATGTGTATATACCGAGGGGAACGGAAATCAAACATCATGCAAATTGAGGAAGAGAGCAATACAGCGGATTGTGTATCATACATATATATATGCACATATGTATTATTGGGAAGTAGATGAGCCTGCAAAAAAAAGATGAAAACTAGGGTCTAGGGGACCCGCGCTTCATTGATGTGGGGTATAGATGTTTACATCTTGGCCAATAGAAGGCCTTACAAATCACACAGAGAGAAGAACAGAGAAGGAGATACAAAGAAGCCCACCCACCTATGAATGGCTCTCAAACCCCTCTACTCTCTCTCTCCGCTACCCTCTTCTTTTTTAGCTTCGAACGCTCTGGATGGGAGTCTCTCGGTAGGGTTTCTTCTCTCTGACCTTCCAGGTTGTCCAAGGAGAACTCAAGCTTCGCATGAGCGCTTCTTTTATAGGGGCTGGAGACTTTGTTTTAGAGGGATGATCTTCAGATTTTTCTTTTTCCTGTTGGTTCCTTGTTTTCTGGTCCCACCATCGCTGCCCTCCATGCTGCATGCTACGATGTCGTTCGGATGGTGATGTTACTGCCGCTGGTGACGTTGCTCCGGATCCTATTACTACTGCTATAGCCATCGCTGGAAGGGGCGAAGCATGGGCACAGGGAGAGAGAGGCAGAGTAGGTAGAGCAGGAAGAGGGGCTGCTCCGGTGCCGTATGCAGGGCTTTGAGTGTGGAGGATTTTTCTTTTTAACTAAGGCAATACTTAGGCAGATCCGAGGATCAGCTAGGCATTTTATTAATATAACAAAAAGGAAAGGACAACAAGCAACTAGAGCTGAAAGATAGACGCCCTACGTAGAGGGGACTATAAAACATAAAGGATAGGCTCAAAATAAACAAAAAATACAGCCACAAAACAAAAGTAACGAGAGCCCAACAGTAGGCGAGCTATGGGCGATAACGGGGATTAGATCTGCGGCGGGAGCTCCAGGTCACCCTATGATGGGAGGAATAGATCTCCCAACCTTGATCATCATTAGCAACATCAGGGTCTGATTGAGCCAAGGCTGCAGCTTGGGAAGAAACAACAGGGGGCACCGCTCCAAGGGGAACTTGCGAGGGGGACCGCATGGCTTCCGCAAATGACCGACGAGCAGTAAGTGAGGCTACTAGGACAGATGATCGGTGGATAACTTCGTCACTAGGCTGGCTGGGAGAGGCCGAAGAAGAAACAACAGTAGGGGCAGGAGGCACGACGACGCCCGTGGCAGGAGCTACCAAAGCAAGCACCACATGATGGGGCTTCAGAGATGACGAGGATGGCAGCACACCACCCGCCAAAAATGCTTGCACAGGGAGAGCAATAGCAGAGGCCAACGCAAGCCCTTTGCCACGATCAAGCCCAGAAAGAGGAGAAGCAGGAACATAAGCTTGGACATCGACCACCCCAACGTGCACACCAGCAGCAAAATCTGAAGGAGAGACATCCCTAGGAGCGCCAACGAAGGTTGCAGCAGCGAGCACAGCACCACCAGAACCTGGCGGAGTTGAAGAACCAGTAGCAGCAACGGACGTGGTCGACTGAGAGGGAGACCATGCGGGAGCAGCAACATCAAGGGAAGAAAACTAGGAAGGAGAGCCATTTGCAGGAGCAACCCCGACTGCAGAAGAAATTGTACCACCTTCAGCCAAGCCATCCTCTTTCACGGACGGAGGAGTGGGAGAATGAGCAATAGAAGCACGGACAGCATTAATGAAAGAAGCAGCACCAGATCCAGCCATAACATCAGTAGGCATGATCGAGGAGGATGGAGCTGAAGATGCCCTTGGAGCGAGGGTGGCGGGAACCACCGAAGAAAGTAGACAAGAAGATGGTGCAATAGGGATCAACATCTCAGATCCTGGGGGTCCTTGGTTGTTGTCAAGAGTCGATGCATGGCCATCAGGGGCAGGAAGACCACTGCCATCCAAGCATTGGAGGGAGGAGTCACCACGAGGAGCATCAGGATAATCACCACCCACGTCCACATTAGAGCCGCCAATGAGAGATGGGAGAGGAGCTTCGTCAATGGCACCATCCATAGCAGAGGCCGATGCCTCAGTAGGAAAATGTTCAGCAGTAGGAGCAACGGGCATCGGCCGATCAAGAGAGATGTAAACACTAAGGGCAATAACTAAAGATGAGGGAATGGCTGGAATAGCGTTGTCTAAGGCATGGCTAGGCACCTCTTCAAGTGCATGTTCGAGAATAGACGTGGAAGGTTGCGTAGAGGGGCCATCTAGACCATTAGTGATGTGGCATAGCCCTGGGATGATGTTAAATGACTTGATGAGCCTGGGACCTAGACCCGCAAGCATACAAGGACATTCACGGACTAACGCTAGCAGCTCACTCGCACGGCGCGTATGATCTCCCGATAATGATCGGGGGATGATGGCGAGGGTCCAAGGTGGGACCCAATCATTCTAAGGGACTTGGATGGCTTTGGCGGACCCCTAAGGGTCTGTGACTCCCAACTTCATGGGCGGCCGGCATGCCGGGGCGTGGGTTTGGGTTGGCTCTCCTCACGGTCCTCTTAGTGTGTGAGTTCGGGCTCTCATCTCTCCGTCCCACGGGCCTCCAAGGCAATACTAAGCTAGCAAGGAAATCAACCAGCCAAGGTAGGACCAGACTCTCACCTGACCGGTGTGAAAACACCGATCCTGATCGGAGACGTGGGTGAGCCGGGAAGCGTGGGCCCGCGCCCGCGCCCGCACGCTGCGTTGGTGGCACTTGACCTGAAAATAAAATTGTTACAGCACTATGCCTCACGCAGGAGGGGGTTCTCAAGGTGGGGGTTAAATAGTTACATCCAAAACTACCTCCACGCAGGGAGGGGCCTTCAGCCGGCCAGGCGGGGTGGGGGAGAACTAAGTTAGAAGCCGAAGTGATGAACTCCGCCGATTCTGCCTTATTTGGAATAGCCTGATAGGGGGTCGAAGATGACGCCGCCACGGACTCTGCCGAATTCTGATGAGAATGAAACCGGTGCCAAAACATCCTGGGTTGGCCTAGGAGGACGCCCAAATTCTTCGAGAATTTTCGAACAACGATGGTTGCCGGGGTAGAATCTGGACAAGGGCCGACCCGCTCTGGTTCTGACGGTGCCCAGACTACTGCTACTGGAAGACGAGGGTGCCACGAACACTCCTGGGGTCCGTTTAAGGAGGGAGCAAAACCGTTACGATAGTGGGCGAGCCTTCTTCGATCTGAGATAGACGGGGCCACCAGAGGAGGCTGAAGCAGGGTGCGAAAACCAGAATGGTGGGAGGGGTTGGTTCTGACTCAGGGGGAACTAACCTGCCCACTCCGGGGAGAAAAATTGGAACTTGGTGCTCCATGGTCCAAATGGTGTTCTTATTCTTCGTGCTGATAGAGGACTTGGAGGAGAAGATCCCAGATAAAGAATCACATCTAAACTCGCATAGGAGGGGCCGTGGTTGTGCTTCTACTCAGTCTATGGTTCCCTGTCGGATCTGTGCTGCGCAGTCGAGGAAGAATGGCTCTCCCGGGTAGCACATACGTCGGATGGATGCGAAACCACCTCGACTGCGAAGCTCCCTCGACAAGCTTTCCATAAATATAGAGCACACCACTTGAAGATGCGTGATGACTCCGGGGCAGGCTCTGCAACTTGACCCCTGACTGCTGCCTGCGAACTGGGATGAGCAGGGTGGTGATATGTGATGGGAAATGGGGGTAGATGGGATGAGAAATGGGATGGATGGGGGTGGGGGAAACCCTAGCTATGAGGGGGTCTGGGAGGGGGGCTTTCCCAGCTGTGGGAAGGGGAAAATGGGGTGTTGGGGTTTGTTCTACCAAGGGGTGGGAGGGAGCTACGAATTTTGGTGGTGGGGAGGTAAGTCCAAAAAGGGTAGTGGTGTAGTTTTAATTCTTGGGTCTTAGATGGGGGCTAGCTAAGGGAATCTAGGAAATTTTGGTGGAGGGATGTGATGGGAGGGAAGAAAAGTCTATATGTGTAAGTGGGATTTGATGGGGTGGGAAGAAAAGTCTTTAAGTGTAGGTGGGATGTGATGGGGAGGATGTAGAAGTCTAAGTTGGGTGGTTGGAGGGTGATGGGAGGGGTGGAGAGGTCCAACTTGGGGGGCTAGAAAGTCTCCTTTGGAACGATTGAATAAAGGGGTGGGAAGAATATTATTGATTAGGTGGAGGAGAGAGAGGGAGGTGCGCCCTTTTTTTTGAGGGAGAGGGGAAGAGAGAGAGAGAGGGGAAGAGAGGGAGTGAGACAAGAGTGGAGAGAGCGAAGGGATGCTTCTTTCAAAATTTCATCAAAAGTGTTCCAAATGAGGTGGGATGAGCCCTATTTATAGGCTCCCACTTTTTTTCCAATGACCAAAAGGCCTTTGACAAATAGACAAAAGACCAAGACCATCCCATGGGTGCCCATGCGCCTAGCCCACTAGTTGGGCCCAATTATCTAACATAATGGCCCAATTCCCTAATGGACTGACTCAAATAAAGAAAGAGGATACACACATGACTCAATTAAAGCAAAATTACATGATATAAGACCCAACAATAGAGATAACATGTGAGGATCATAGTTGATCCATCTCACAGTGGAGCAGGCGACCCGAGCTAGAGAGAGTGACGTGAGATGTCCTCATCAAATCCCCCGGGGTGGGGAGAACTCGACCCCGTCGAGTATGGGTCCGCCCGGCTGTGGTAGTGCTCCAAAATATCCGGGTCAAGGCGCAACAGGTCCTCTTGACTCACCCAAGTATCCTCTGTTATGGAATGGTTCTTCCACCTCATTAGGTAGTGCTGGTATACCCTGTTCCTGGTAATGGTACTTTGTTCGTCTAGTATTGCCTCCTCCTGCTCACATCGACCTCTCAAGCTAGTAGGTAGAGTCCCACCGTGGGTGTCTCTCTCAAGGGTGGGTAAAGGCTCAAGCTCCTCATTGGGTCCCACCGCAGGGCCCTTGTAGGGTACCAGGTCCGCCACGTTGAAGGTAGGGTGTACCCCAAAACCCTTAGGTAGGTCCAGCTCATAAGCGTTACTACCTAGTCGTCTTAGAACTCGAAAGGGTCCCGAACCCCGTGCCCTCAACTTGGAGGCGGGCCCCCGAAGGAGCCGCTCCATCCTGACCATCTCCGAGTCTCCCACTTGGAACTCGTAGTGGTGTCGTTGAGTATCTGCCTACCTTTTGTAAGCCTCATTACTTTTCCCTATATGCTTGCAGATGTCATCATGCAACTCTTTGATATGATGTGCAAAGGACTCAGCTGAGACTGATACTCGAGCATGTGGGGGGAGGGGAATGAGATCCGAAGGCTTTTTAGGCCTATAACCATGCACGACCTCAAATGGACTCTTGCCTATGGACCTATTGATGGAATCATTATAGGCAAACTCGGCTTGAGGTAAGAGGATATCCCAATTCCCGGGGTGGTCCCCGATAAGGCAATTGAGCAAGTTCCCAAGACTTCGGTTGACGACCTCAGTTTGGCCATCGGTTTGAGGGTGATAAGCAGTGGAGAATTTGAGGAGGGTTCCCATTAGATGCCAGAGAGTTTTCCAAAAGTAATTGGTGAATTTCACATCCCGATCGGACACAATGGTCTTGGGTAGTCCATGGATTCGAACCACCTCATCAAAGAATAAACGGGTGACCCTAGAAGCATCCGATGTTTTAGAACATGGGATAAAGTGGGCCATCTTAGAGAACCTGTCAACAACTACAAAGATGGAATCATGTTTACGCAAGGTCCTAGGTAGGCCAAGGATAAAATCCATGCTCAAGTCCTCCCAAGGTCGGTCCGGGATGGGAAGGAGTGCATAAAGCCCAGTGTTTTGCCTCACTTGCTTGGCCGAGGCACAAATGCGACAATGTCCCACAATGTTGGTAACATCCTTCTTGAGACTAGGCCAATGGAATTGCCTCTCAACTAGCTCTACGGTTTTTTGGACCCAAAAGTGACCAGCTAGGCCACCACTGTGTAACTCCCAAACTAAGAAGTCCCGAAGTGAAGTCCGAGGTATGCATAGCCTAGCTCCCTTGAAAAGATACCCCTCTTGGAGTATGAATCCCTCATGTTTCCTGTGGGGTTGAGTGAAGAGGGTGCTGTAGTGAGTCCCAAAGTTGGGGCAATTTGAATATTCCCCTTTGACTCTCTCAAACCCCGTGACTTCCACCTGGATAGTGGAAAGTAAGGCTATCCGCCTACTCAGCGCATCGGCGGCGTGATTCTCACTGCCCATCTTGTACTTGAGGACAAAGGTATAGGCCTGAATGTATTCTACCCAATGGGCATGACGGGCATTGAGCTTTTGTTGGGTGTTGAGGTACTTCAAGGCCTCGTGGTCCGAGAAGATCACAAACTCCATAGGTAGGAGATAGTGCCTCCAATGCCGAAGGGATTGAACCACGGCATAAAGCTTTTTGTCATATGTGGAGTACCTAGTCCTAGCCTCACAAAGTTTCTCACTAAAATAGGCTACTGGGTGACCCTCTTGGCTAAGATTTCCTCCAATCCCTACCCTGGATGCATCACAAGTGACCTCGAAGACTTTAGAGAAGTCGGGTAGGCAAAGGACCGGGGCTTGGGTCATCTTTTCCTTGAGTTCTCGGAATGACTTCGAGGCTACCCTAGTCCATACAAAGGTGCCCTTCTTGAGGTAATCTGTGATAGGAGCGGTGATAGTGCTAAACCCACAGATGAATCTCCTATAGAAGGTGGATAGCCCGTGAAAGCTTCGGGCCTCATGGAGGGTCTTGGGCTCGGGCCACTCAAGAATGGCTTGAACCTTCTCGGGGTCCATGGACACCCCTTGGGTTGAGATAATAAATCCCAGGAAGGCTAGTTGGTTGGTCAAGAAGTGACACTTCTCGGGGTTGGCAAAGAGGCTCTCCTTCCTAAGAATGGTGCACACTTGCTTGAGGTGATCGAGGTGGGCTTCCTTGGACTGGCTATATCTTAGAATGTCGTCGAAGTAGACGACAAGGAAGATGCCAATGAAGGGTCGGAGGACCTCGGTTATGAGGTGGATGAAGGTGCTTGGTGCATTGGAAAGGCCAAAGGGCATGACAAGCCATTCATAAAGACCATCCTTGTTTTGAAGGTGATCTTCCACTCATCCTCGGGCCTAATGCGAACTTGATGATAGCAAGTTTTGAGATCGATCTTGGAGAAGGTGGTGGGTCCAGCAAGCATGTCTAGCATGTCATCTAGTCGAGGGATGTGAAACCTATACTTGACCGTGATCTTGTTGATGGCCCGACTATCCACACACATGCGCTAAATTCCGTCCTTTTTGGGTGTGAGAAGGGTTGGGACGGCACATGGGCTCTTGCTAATGCGGAGGAAGCACTTCTTGATGAGCTCCTCGATTTGCCTCCTAAGTTCAGCATGCTCGGTGGGGTTGAGGCGGTAGTGGGGGAGGTTGGGTAAGGTAGCTCCGGGCACAAAGTCGATGGCATGTTGCACATCACGCGTGGGTGGTAGCTTATCCGGGAGCTAATCGGGGAACACATCATGGAAGTCCTCGAGGAGTTGTTGGATTCCCCAAGACAAATGACAATGGCACACACTTGTTCTCCTTGGTTGACTTCTTCCTCAAGTTCTTACCTAGTGATGAGGTGAATGCTCCTAGTAGTTCCAATGGTCAAACTAGGGCTAGGGCTTGATGGGGTAGTGCTTGGAATAGAGGGAGGGGTAGGGGATCCCTCCAGGGAAGGAGGTGTCTTGTTGGGGAGGGAGCAGGGTGGTGAAGGGTTGAGTTGGATCATTTACCCCTCATGGGTGAAAATGCAAGTGTTCGTCCTTCCAAGGAAGGTGGCATCTACATCATAGATCCAAGGCCGCCCAAGGAGGATGCTCCCTACTTCCATTAGCAGAATGTCACACCAAACTTGGCCCTGGTAGGATTGAAAAGTGATGGGGACACGGCAACGAGTGCTGATGGGTACGGATGTGGCATCGATCCACGCTACCCGATAAGGTTTCGGGTGTGGGGAAATGGTAATACCTAGAAGTTGGACGGTGTCGGGGGACACCACATTCACATTACTCCTATTATCCAAGATGACTTTCCTAGCATGGCCCCCTATCTGGATGTAGGTATGGAAGATGGTGCTTCTTCTCCAATCATGTTCCTGGGCTTGAGTGAGGGTGCACCTAACCACTTCAAGGTGAGGGTCGGTGGATGGAGGGGGTTGTTCTTGATTGGTCTCATTGTAGTGGGTTTCATTCTCCTCCCAATTGGGAGAAGCCTCAAAAACCCCAACCTCTTCTTCAATCCCAACTTGAGGTAGGAGATTAGCCTCCTCAATGAGCAAACTAGATGCTCCCTTGGTGGGGCATTGATTGGCGAAGTGTCCATACCCAAGGCACCTAAAGCATTGTTGCCCGCTTTAGTGGGTGGGGGTGGCCCTAGTGTGAGGTGGGGTGGGTCTCGGATTGGGTCTATTAGGAGTGGGGTTGGGAGGACCAGTGGGGTGAGGGGGAAGGGTGCCACTAGGAGGGGCTGCCCAGGTGGGAGGAGCTCCCATGGGGGTGGGAAGGAGACCTCATTGAGGAGGTGGAGTGTTGGTCCAAGGTGCCAAGGATTTTGGGTCCATCCCCCGAGGGGGAACCATTCGGGTATATCGATAGAATTTCTCGACATCCCGGGCTATTTGGTAGGCTAGCTCTAGGGTGGTCACTTGACGCATGAATAGCTCCTTCTTTATGTGGAATTGAAGCCCATTCCTAAATCGAGATAGTGTGACCGCGGGATCCTCTTGGACTCCACACTTAAGAAGGTAGTAATCAAATTTTTCAATGTACTCCATCATGGTCTTCCCTTCTTGGGTTAGGGCTTGCCACTCATCTAGGAGGTTTTGATGGTAGGAGGGGGGACATATTTGAGTATGAGTTATTCTTTCATGGCCCCCCATGTGGTGATGGGAGGTTCCCTCCTGACTATCCTCAATCCCTCAACGTTCAACCAATGGGTCTTGGCTAACTTGGTAAGTTGCATTTTGGCAAGTCGGACTTTCCTATCCTCGGTCATGGGGTACCGATCGAAATATTGGTCCATAGCCGCCTCCCAATCAAAGTAGATGCTCGGATGATGGGACCCATCAAAGGTGGGGGCATCAGCTTTCACAAGCCTTACAAGGTGATCATCCGGATTATCCCAGGGGGGTCTATCATCTCTCCTTGGGGTGGGTCTCTTTCCGACTCGGGTGGGTGGTCATGGTTGAGCTCTCCTATGGCTGGTCCCTCACGTGGAGGAGGTGTCCTTCTATCATCCACCCTTGGGGCAGGCCTTTTTTCTCTCAAGTTGTTCAAGTCGAGACGTTATGTCATCAAGTCGCCCTAAGGCATTGGTCATACCCTCCACAAGGAACCTAATGTGATGGGAGAGCTCATGCTCGTTGGGGGCGGTGTTCCCTTGGGAATTGGGATTCATTGGGGAATTGGAAGAGGATGGAAGGGATTGATAAGGGGTTCCGCTACGGGTGGTCATGCAATGTTTGGTGGGCTATGCACGGGCGTGCGGATGCACCTAAGAGCGACCTAGTGTGAAGACGCCCCAAGACTAGACGTGTGAGAACAAGCCTATAACTGCTCTGAAACCACTTGATGTGGCATAGCCCTGGGATGATGTTGGATGACTTGATGAGCCTGGGACCTAGACCTGCAAGCATACAAGGACATTCATAGACTAACGCTAGCGGCTCACTCGCACGGCATGTACGATCTCCCGATGGTGACCGGGGGATGATGGCGAGGGTCTGAGGTGGGACCCAAACATTCTAAGGGACTTGGATGGCTTAGGCTGACCCCTAAGGGTCTGCGACTCCCAACTTCATGGGCGGCCGGCACGCCGGGGCATGGGTTTGGGATGACTCTCCTCACGGTCCGTGGTGGGCACACTAAGAGTGGTGTGCGAGTCCGGGCTCTCGTCTCTCCGTCTGACAGGCCGCCAAGGCAATACTAAGCTAGCAAGGAAATCAACCAGACAAGGTAGGACCTGTTGTGCCCCTGTGGTCATTTGAGCTATTTGATATTCTTGGTTTTGATAATAGCTAAACACTATCAGTCATTATTATTTTCCACTCTCATATGACTGACATACGTGATATTTTGTTCATGATAGATACACCAATGAATGGACAAGGAATGGAGTGGAGATGGCAAATGTGAAAGCCTAATGATCGCTCCCAACCAAGGATGGAAATCCTTTCAAATCATGATCAATCAAACGATCAAACTCATGACAGTCGCCTGGCAAACCAAATGTGTGGATACGCATCTTGCCTCTCTACCATTCAATACAGGTGGTATATGTCATTTACTGTCAAGCACCATTGATAAGATTCTTACCTTGTCATAGCCATCAATCTCACCATGGGTATTCCATTTACCTCTCATTTCTAAACTTCACAATGATAACTTGGATTGATAACTATCAAGTTCACTCTTCAAATGCATTAGTTTCTCATTCCAATCATAGTAGCATGCTCAAATGATCTTGATGTTTCTAATGCATAAACCAAGTGAAATCCAACCCCCAAATGTATGAAATAAACATCTACTTAAAGTCATTATTATTTGGATGTATTTCATTGGGCTAACACTTCAACTTTGCAGGACTAGGTCATTCCACTCAACACTTAACATAGACACGGTCGATGCACAAATAAGCATTAACAAGAGAACCCAAGGTCAAAGACTCAGTTGACACCTTCAAGATTATCAAAGTTGATGCCACAGATGAGAACTGGATGCTAAAGGAGTTAAGCGACAGAGCTAAAGGGTTATCGGACTGAACCAGGGAAACCCGGGGGTCTTCCCAGTTGGTAGTCGACAGCCAGCCCAGGGGCAGTCGACCGCCCCTGCCAGCAGCTCACAGCCTATAGCTCTCTCAATGGTGGTCGACCGCCAGCTCAGTAGCGGTCGAACGGAATTTCCAGGGACGAAATATCTACAGGTTTTCTCAGTAGCAATCGACCGCCAGAAGGTTCCGGTCGACCGCCAGCCCCGAGCCAACAATTGTTGACTTCGTTTTCCACCTTGAGGCTAGCCCCTTTCCATGGATTTGTTTAATCAAAAGTCACCCAATCTCCCATGATTTGTGGATCGAGTTTGGGGGATGTCTATGGACCATTCAAAGTCTATAAAACTAATGCAAGAGGGTTAGGAAACCCTAGTTGATCAAGTGAATCAAAGAGAGATCAAGAGAGGCTAGAGGAGGTGTTTGGAAGAAGGGGTACTGTAGCCATGAACAGTACTTCGTGCAGAAGTTCTTCATCCATTCCAAAGTGATTCAAGCATAGATTTGAAGCAAGCATCCTCCAAGGAAGCTAGAAGCAATCAAGGTCTCAAGGGTGATCAAAGCTACATCCATACACTTCTTCATCAACTCAATTGAATCCAAGGCATCAAGAGAGAACAAGAGAGGCAAAAGAGGAGGTTGGAAGAAGAGGTACTGTAGCCCTGAATAGTACTCCGTGCAGAAGCTCTTCATCCTTTCCAAGGTGATTCAAGCTCAGATCTCAATCCAGCAACCTCCAAGGAAGAGTAGACGCAAGCAAGGCTATCAAGGTGATCCATTGAAGCTCATTTCTCAAGGGAGATCAAATATGCATCCTTTATCTTCTTCATCAACTCAAGGTGATTCAAGGAAGATCATTTCACAAGGAAGAAGATATCATTGAAGCATCAGATTCAAGCTCTAGCAATCTCAGACAAGATCTTTTCTCTTTGAGCATATTTCATATCTTGTTTGAGTATTTTCATATTTTTTCTCTTTCCATTTTGTTCAAACCATTGAAACTGAAGATCGTCCCTACCGGTGGTTAGTAGGAATGCAATCGGAAGCTGTCCGATCTGCGGTGTTGACGTCCTTACCGGTGGTTAGTAGGAAGGCAATCGGAGGTTTTTTGATCTACGGTTCAGTGCGTTGCACTAGTGAAGCTTCACCGGGTTTGGTGAGGGGTGGACGTAGGACTGGGGATTCAGTCCGAACCACCTTAAAATCTCGAGTGTTATTGTTTACTTGTGTGATTGCTTCGTGATAGATGCATGCTTAGGTTCAATATTTATATCACTTATTCATCTTGCTAAGCAAATCATTGTGTGCTACGCTAAGCTAGTTATATTCCGCTGTAATTCTTTTTATCTAGCTTTAAAGAGGGGTGTTCTGCGAAAAGTGGTATCAGAGCCTGGCTCTGCCATTCCCAGATCCTACGATCTGCAGGGAAAGATCCCGGTGTATTTTATTTAGATGGCTTCATATGCTGCACATACTTCGATGGTTTCTCCGCCCATTTATGATGGTTCAGATTTTTCTACATGGGTAGGTAGAATGTTCATCTTTGTTAGCTCCATAGATCCACAAGTGTGGACTCTTATATACGATGGTCCTCATGAGCTGCCATCAAATTCAATTGATTGGTCAGCCGAACATAAGACCAAACATAATGATAATCTTAATACATTTAACTTAATTACAGCTGTAGTTGATCTCTGACTAACTCATCTTATGTCCTCCTGCAGCACAGCCAAGCAAGTACTGGACAGGTTGGTGAAAATCACTGAAGGGAAGGAACAAGAACAAAAACGCTTCATGGCCGACCGTGCAGAACAGTCCAGCAATACATCATCATCACAGGTAAACTCTGACTCTGAGGAATTCACTTTTGAAGAGCTTATGGAAGCCTATCATGAGTTGATTACTCAATACAAAAAGGTAAAATCAGAAAACAAAAATTTGAAAAAGGATCTCATGAAAAGTAACCAAAATGAAAGCTCTTTTTATAAAAAATTATTCTTCTTTTGAAGAGCTTAACGACACTCTTTCTTTTGATCTAGATACGCATAAACAAAGCATTGCATGTCTAAGGGATGAAAATAAAAATCTTCATGATGAAATCACTAGGTTGGAAGAAATTGTAATAAAACTTCAAAACCAACCTAAATCAATCTCTAATAATCAAACTATGGCCGATGGGCTAATTCATGATGAGAGGTTGATTGAAGAAAGTAAAAATTCTGAAACTCAAAGTGAAAAGGTCCTAAAAGAAATTGAAGTTTCATGCTCTGCTAATTTTGCATGCAAAGAATGCTCGTTCATGAAAAAGATAAATATGGGTCTCCATGATGATCTTGAATGGCAACAAAATCTGAATGATTCTATGAAAGAAGAGAATAGAGAATTGTTGGAAAAGAAAATTGAACTTGAACAAGATGAAGAAGAAGTGAATGAAAAACTGGTTGCTCTTGGAAAAGGTAAGATTGTCATTGATGATTGCTCTGAAACATTACATACTTTAGAATAAGAAAATCAAAATCATAAAGCGGTAAATGCCATGCTCAATGAGCAATTGACAGCATGCGAAGAGGGTCTTGATGAATCTAAACAGCATATTTCCTCACTTGAAAATGAAATTCAAGGTTTGAATGATTTCCTGTCAATGTTTGTCCAATACCAAGATTCTGGCTCATCAGAAGCCACCACTTCCTGTGGTCACCAAAAAGGGCATACTGCTCGAAAGAAAAGCAAAATTCAACATGCTCATCCAAACATGCACTACAACATGTCCAATGCTAAATACCATGCTTTCCACAAAATGAATGTCCATTGTTATTATTGTGGTAGACATTGTCACACTGTGCATGATTGTTTTATCTTAAGAAATGATAAGCTTAGAACATGACAACAAGTGAAAGGGCAAGGAAAGAAACAGGTCAACACTGGTAGAGGGCCTGCCCAGCAAAACTCTGCGCAGAATCGCATGGAGAATCAGAAGTATCGACATTCCCATCCAGACAGGCCGACACTCCCCATGGCCTTCAAAAGAAATGCTTCTCTTTACTGCTTTCATTGTGGTAAGACTGGTCACACTGACCAGGAATGCTGGCATCTGAAAGAAAGACACCACCCTCATACCATGAAAGGTAAAAATCATGCTCGCCCACAAAAGCATAGTCCACATGCACACGCACATGAACATAAAAAGAATAATCAATCTTTTGTGCATTATTTCTATTGTGGGAAAAATGGGCATGAGATATATGATTGCCACACAATGAGGGAGGATGATGTGATTGCCCTGAAAAAGATGAGCCAAGATGCTAAACATGTTGCTAACCCACAAGGACCCAAGCAAGCTTGGGTACCTAAAAATTCCAAATGAGAACTTTGGATGCAGGATGCCTTGGAGCTGAGAAATGAATGGTCAGGTAAATAAAAGCTCAAGGCATAGGTATGTAAATAACTTTTTTTTGTCATTTTGCATGTTTAGTCTTGACATGTAGATAGTGCATCATAAGTTTTCCCATTTTATTCAATAAAATTCTACAAACTGATTTACTTGTTTGAATGATGATTTATCCCCCATGGTGTGAAGATGAACACATGAGCTAGATTAATTGCTTACACCTTGCTTGACCTCTGGTATTTCAAATGGTCTAGAGTTGAAAGGCAAGTCATGCTTGCCCAGAACTCTTACTATGTGTGAGAAGGATCTAAGATCAAAACCTCTGCTGTGTACCAGAGATCAATTATTTTAGCTGTTTAATTCATGAGAAACTTGTTATGCTGATGAAGTTGATGTGATGATGAGTTGTTTGGTACCTGATTTCTGCCACATGAAATTCTTAGATTTTGGTTTTGATGATGCATATCATGGCGGCATTTTCAACTCGTTATTCATGTTAGCATTGTTCAAAGGGGAAGTCAAGCAATTGGCATCACCATGTTACATTCAGTTCAAAATGTATTGTGAATGATTTGTGTTTGCATCATCTTGTAATCTCATATACTCTAATGCAAATCATGTTTAGGAAAACACAAAAAAAATGTGCAATCATCATGCAGCATCTTCATTGCATTGTGCATTCACGTAAGTCTTAGGCTGCATAGTTCATTGCCAACCCATGCATACTTTCAGTAGGAGTCAACATCTAAAACCAAGCTACATGCTCCCTTAGAATGAAGTTGTATCAAATGGATATAAAAAGTGCTTTCTTGAATGGTTTGATCAAGGAAGAAGTCTGTGTGGAGCAGCCCCTTGGCTTTGAGAACTTTAACCATGCAGATTTTATAAACAAGCTAGACAGGGCACTTTATAGCTTGAAGCAAGAACCAAGAGCTTGGTATAAGAGAATAATATTGTTCCTCATTGAGAAAGGGTATACACGAGGTAAGGTAGATCAAACACTTTTCACCAACAAGCAAGGTAAGAACATCTTGATTGTTCAAATTTATATTGATGATATTATGTTTTGGTCTACTAAATCTGAAATGTGTGAGGAATTTGATAACCTCATGACTAGCGAATTCGAGATGAGCCTAATGGTAGAACTCCAATTTTTTCTCGGTTTGCAGGTCAACCAAGGAGAAGATGGGTGCTTCATAAGTCAAGCCAAATACATCAAGGAGCTGCTGAAAAGATTCGACATGACAAGCAGTAAAATAATTGTAACTCCTATGAGCACTACAACATCACTGGATTCAGATGAAAATGGTAAATTAGTGGATCCAAAAATCTATAGAGGTATGATCGACTCCTTGGTTTATTTGATTGCATCCCGACCAGATATCCAGTTTAGTGTTTACCTCTGTTCTAGATTTCAAGCTAGTCCTAGAGTAGGACCAATCATATTGAGATTAGGCATCACTTCATTATAGATGAGGTCGTTAAGAAAAACTTTGAGCTACATTTTGTTGATACTCTAAATCAAATTGCTGATATCTTCACCAGGCCCTTGTATAATGACAGGTCTACAACACTCAGAAGGTAGCTTGGTCTTTGTCAACCTCAAGGCCAATAAAAATTGAACTGATGATCTTTTTCGTTTTGACTGTGTGCTGTTTGGTATCCATGCATTGTATATATGTATCCATGTCATTCTGCACTCATTTGCATAATCACGTTGAATTCATGATCATGATGCATTGCATAGCATCATTCTTGCATGGCCATGGTATATTAAATGTTGATGTATGGAAAGGCGGGTTATACTTGTCTAGAAGCACTCAATGTGAGTGAGATTTCACCTCCGCCAAGTACCATGCGTCACTGTCGCATATAGGCCATATAGTAAAGGGGAGTTATCTCTTTGAAGCATTCATGCATATATTTCATTTTCATTCTGTTGACATTAATAAGTGTACAACCATGTGTTGGGTCATGCATTTCATTTCTACCAACTTCATGTTCGATCAGGTCAACCCATGCTTGGTTCAAGTCAACCTCTCCTTGATAATTGACATTGCATTTGCCTCAAACATAACTCCTTGAGTGCATCCATTGCATATCCTTAGGGGGAGTCTTGTTGCTTTTCTTAATCTCTTGCAATCTGAACTTCACTGGCTTCCAGTTTGAAAATGAGATCATGAGACCTACAGAACTATGGCGTAAGAGTTTTTTATTACATGAATTGATGATTGTCCATCCAATGAAAATAGTTCAGATTTAATGATTTCCTTGAACTTCTGAAATATTTGTTATGAAATCATCTATGTTCTGTGGTTTTAATAGACCTTAACTAGAGATTGCATATTGTGCCTTGAATGACTATTCTGAAATCTGAAAATTCAAAAGTCATAGCAACGTTGGTTGAGATGCTAAAGCTTAGTATTATTTTTAAACATCTTGATGAGCTGGAATTCCTAAAAATCAACTTGATAGAAAAATGATATTATTGCACGGAGAAATATGTCACATCATCTAATCAAGTGACGAATGATATGTCATGATGTGTCCCTGTTATGTCTGTCTTAATTCACTTGGACTCTTGGTAGAGCAATGACATACTTGCTAAGAAATATATCTTCTCATCAAAGAAATGAGATTGGATATGTCATGACGTAACTTTGCTATCTCTGTTCATTCTGAAGCATAATCGCCAGTCTTGCCAAATACCTAGGAATACTGGCGTCTAAACAACGTGTATTCTTACGGCTAGAAGACATGTACTAGACTCGATTGCTCGTAAAATATGAGTCATGTGCATAAAACTATAAAAAATCATGCAAAACAGTGTTAAAATCATAAAATTCCATGCTTTAGTCATGCTTGTTTAACCTCTATACTAGTTTGTGTTATTTCCAATGAAGTTATTGAATATGAATGTATAAGACAAAGGAAGGTTCATCATTACCATGATATGCACTTCTGGTTTATTTCTATTACAA
Source organism: Amorphophallus konjac (assembly GCA_022559845.1). Classification (NCBI taxonomy): domain Eukaryota; kingdom Viridiplantae; phylum Streptophyta; class Magnoliopsida; order Alismatales; family Araceae; genus Amorphophallus; species Amorphophallus konjac. The sequence goes on from CM040124.1 coordinate 240,120,056, forward strand.
CATGGATGTAGCTGCTTTTCGAACTCTGTTGTTGATCTCAGATTTCATTAGTTTTGAACCATGTATATTGCTCATGGCATGTTTCCGATTTACATATAATGGCTTGCTCTTCGCTCCTATTCAGCTCTGATCACTAAGATTTTTGTCAACGACTCTACCTTACCCCTCCTTTTTGCTGTTGTCAAAGGGGGAGAATTTTATGAGTTACCTTTGTGAGTTGTCAAAGGGGAAATATCCGTTGTGAGTGTTCATGCATACATATCCTCTATATTTGTGAGTGTGACAGCGTCAAAGGGGGTGAAATGCATCAAAGGGGGAGAAATAGAAATAGAAATCTTGAAATCTGTATGTGATCATGTATACATATTAGCATTCACATGCTTTGATCATCCATGCTGATCATCCATGCATACATATCCACATTCACATATTTTCAACATCATGGATCTTGAGCTGCATATGTTATAAACTCTGCCATCTTGGATATTACTGTCACATAATGACTCACAGTATTGCCATCATCAAAAAGGGGGAGAATGTTATGCCCCTGTGGTCATTTGAGTCATTCGACTTCATCTTGTGGTCATTTGAGCTATTTGATATTCTTAGTTTTGATAATGGCTAAACACTATAAGTCATTGTTGTTTTCCACTCTCATATGACGGACATACGTGATGTTTTGTTCATGACAGATACGCCAATGAATGGACAAGGAATGGAGTGGAGATGGCAAATGTGAAAGCCTAATGATCGCGCCCAAGCAAATATGGAAATCCTTTCAAATCATGATCAATCAAATGATCAAACTCATGGTAGTCGCCTGGCAAACCAAACGTATGGATAAGCATCTTGCCTCTCTACCATTCAATATAGGTGGCATATATCATTTACTGTCAAGCACCATTGGTAAGATTACCTTGTCATAGCCATCAATCTCACCATGGGTATTCCATTTACCTCTCATTTCTAAACATCACAATGATAACTTGGATTGATAACTATCAAGTTCACTCTTCAAATGCATTAGTTTCTCATTCCAATCATGGTAACATGCTCAAATGATCTTGATGTTTCCAATGCATAAACCAAGTGAAATCTAACCCCCAAATGTATGAAATAAACATCTACTTAAAGTCATTGTTATTTGGATGTATTTCATTGGTCTAACACTTTAACTTTGCAGGACTAGGTCATTCTAGTCGACACTTCACATAGGCACGGTCGATGCACAAAGAAGCATCCCCAAGAGAACCCAAGGTCAAAGACTCAGTTGACACCTTCAAGACTATCAAGGTTGATGCCACAGATGAGAACGGGATGCTAAAGGAGTTAAGTGACTGAGCTAAAGGGTTACCGGACTGAACCGGTGAAACCCGGAGGTCTACCCAGCTGGCGGTCGACCGCCAGCCCAGGTGCGGTCGACCGCCCCTGCCAGCAGCTCACAGCCTGCAGCTCTCTCTATGGCGGTCGACTGCCAGCTTAGTAGCGGTCGATCGAAATTTCCAGGGATGAAATATCTACATGTTTTCTCAGTAGCGGTCGACCGCCAGAAGGTTCCGATCGACCGCCAGCCCCGAGCCAATAATTGTTGACTTCATTTTTCACCTCGAGACCAGCCCCTTTCCATGGATTTGTTTAATCAAAAGTCACCCAATCTCCAATAATTTGTGGATCTTATTTGGGGGATGTCTATGGACCATTCAAAGTCTATAAAACCAATGCAAGAGGGTTAGGAAACCCTAGTTAATCAAGTGAATCAAAGAGAGATCAAGAGAGGCTAGAGGAGGTGCTTGGAAGAAGGGGTACTGTAGCCGTGAACAGTACTTCATGCAGAAGTTCTTCATCCATTCCAAGGTGATTCAAGCATAGATCTGAAGCAAGCAACCTCCAAGGAAGCAAGAAGCAATCAAGGTCTCAAGGGTGATCAAAGCTACATCCATACACTTCTTCATGAACTCAATTGAATCAAAGGCATCAAGAGAGAACAAGAGAGGCAAAAGAGGAGGTTGGAAGAAGAGGTACTGTAACCATGAATAGTACTCAGTGTAGAAGCTCTTCATCCTTTCCAAGGTGATTCAAGCTCAGATCTCAATCCAGCAACCTCCAAGGAAGACTAGACGCAAGCAAGGCTATCAAGGTGATCCATTGAAGCTCATTTCTCTAGGGAGATCAAATCTGCATCCTTTATCTTCTTCATCAACTCAAGGTGATTCAAGGAAGATCATTTCACAAGGAAGAAGATATCATTGAAGCATCAGATTCAAGCTCTAGCAATCTCAGACAAGATCTTTTCTCTTTGAGCATATTCCATATCTTGTTTGAGTATTTTCATATTTGTTCTCTTTCCATTTTGTTCAAACCATTAAAACTGAAGATCGTCCCTACCGGTGGTTAGTAGGAAGGCAATCGAAAGTTATCTGATCTGCGGTGTTGACGTCCCTACCGGTGGTTAGTAGGAAGGCAATCGGAGGTTTTTCTGATCTACGGTTCAGTGCGTTGCACTAGTGAAGCCTCACCGGGTTTGGTGAGGGGTGGACGTAGGACTGGGGATTCAGTCCGAATCACCTTAAAATCTCGAGTGTTGTGGTTTGCTTGTGCGATTGCTTCATGATAGATGCATGCTTAGGTTCAATATCTATATTACTTACTCATCTTGCTAAGCAAATCGTTGTGTGCTACGCTAAGCTAGTTATATTTTGCTGCAATTCTTTTTATCTAGCTTTAAAGAGGGGTGTTCTGCGAAAAGAGGGGCAGATCTATTCACCCCTCTCCTTAAGTTCCGCCATCCACTACTCAACAGGACCAAATGCTCACCTGACCGGTGTGAAAACACCGATCCCGATCGGAGATGTGGGTGAGCCGGGAAGCGTGGGCCTGCGCCAGCACGCTGCGTCGGTGGCGCTTAACCTGAAAATAAGATTGTTACAGCACTACGGCTCGCGCAGGAGGGGGGTTCTCGGGGTGGGGGTTAAAGAGCTACATACAAAACTTTCTCCACACAGGGAGGGGCCTTCAGCTGGCCAGGCGGGGTGGGGGAGTGTTAGATCCAGAGGGGGGGAATGGATCTTAAATAAAAAGATTTTCCGATTTAAACATTGTTAAGACTGAACTTTCTACTAGATGAACTACCAGTCAGAGAAAGCACAGTAAAGCACAAAGCAAGACAAGGCAGATTTCTCAGAATAGAAAGCGGATCAAGGATGACCTAGAATTCTTTAAAGGTGATCTGTAAACTAGTGGAGAATGATACTGGAGCACCCACACACAAATCAACCACTTCACGAATCAGGCAATCAATGAGTCAAACAGGCAGGGCACACCCAACCTGACAAGTGCCCCGGTGAGAGAAGTAAAGGGCAAGAGCAAACTCGTAAAACAAACCACAGAACACCAGAATTTTAGGTGGTTCGGCCAGACCCATAGTCTGCCTACGTCCACCCCTCACTCAAAGCGAGTGAGGATTCCACTAGCCCAAGCTGGGGTTCAAAGCAGACTCAGTCTACAACAAACGCTGCCTAACAGCTTGACCCAGAGGAACACTTTCCTCTCTTCCTCCAAACCGGAGGGAACCACTAGTGACAGCCCGTCACTAGCAACCGGAGACACAGTCTCCCTTCTCCTGAGTCCACAGGAGGAACCCCAACCTCAAACCTGAGAATCGGAAGCACACTAATGAGAATGGAAGGAACAAAACAAAAAACAAAAAGGAGAAACAGAAACAAATGTAGCTCCATAGGAGCAACTTGGCTTGGATATGATCCAGAGCGCAATAGAACTCTGATCTTCAGAAAGGCTCTCTCTTCTTCTCTCTGTTCTTTTCTCTACACTCTCTACCTCTTTCTTTTTTCTTCTTCTCTCAGTATATTCTCTCGTTGTCCTGGCGACTCCTTCCTCTTTTTCTTTTTCTACTGGCTCACATTCTTCTTTCTGGCTGCAAAGCTCTTCTTTAATTACCCACCATGGTCTCGCACTCACTTCACTGATCGCAGAAGGGGCCTTCTTATAGAGCTTCTGGCTTGGGTCCCACAGGCTCTCGCTTTTGGCATGTGGAGAGCTGGTTCCCTCCTTTTCCAGAGATCACGTGCCTCTACTACGAATGAAGTTGTTCCCTGCAAAATATAGAGTATCATATTTTAGAGTTCATTACGTGGAAGGGCAGATTTTGCACAGATCTTAGGCTTAATTAAACCAGATGTGCATTGACAGTGAAGTGTGTAAACATACATATGCACAGACATAAACTAAGTGTGCTACAGTGAAATGTATAGACTTTAGATCAGTCTAATACCAACGTGCATTAACCTTAGTTGTGAGTCTAAGCACACTCTCATCGCCCTCAGTTTATCTAGGGCAGAGACTAACACCGACCTCAAGTGCTCACAGTCAAAAATTGCACAGTCCTAGAATAGAGGCAAGCTCAGTGCAAAGTTTGCACCGACTTTCTATATGCATGGACCTGACCTTCTATATGCACGGACCTTCAGAAGCAGCAACAGTGACTTGCATCGTCTCGGTGTGCATGGAGCAAAACGGGCACAGATCAGAGCTATAGTGACTTGCATCGACTATGCGGCAAGACTTATACCAACGTTTAACCAAAAAGTTGCACCAAATTGATATAAGCTGAAATGGAAAATATGCTGACTTATGACTACTCGTGACACCTCTGCACGGACTTTAGTGTCCTAAAACGCAACGCACAAATGCACCGACCTTGTATGCCTTAAACACTTTCCTGCACAGACTCTGCACGGACATGTATGCGAAGAGTACAAAGATGCACAAACTCTATTATCGCCAGAGAGGAAAGTTTGCACAAATGTAGAAACAAACACCGACTATGTGTGAATATAGAAACCTGCACCGACAAAGAAAAATGCATGTAATAGACGATGCACCGATGTTGCACTGATCATGCACAGACTCACCTTGCACTGAAGACACAGGCATAGTGCATGAATCGCACATGCTTTAAGATCATTCAACCATGCTTCAAGCACAAGCAACCCAATGGGCAAAGAGAGTTTACATGAATTGACCAATCAACCAGGTATAATATACCAAGTCCAAGCATTTTAATCAAATGCACTGACTCACCTGATAGATGGAACGACTTGGTCATGTGTGCAACCACAAGAATTGCACCGATGTAGTAAATTCCATGCAAGGACTATGCTGTGGATGAAGCACAGAATAGTACTGACATGAATGTGACTTGAACAAGTATCGCATGAACCTAAGGCAATGCAATGCATATCAGGCAAACCCTATAGTAGCTTTGTTTAATCTAGTCAAAACATGATTCATAAGTTGTCATTATCAAAACCAGGTTTCCAACAATCTCCCCCTTTTTGATGATGACAACCTAATGAGTCATGTATGATAATTCACACAATTAAACAAGCAAAATCAATGCTAGCCAAACAAAATCAACACTAGCACTTTTGTACATAAGAGAAATTTCAGAGAGTGTTTGATTAATTTCTCACGAAACAAACAGGGTATCCAAAGCAAGGAAAAAGTTTAACCGCATAAAAGAAACTCGCAAAAAAAACCCCTCCATAACATATCTTCAAAATACATTATCTTCATCCATATACCCATTATCCATCCAATATCCTTCAAAACATGACATCTCTCTCCAGTATCCATCCAAAAACATATCTTAAAAAAAATCCAAAATCCATCCATAACGTATCTTCAAAAACATAACATCTCTCTCCCCCTTTGTCATTATCAAAAAGAAGTTAGTGTCCATGGGAGGATCTTGAGCCATTTCCATCCCTGGGAGGAGCAGAGCTAGAGCTGCATCGTTGAAAATGAGCTCGCTGATCTGAAGAAACTGGACCTGAAAATCTGTCAAGGACTGAATCTTGAAGTGAGTGTAGGGAGTTGGACAGCTCTTCAAAGCAATAATGGACAGTGCTTCTAACACTAGCCGTGAGAGAGGAAATATCTGCTTGCTCTGTCAAGATAGTTTCAAGTCTGTTAGTAATGACGGTAGCGTCAGACTGAACTTTGTCCACTGCAGAGCAGATCTCTTGTTGGCCAGCGAGGAGAGGGTGATCTAGAGTTCTCATCTATGCAAGTTCAATATTGATATCATAGGTTTTATCAAAAATAGTAGCAAGAGTTTTGAAAGAGGAGGTATGAGTGCTTTGAATACTGCTAACCATCTCTGCTATTCTGTTAATCGAACCCATGAGATTTCCTAAGAACTCTTGCATTGCAGCATATGTTCTCTGTTTGTCAGCCCGAAAATGTAGCCACTGCGTATCCACTTTGTTCTCTAGAAGATGAAGCCTTGTATTCAGTCTGAGTAATTGAAGATTTGTAACCATCAGCTAGGAAGACATCATCTCACTCTGATTTTGAACTAGACTTGTCAAATTGGTTAGCAAATCAGAGATATTCGGTTCATTGTTTGGTTCATGTGAGCTGACAAACGAATCACTTGAATCAAGCTACTCAACATTATAAACCGGGTGTTCTTGATCATCATTTGGTGCTCGAACTTCCTCAATATTTTGAATTTCTTCAACATGTAGTTCAGTTGACTCCTTTGACACTATAGAGCAATAAATATCAATCAATATCAAAAATCAGATTGTTGTAAAACTTAGCAGTGATTTCAGGGTAGTATCTCCAATACATTCCCAAGAGCTTTTTCGTTGCAGAAATCCAATAAAAATCTACTAGTTCTGAATGTTTAGTTTCTAGAGATGTAGCATCTTTACAAGAGGATTTGATCAAAATACCTTTATTTCTAGAAGCTTCATGTGCTATTTCTTTTCCTTTTCTTTTCTTCCCTTCCGTGGCTCCCTCGCTTTGCTCAATCCTCATTTCCTCGTGTATGACAAGCTCATCAGTTTTCCTCTTTCCTTTGGCTTCTCCTGCACGCCCCTCCTCGGTGTTGCTCTCATATTGATCTTCTTCTTCTGACATTCTGATATCTGGGGATGGAGGCTGTTGCTCCTCACACACCTCGTCCTTCCCCTTGATCTTTGTTGTCGGAGAAGACATCACAAGAGATGGCGATGGAGATGAGGATGACCCCTTTCATGAACGATGAGTGTAGTTGTCGAAGTAGCTGAAGAGAATGTGAGGAGGCAAGTAGCAGAACGGTGGAGAGGAAGAAACTAGAGAAGCCCTCACGGCGGGAAGTCGTGAGTGCGGGAATGAATGATTGGGCTTGAATGGGGGAAACTTGAGCGACACTTTAGGGTTAAACAATATATAAAATATATTATCACTTTTACCCGATGCACTTTTTGTACCCAAACTACCCCTCTCATGTATAGGATATTTTTCTTCTCCTCTTTTATGGTCTTCGGCATATTAAACTTATATCTTATACGTTTGTTGCTCAAAAGATTCATCTTTTAACGCACAACCAATGGAGATACATATTTTTAATCACAGTACAATGTCCAGTTAATATAATTCATCAAAATTATTCATTATTTTCATAGGATAAGACCGGTTTCCAAAATATGTCTTATATTACATTTAAGTCATGTTTCAGCTTCTGAAGAAGAACCAGAGTCAACCATATCCACTCCTTTCTTTTTCCTTTCTTTTCTTTTCTTAAGGAGCATTCCGGTAGGACTGGCCTTTTTACACAAGGAGACATGTTTATCAGACACCAGAATCCCTGGTTACTCAGCAAAGTCTACCTTTATGCCATTTTTTACGAACAGAGATAGCTAATTTCTTCATGACATAATTTCTAGATTTCTTTGATCTAGATAACCAGTTTCTCAGAAGTTTTGCCATTGCTCTGCCATTTCACTTATATTACTTAATGGCGTATTCCCTGTTCTACATTCATATCAGCTTGAAGACATGATTTAAAAACACTCTATAAGACAACCTCTTCTACCAGATTATCCCACTACACATGATTTTTAGATTGATGAATTTTATTTAGTTGGACACTTCCAGTTATTAGAAATGTTTTCAACTCTATTGAAAATACTTTCAAGAGACCTCTTAAACAATTAACTATAAGATATAATCTTTATAGGCCGAAGATCACTCAATTAGAAAGATCAACGTTTTTATACACTTCTAGAGGTGGTTTTGATAATAATAAAGCACAATGGACAAGGATAATAGAGTTCCATATATTACTCCCCCTAAGTGTCAGACCATTAAAAGGAATTTGGATGAGAAGAGATAGATCATAGGTTAACAATAATGATGGAAGATGAAGGAGTGAACAATCTAGCAACATTAGAGCAGGAGTCCAATATGGTGTAGAGTTGCAGACAGCTTTAGACCAAGGTATCCTCAGCCTTCTCTTGACCCAAAGACTTCTGATCAGTTCTAGCAGTACCAACTTGACATCTCAGCCTAATCACCAATAGTTTTCAAATCCATGATGTGCACCAAGCACTCAATTACTTCACCCAGCTCAGAACAGCTCAGCTCCCCCTCACTAAGTGCTAAGATCCTGATCAAGCATCGCCTTGATTTTCTTACAGATATCCAGAGGCATATTCATGTTTTATTTCTAGACGCATATGCAAGCATTCAACTGACTCCTTTTAGATTTTCATACCAGTGTTCTGTGTAATGAACTAACATGCAGGGAGTGTGACGATTCATGTACCATTCCATAGTTATGCAAAAGGATCAAAAATAGCTACAATCATTTGCATGCATTCATCTAGATCATATAGATTTAGCACACAGTAATGGAACAGAGCTTGGAAGACTAACCTGAAAGGTGCAGACCTGGGGTTTTCTTCTTCAATTGCCTTGGTTCATTTACTCCTTTATTTTTGACCAAGACATACCTGCAACAATTTGACCATTTTATTCCAGCAGGAACCCAAGCAACCTTGGGTCCTGTAATAACCATAAGACATGTTTTGACCAATTTGTTAGCTGCATTGTCATCAAGTTCCATCAAATAGCAATTAGCCATAGAATGTTCAAAATTTCCACAATATCTACATGGACCAACAGAATTTTTAATATCATGATGCACATTAACAGGACCATGAATTCTATGTGCATTTTCATGGAAGTATCTATTTTTATCATGGAAGCTTTGTCTTGTATTCCTAGCCAGCCAGCAATCAGCAATTTTGTGGCCTAGCTTTCCACACTCAAAGCAAGAAATGAATTTTCCTTTGAAAACAGATTTATTTCTGTTGAAGGCATCATGATTCATAGAAAATTTAACAAATTCAAAGTTAAATTTCCTTCCCTGTGCATGCCAACAGTGGACTGCAATGTGGCCTAATTTGCCACAGTAATAACATTAAATCCCCTTTTTCTGAATAGCATGATTCCTAAGATAAGTTTTCCCAGCATGTCTTTTACTAGCATTTAGATCATCCATTTCCATCACTTTACACTCATGCATCACATGGCCAATCTTGTGACAGTAATGACAAATCACTTTCTTTTTGTATGCATGTGTGTGTGAGGATGTCTTATGGGGAACATGCACAGAGGTGGCAGAAACAATTTTGTTCTTTTGTTTTTCAGTTGTTTTCGTAATTTTCTGAGCAATAAACTGAAAGATAGGTTGGTCCGAAGAAATGTGAGTATTAGTACTTGAAACAAAAGATGTTTGAGTTTTGTTTCCAAAACTCTTTTTATTTGCAGCATTATAGCCTAACCCTTCCTTCTGAAAATTAACCTTGCTTCTATGAAGTTTATCTAAATTGTTCCTTCCTTCAACAAATCTAGACAAGGAATCATTAAGATCATTATTTTCTTGTTGGAGAGCTAGGATACTGAACTCATAACTGGCCAATTCTTCTTCACAGGACTTAATTTATTGACACATTGCATCATTTAGATTTTTGAGTGTTTCAACTTCTTGTTTCAGTTTGAGCTCATTTTGATTTTCATCAGGAACGCATTTTCCTTTTTCTAAGATAAGAAGTCTTTCCGACATAGCAGTATTCAACTGTTTCAATTCCTCATTTTCTTTTCTCCATTTCTCAGTTTCTACTTTCAATTTAGTGTTCTCCTCCTCAAGTTTATTGTCATCAAACAAAACATCAGTTAGGAAATTCTGGGTTTCCTTAACATTTTCTTGCTGGTTTTCTGGTTCATATTTTTCAAGATTTTCCTGAAACTTTAAATTGACAGCCCTAACAACCTCAAATTTTTTAGTGATCAATCTATTTTCACTTTCAAGATTGATTAATCTTTGTTCAGATTCCTGACATTGGTTTTTGAGTTTTTGGTTTTCAGATTTGACTTGATTGAGTTCTGATTTGATTGCATCTAGATTCGACAACTGTCTTTTGAATATTTCATTTTCAGTTTTCAGAATTTCAATGTTTTCAGCTCCAGAGTTAGGATTCTCTAGATTATCTAACTTCTTTTTCAGACTTTTATTCCTCTTTCCTAATTTTTCATAAGATTCTAACAGGTTGGCATAGGCATCTTCCCAATCATTTAAAGTGTAACTAGAGAATGGATTGTTTACCTCTTCAACATCTTCGAACTCATCTTGATCACTGCTATGGTTGCCCTCATTAACCATCAAGCAGATGTCATCACTTCTCTCATAGACTGCTTTCAATTTGTCCATGATATCTTTAGCAGACTTGCAATTTGTAACAAATGCAAAGATGTCAGAATCAACAGCCCTTTTTAAAATACCGAGAACTCACATATTTTCATTGTTTTTCATTCTATGTTTGCCCGTCCATTTGGACACATCTTTAGGCATTCCGTGTGGACCTTTGGAGAGAAGATTCCAGAGATTAGGATTCACTGAATTGATGAACGCGCATAGACTGCCATGCCAGTTAGGGAAATCAGACCCATTAAAAATCTGAGGATGAGCCATTGGCAAATCGGAATCAGACGACCTCTGATAGTAAATGGCAAATAGAGGAAGAAACCACCGTGAAACACCAGGAACTACTGTAGATCGATGGATCTGAAAAGCCAGTAACCCTCTCTGATACCACTTGTTAGATCTAGAGGAGGGGTGAATGGATCTTAAATAAAATGATTTTCCGATTTAAACATTGTTAAGACTGAACTTTCTACTAGATGAACTACCAGTCAGAGAAAGTACAGTAAAGCACCAAGCAAGACAAGGCAGATTTCTCAGAATAAAAAGCGGCTCACGGATGACCTAGAATTCTTTAAAGGCGATCTGTAAACTAGTGGGGAATGATATTGAAGCACCCATACACAAATCAACCACTTCACGGATTTGACGAATCAGGCAATCAATGAGTCGAACAGGCGGGGCACACCCAACCTGACAAGTGCCCCGGTGAGAGAAGTAGAGGGCAGGAGCAAACTCACAAAATAAACCACAGAACACCAGAATTTTAGGTGCTTTGGCCAGACCCACAGTCTGCCTACATCCACCCCTCACTCAAACCGAGTGAGGATTCCACTAGCCCAAGCTGGGGTTCAAAGCAGACTCAGTCTGCAACAAACGCTGCCTAACAGCTTGACCCTGAGGAACAGTTTCCTCTCTTCTTCCAAACCGGAGGGAACCACTAGTGACAGCCCATCACTAGCAACTGGAGACACAGTCTCCCTTCTCCTGAGTCCACAGGAGGAACCACGACCTCAAACCTGAGGATCGAAAGCACACTAATGAGAATGGAAGGAACAAAATGAAAAACAAAAAGGAGAACTAGAAACAAATGTAGCTCCGTAGGAGCAACTTGGCTTGGATCTGATCCAGAGGCCAATAGAACTCTTATCTTCAAGAAGGCTCTCTCTTCTTCTCTCTGTTCTTTTCTCTGCACTCTCTACCTCTTTATTTCTTCTTCTTCTCTAAGTATATTCTCTCGTTCTCCTGGCGACTCCTTCCTATTTTTCTTTTTTTGCTGGCTCATGTTCTTCTTTCTGGCTGCAAAGCTCTTCTTTAATTACCCACCGTGGTCTCGCACTCACTTCATTGATCGCAGAAGTGGCCTTCTTATAGAGCTTCTGGCTTGGGTCCCGTAGGCTCTCGCTTTTGGCGTATGGAGAGCTGGTTCCCGCCTTTTCTAGAGATCACGTGCCTCTACTGTGAACGAAGTTGTTCCCTGAAAAATACAGAGTATTATATTTTAGAGTTCATTATGTGGAAGGGCAGATTTTGTAGAGATCTTTGGCTTAATTAAACCAGATGTGCACTGACAGTGAAGTGTGTAAACATACATATGCACAGACTTAAACTAAGTGTGCTACAGTGAAATGTATAAACTTTAGATCAGTCTAATACCAACGTGCATTAACCTTAGTTGTGAGTCTAAGCATACTCTCATCGACCTCAATTTATCTAGGGTAGAGACTAACACCGACCTCAAGTGCTCACAGTCAAAAACTTCACAGTCCTAGAATAGAGGCAAGCTCAGTGCAAAGTTTACACTGACTTTTTATATGCACGGACCTGACTTTCTATATGCACTGACCTTCAGATGCAACAACAGTGACTTGCATCGTCTCGGTGTGCATGGAGCAAAACGAGCACAGATCAGAGCTATAGTGATTTGCATCGACTATGCGGTGAGACTTATACCAACATTTAACCAAAAAGTTGCACCAAATTGATATAAGCTGAAACAGGAAATATACTGACTTATGACTGCTCATGACACCTCTGCACGGACTTTAGTGTCCTAAAATGCAACACACAAATGCACCGACCTTGTATGCCTTAAACACTTTCCTGCACAAACTCTGCACGGACATGTATGCGAAGAGTACAAAGATGCACAGACTCTATTTTCGCCAGAGAGGAAAGTTTACACAGATGTAGAAAGAAACACCGACTATGCGTGAATATAGAAACCTGCACCGACAAAGAAAAATGCATGTAATAAATGATGCACCGATGCTGCACTGATCATGCACAGACCTACCTTGCACTGAAGACACAGGCGTAGTGCATGAATCGCACATGCTTTAAGATCATTCAACCATGCTTCAGGCACAAGCAACCCAGTGTGCAAAGAGAGTTTACATGAATTGACCAATCAAGCAGGTATAATATACCAAGTCAAAGCATTTTAATCAAATGCACTGACTCACCTAATAGATGCAACGACTTGGTCGTGTGTGCAACCACAAGAATTGCACCGATGTAGTGAATTCCATGAAAGGACTATGCTGTGGATCAAGCACGAAATAGTACTAACATGAATGTGACTTGAACAAGTATCGCATGAACCTAAGACAATGCAACACATAACAGGCAAACCCTACAGCGGCTTTGTTTAATCTAGTCAAAACATGATTCATAAGTTGTCATTATGAAAACCCGATTTCTAATAGGGAGAACTAAGTTAGAAGCCGAAGGGATGAACTCAGCCAAATCTACATTCTTTGGAACAGCCTGACAGGGGGTCGAAGATGGCACCGCCACGAACTCTGCCGAATTCTGATGAGGATGAAATCGGTGGCAAAACTTCCTGGGTTAGCCCAAGTGGACGCCCAAATTCTTTGAGAATTTTCTAACAACGATGGTGGCCAGGGCAGAATCTGGACAAGGGCCGACCTGCTCTGGTTCTGACAGTGCCCAGACTGCTGCTGCTAGAAGACAAGGGCGCCATGAACACTCCCGGGGTCTGTTTAAGGCGGGACCAGAACCATTGCGATCGTGGGCGAGCCTTCTTCGATCCGAGACTAACGGGGCTACCACAAAAAGCTGGAGTAGGGCGCGGGAACTAAAATGGTGGGAGGGGTCAGTTTTGACTCAGGGGGAACTGACCTGTGCACTCCGGGGAGAAAAATTAGAACTTGGTGCTCCGGGGTCCAAATGGCGTTCTTCTTCTTCGTGTTGACAGAGGACTTGAAGGAGAAGATCCCAGCTAAAGAATCATGCCAAAACTCATATAGGAGCGGCCGTGGTCGTGCTTCTACTCAGGCTCAGGTTCCCTACCGGATCTGTGCTGCACAGTCGAGGAAGAATGGCTCTCGCGGGAAGCACAGATGTCGGATGGATGCGAAACCACCTTGCTTGTGAAGCTCCCTCGACGAGCTTTCCAGAAATGTAGAGAACGCCACCTGAAGATGCACGATGACTCCGGGGCAGGCTCTGCAACTTGACCCTTGACTGCTGCCTACGAACTGGGATGAGTAGGGTGGTGATAGGTGATGGGAAATGGGGGTAGATGGGATGAGAAATGGGGTGGATGAGGGTGGGGGCAACCCTAGCTGTGAGGGGGTTTGGGAGGGGGGCTTTCCCAACTGTGGGAAGGGGAAAATGGGGTGTTGGGGTTTGTTCTACCAAGGCGTGGGAGGGAGCTACGAATTTTGGTGGTTGGGAGGTAAGTCCAAAAGGGGTAGTGGTGTAGTTTGAATTCTTGGGTCCTAGATGAAGGCTAGCTAAGGAATCTAGGAAATTTTGGTGCAGGGATGTGATGGGAGGGAAGAAAAGTCTATATGTGTAGGTGGGATTTGATGGGGTGGGGGAAAAAGTCTTTAAGTGTAGGTGGGATGTGATGGGGAGGGTGTAGAAGTCTAAGTTGGGTGGTTGGAGGGTGATGGGAGGGGTAGAGAGATCCAACTTGGGGGGCTAGAAAGTCTCCTTTGGAAGGATTGAATAAAGGGGTGGGAAGAATATTCCTGATGAGGTGGAGGATAGAGAGGGAGGTGCGCCCTTTTTTTGGAGGGAGAGGGGAAGAGAGAGAGAGGGGAAGAGAGCGAGAGAGACAAGAGTGGAGAGATAGCCAAGAGATGTTTCTTTCAAAATTTCATCAAAGGTGTTACAAATGAGGTGGGATGAGCCCTATTTATAGGCTCCCACTTTTTTTCCAATGACCAAAAGGCCTTTGACAAATAGACAAAAGACCAAGACCATCCCATGGGTGCCCATGGGCCTAGCCCACTAGTTGGGCCCAATTAGCTAAAATAATGGCCCAATTCCCTAATGGACTGACTCAAATAAAGAATGGGGATACACACATGACTCAATTAAAGCAAAATTACATGATATAAGACCCAACAATAGAGATAACATGTGAGGATCATAGTTGATCCACCTCACAGTGGAGCAGGTGACCCGAGCCAGATAGAGTGGCATGAGATGTCCTAATCAACCAGAGCCGTTACTGGGAACGCGAAGGGGTTGGACACCGCACGACAGGCCTGAGCAGCAGATCGCGTCGGACCACCCTGAACGGCGGCCGGAGGATTTACGGAGCCACCATGATCATGAACTCGTCAAGCACCAATGTCACGTCCCGAGAGCGGAAGATACCCGGAGACGCGTGACGAGTTTCTATCAATCATGTCAATCAGAGTATTAGTGTATTCGACACCAAAATCAGAAATGCGCAAAAGTAAGATAACCCAAATCCTTTATTCCTTCATAAGAATATGTCTATTACAAACCTTTGAAGTACTAACTAAAATAAAGGAAAAATACAAGGTTGACTCAAGAAAACATGAAAAAGACTAGATAACACGGAAGAAGCTCTATCTCTTTCACTCTTGATTTTCCCCATCCGTTTGAGTTACCTCATCGTCGGACTTACCTGAAAAGTAGGGAAACACTAAGTGACCGAACGCTCAGTAAGAAATTATATCTCAAGAACTAGCAAGGGGTTTAAGTGATTACATCTTTCATGAATGCACTATAGCTATGCATGCTCGCATAAAACGACAAGATAGAGAAAGTGTATAACAATACGATAGCAAGAAGAATTAGTCATGAACTTTCAAGAACTTATATCAAAAGATATCAAGATATTCAAGCAAGTAAACTCATCATGTCACGTTGGAATTTGGCTATTTTGTTTCAAGTCAAGCAAGTATACAATTACCCTTTTTGGGCCACGCAAGTCATGTAATATCAAGTCAAGTACAAGTACAAGATTTATGGAATGTTCAATCAAGCTAGTCATGCACTTCGGTATAATGTCAATACCGTGATCAATCAACTCCAATGGACACAAGTACTTTCGGGTGCTCCTCCCAGGACCAGATCGGGCCCTATATGCGCAGGCATTAATCATGTATTTTAACATCCACTTTTGTGTATAGCCAATATGGAATTTCAAGAATAAAGCTTGTAGATACGTAGGATAACTTGGATAGAATAGAGTCCAAAAATATGACACTTGACATAGAATGACGATAATAACGGTACAATCATGATTATCCATAAAACTAGGTGGAATTGGTTCCCTAACTTAGGTACCATGACAAACAAGTATGGACACTCTTTATATAGAATTGAGGTCCACATGAACAGCACATCAATGGCAAGGCGTCCTCATTCTTAATATAGAATTGAGGTCCACAAGAACATCATGTTGAATATAGAATTGGGGTTTACAAAAACATCATAACAATGTTGATATAGAGTTGGGGTTTACAAGAACATCATGACAATGGTGATATAGAATTGGGGTTTACAAGAACAGCATCAAATGGCATGATAACCTCATCCCATTAAGAGAATTCTCATGATACACACTTTGCATAACATGAGGGCCGGTATACCATGTTTCTTTAGAGTGACATGGCAAAATAGTGTAATGGGTTTTTATGGTACAACCAACTCAGTCGGCCTTGAGGGAATCCAAGGCTGCGAGGAGACTTACGGAGGTCTCTATGACTAACTCGCTAGTCCAAAGGAACGGAATGTCCAATGGAGAGCTTGTATGTCAATGAGAGTTAAGGGGGTAACGTTAAAACATCATGAAACGTGGGACTATATTCACGGACTGGAATATAGTGCCGATATATATTGATATATATATATACATACGAAACCCTCGGTTAATAGTAACATTGTAAAATAGTGTCACAGGAAAATAGCGACTTAATCTAAGTCATTACTTATCAAATTAACGCCTTCTATAGGGGCGTTTATTCACAATCTGACGACTTATACATTAGTCGTCCCTTCAATATTTCTATTCTGCAGAAACTCAATATTCTGGAATTTTTACAAAAACGCGCCCTGGACAGGGGCGTTACTTGTCATTTAGCACCCTGGTCTGGGGCGTCAGTTCAATAAGAGACGACCTTGTGCAGGTCGTTAATTCAACAATTTATCAATTTTTAGATAATAAAATTTCAGGAAAACAATTTCATGGTCAGGACAAGAAAAATAGCAGGATTCGATAGGTATGATCATGCACTAATTTAGATTCATGGTTTCATAGTTATAGAATTTTAAACATGGATAATTATCAATTATATGAAATTGACGACTCCCGGGTAGGGCGTCAAAACAAGAATTAGCGCCCTTGTTTGGGTCGCTTCTTTAAAATCACTCAGAGAACATTTGGAAACGCAGTAAAACTATATGCATGAGATCATGGATGAGTTTATTTCATAATTTATACTAGTTTGGGCTACGTTCTTGAGAAAACCTACCTTATGAAGATTTGGAAGAAGAAACGTGAAGGCTTCTGATAGAAAACGATGCTCTGTTTCAAACAGAGCCTCCTGAACTTCTAACAGTAACTAGAGCAGCACCCACAAGATGGTTGCTTCCAAACTTAATCACCGGCGTCCCACCGAAGAGGATGTAGTGACGACAAGAGTTGCTGAGAAGAGGATAAGACTTTTTTCTATGATATCTTCTTTACTGGTTTTGGAAGAAGATGCAGACGAAGAGGATGATGATGAAGACTCCACGATCTTCTCTTTGACAAGAGAGGTACTACCTACCGTAGACTTCCTACATAAGATGAAGACGTTAGTTTCCTTCATCATTCATAACTAAAGGAAAAGAAAAGAGGAAGAACATTACCTGTTCTTCACGTATGACAGCAACAATCCACAGAACGCCAAATAGCATTCTGGGTCGAGCCGTAGGATTTTTATAGAGTTATTAGGAACCCTAGTAGAGTTAGAGTTGTATTGGAAGTAATACTTCCATGATAGAGTCCTTACCATATTCCACCTTAGACGTAGTTATCTAGAACTTGCTCTGGATAGTCTCCTGGGTCGAACGAAACTCGAACTGAATTGATGTCTTAAGTGAGGGCGCCGAATTTAAATTAATGCCTTGTCGAGCGTCGTTACTTATGTAAATGCGCCCATGTAGAGGGCGTTTCATTTCCTTTCCTTAATTTTATTTTTCCCGTCGTTTGAAATTTGACGCCCTATTGTCTAGGCGTCCCTTTTAAATTAACGCCTTATACAGAGGCGTTTCCTTTTGAATCAGCGCCCTGATAAAAGGCGTTATTTTCCTTTTGATCAATGATTTACTCATTTAGGCACTTTGTCGTCTATTTACTTATCTTTTATTTTTAATTTGATTTATTTAAAAATCTTGCTTTTATCAGGGTTGCTACACCCTCCCCTACTTAAAAGAATTTGGTCCCCAAATTCAATAGTATATATATAAGTTGAGAGCGTAGAGTATATACCTTAAAATAATTATGGAATTCGCTTCCTCATGGATTCCTCGGTCTCCCACGTAGCTTCATGTTCGGAGTTCTTATTCCATTGTACCTTAAGCATGGGAATAACCTTATTCCTTAGGGTACGTACTTCACGATCTAGTATCTTTATGGGCTTCTGTTCATATGTGAGATCCTTCTGGATAACTAGGTCTCCATGTTCAATAATATGTGATGGATTGTGTACATACTTCTTCAACATAGATATGTGGAATAGATTATGTACATCAGACAATTGAGGAGGCAATGCGATGCGATAAGCAACCTCGCCAACTCTTTCCAATATCTCAAAAGGTCCGATGAATCTTGGTGTAAGCTTGCCTTTAACACCAAATCTCCGTATGCCACGTCCAGGCGATATCTTGAGAAATACATGATCTCCAACTTGGAATTCAAGATCTCTCCTTCTTGTATCGGCATAAGCCTTTTGCCTAGACTGAGCAGCTTGCAGTCTTTCTCTAATCATTTGTATTCTTTCAGTGGTAACCCTTACCATGTCTGGACCTAGGAGTTGTTTCTCTCCAACTTCGTCCCAGCATAAGGGTGATCGTGTAAGACCCCGAGTTTCTGTGCAATTATTTAATTTCGTGAATAGTAAAAAATTTGAATAGTAACTATGGTAAATAGTAAATAGTAATTTTTTTACTATCATATGAAAATACTTAAAAATGGTAGTTAATTAGTAAACACTATGGTAAACACTTTAGTCTTCTATACTTGACCCTAATAAAATCAGTTACATGGCTTAATCGATGATTTAAGCTTGACTTAAAAACGCGGAAAACACTATTCACCCGAAAATACAACTACCGTAGAAAAATCTACAAAAATCACATCTGATAGAGAGTATTTTTCTTAGCAACTTTGTCTTCTGGAGTTTCATCGGTAAAAATCAGAAACTCTCTCTATCGATTGAACCGTTGAACATTTGAGTTAAATTATTATGTTAATCTTAAGATTAGGAGATTAACCTTAAACCTCGTGATAAAATTCTATAAAAATCATAATCTGAAAGGGCATGTATTGATTAGCAATTTTGTCTTCTGGGTCAATTTCATTAAAAATCGTTTGGTAACATTTAAAGGAGGTTTTAGTTAACTATTCCTTAATCATAGGATTAGGCTTAGCTTAAGGCTAACCTACCTTGTGGAACACGTGAAAACGTGTTTTAGGTCGGCAAGAACACGGCTTGGACGCAGGGATGGGTTTTGCGGCTCTGACCAGTCTTGTGTGAAGTGTGTGAAGATTTCACACGTTCCTTCAAATGAAAACTATAAATAGAAGCCCCCTTAAGCCTTCCTTAGCAATCCTTAAGCCTAAACAAAGGAGACTCTGCTGCTACGTGCTGTGAAGGCTTCTGCAAATATCACTATTCATCTTCTTCCTCAAGACATCTCTTATTTTCCTTGGTTAAGGTAGGTAACCATGGCACAAATCTAATTATGGTGGATAAACATGTTAGTAAAGCATGATTGTATCAATTTCGTGATCTTGCTTTTGATTTCCGTTGGTTCTGAGCGTATTCATATAGTTTAGCAATAGAAATCATGAATATGACTAAGTAACGAATTGTGAAGTTAAACTTATGTTAGTAGAATGATTGTGAATGGTTTAAGTATGTTTTAGAACTTAAGAAGCTTGCCCCACTGTTCATTTGAAGTCTCTGTTGTACAGTAGACTGTTCAAATCCCAGAGATAATTAGAGATGGTTAGTAGAAGATTAAAGTTTGGTTAATCACATTAGTTATATGTTATTGGTTATTAAGAAATGTTTAACCATCATTAGTGAAGTCTAAGCAAACTTTGTTGTGTTTAAGCATCATTAGTCATGTTTTAAGCATATTAGTCATGTTTAAAATATAATTAGTTATGTTTAAGCATGATTAGTCATGTTTAAGGCATAGTTAGTTATGTTTAAGCATGTTTAAGGCATAATTAGTCATGTTTAAAGCGTAATGAGTTCTGTTTAAGCATGATTAACTAAGTTTACATATGATTAGGCAAGATTAAGCATATATTAGCCAAGATTAGCATAACGGTCGACTTATACAAGTCTTGGCCGATGTAAAACTATGCCGGACACCCTATCCGGTAAATTCTAACTTGTTGCCGTGGAAGGAAATATTACCGTGTGGCAAGTTTATCCATGGTCGTCAATAGGAAGCATGATTTAACTGATGTTTTATTGCTTAAAATATAAAATGGGCATTTTAGGCCTATACGGTGTATAAGCTTATACCGTATATCCTCCAATGGCCCGATCGCCATCGTTTTAATTTGTTAAGGTGACCGATTACCCTTGGATAATCTTCGGTCATACTTGAGCCCGGAATTGACCAATGGACATTAAACTGAAATTGGTTGGTTTAATCGTTATTGGCAACCCGGTAAATATTTCACATAAATTATCTTATATTTAGATCATTATACTTAATACGGATTCTCTAGAACCGTATTTCTTGAAAAATACGACCCAAATGGTTCGTATATTCTCGTTCTTCGGAACTTACTTCTCTTTCTCGAACGGCTTACTGTCACCCGTTCATTCTTGACCCCGTAACTCGTTACTCATGAGAGTACGGCCCGGTGTTCGCCGTACGACTACCTTGTTTTGGGTTTTCGTCGTGTTTATACTCTTGAATCAGAGGAGACAAGTGTCGTCCTTTACATCTTATACCCGACAGAAATTCATCTGATTATATTGGCCATAATTGACTATGTCTAGACGGGGGATCGGTGATCCAATTGAAATGAAATGCCATCGCATCATAAGGGCCCAGTCTGGTCCTGGGGAGAGCGCCCGAAAAGATATTGAGCCCATTGGGATGTTTATGACAAGGGTGAGGCATTACACCCGAATACTTGACTTGACTTGTTACGTCTACGACAAATTCTGGATACTCGACTCGTGTGTATTTACCTGGTTACATGTGTAACATACTTGCTGGCCAAATTTTCTTACTGTTACTTTACTTGTTCATTACTTGATAAATTGCTATATTTCTTGACTTTGCAAGTTATTTCTATCGTCATTCTTTATTTACTGCATTTCATATAAATTGGAAATCAATGGTTAATTACTTAAACCTGTTTGTGGTTATCTACTGAGCGCGTTTAGCTCACTCCTACTGTTTCCCCTCTTTCCAGGTGACGAACTTGTCAGGGATGGACTGGAGTGATATCGAGAGATAGTTTTAGTTTATTGAGTCAGTTTGTACCCGTAGAATTAATGAGAAATTGTTCTAGTTTGATTATTATATGGATGTAGTTGTTCTACCCATTGTACTCAATTTTTATCAATAAAACTCTGATTATTACTTTTCCAACCTTTAGTGCAATGGTTCGGAATTCTTTATTGCTCGCTTGCCTCTAACCGTACGTCCCGAGATTCCGCATCGGGGCGTGACAGTTTAGTTGGTATCAGAGCATAGGTCGCATTGACCTAGAAATTTAGGTTAAAATTGTCCTAGGTTTCCTTCTCTCCTATAAGTTTAGGAAAAACTAGACCTTGTGAGATTTGGGTAGAAATCGGGTTAAGCTATTAATCGTAATCGTGTCTCACTCCTCTAGTTCTTTCTCTCTCATCTCATCTGAGAATTCTTTTCTCATAATAATCGACTCATAATAATCGACTCATGAACAACGGATTACCTTATAGGTACTTGAAATGGCAGCCAATCGTGCTGAGATGAGGAATTTGCAACGTACGGTTCAAGGACTTACGCAAGCCTTGAATGCATTGGCTCAGGCAGGAGCTGGAGCCGGAGCGGCACCTCATGGCGCAGCTCATGGTACTGGTGAATTGTATCGGAATTTCCGAGGGATGAACCCGCCTAGGTTTGCTGGTTCAACAGATCCTGATGAAGCCGAGAACTGGCTCGACGAGATGGCAAGGATTTTTGAGGTCATGCAATGCACTGACCAGGAGCGTGTTCTCTTGTCCATTTTCCAACTGGAACGTGATGCGCGTACTTGGTGGGAGTCTATTAAACCGACTCTCGGTGACCAACAAGTCTCGTGGGAGGAATTCGAGGAATTCTTCAATGATAAATATTTTTCTGATCGCGTGCAAGAAAATAAGGCCGCGGAATTCGCAGCTCTGAAGCAGCGAAGCTTATCGGTATCAGAATATGAAGCCCAGTTTGCAAGACTCTCTCGTTATGCGAGACATCTCATTTCAACTGAGAAAATGAAGGCGAAGCGTTTCCTTAACGGTCTTCGACTTCATTATATTAATCAACTGGCACCACTGGAAATTTCTACATATTCTGAGATGGTAAGAAAGGCACAAGTATTAGAAGATACATTGGAAATGACGGAAAGGATTCGTGGTCAAGGTAGTAAGAAGAATCAACCGAAGGCACTCAAGAATGATAAGACTGATTCTGGCACTGGTCCTAACAAGAAAAGACCTTTCACTAGTACTGGTTCTAGTTCTGGTTCTGGTTCGTGGAAGGGCAAGGCGCCAAGACAAGAAGACAAGAAACCTGATTCTGTGGTTCCATTCAAAGGCGTATGCCGATATTGTGATCGTCCCGGTCACAAAATGGAGGATTGTTGGCGCAAGCAAGGTGCATGTTTGCGATGTGGAAGCAAGGAGCACCGCATTCCCAACTGCCCCTTATTATCGGAACAAGCTATTCCGGCAAAACCTCTAAACGTCAAGAAGCCTCAAGGCAGGCTCCAGGCTCTTCATACAAAGGAAAAGGGTATCTCCGAGGATGGTGGACTCGTCGAAGGTACTCTCATTATATCCGACTTTCCGGCTTTTGTTCTATTTGATACTGGTGCAACACATTCTTTTATATCCCGGAGATTTGCTAAGTTATTAGCTATAGAACCTGTTTTGATGGACTCTCCGTTAGAGATATCAACCCCTATTGGGACCAGTTCAGCTATTCAGCATTATTATCCTTCTAGTAAAGTTATGGTGAATGATCGGAATTTTCCAGCCGACTTGATTTGCATAGACATGAAGGATTACGATGTAATCCTAGGAGCCGACTGGTTGGCCCAGTATGAGGTCAATGTTCACTGCAATTCTTGTTCGGTGTCTTTTTCTAAGCACCCCGGATTATTCTTCAAAGGAGTGAAACATCCTAGTCCGGTGTCTCTTATCTCGACTCTTCGTGCTGACAAGTTATTGAGGCGTGGATGCGAAGCTTTTCTGGCTTTTGTTCATGCGTCCCCTGAACAGCAGATCGAGATTAAGGATATTGCTATTGTTCGGGAATTTCCGGACGTATTTCCAGAGGAGTTACCAGGACTTCCGCCTCAGCGTGAAGTTACATTCTCTATTGATCTTATTCCTGGATCATCTCCTGTTTCCAGAGCCCCTTATCGTATGTCTCCTGCGGAATTGCGGGAATTGAAGCAACAATTGTTAGAATTACTCGAGAAGGGTTTTATTCGCCCGAGTGTTTCCCCTTGGGGAGCTCCTGTATTGTTTGTTCGGAAGAAAGATGGTTCGATGAGGTTGTGCATCGACTATCGGCAACTCAACCAGATAACTATCAAGAATAAATATCCACTGCCGAGGATTGATGAGTTATTTGACCAGATTGCTGGAGCTTCGTATTTTTCTAAGATCGATCTTCGATCTGGGTATCATCAATTGAGAATTAAGGAAGATGATATTTACAAGTCAGCTTTTCGAAGCCGATATGGTCACTTTGAGTTTGTCGTTATGCCCTTTGGGTTAACGAATGCACCGGCAGCTTTCATGCAACTTATGAACAATGTGTTCCGACCTTATCTTGATCAATGGGTCGTGGTATTTATTGATGACATTTTGATCTACTCAAAGAGTGAAGAAGATCATGCCGAGCATCTAAGAACGGCTCTTCAATTATTGAGAGATCACCAATTATATGCCAAATTCAGCAAGTGTGAATTTTGGCTGAGTGAAGTGTCCTTTCTAGGACATATTATTACTAAGGATGGAATTTCTGTGGATCCATCTAAAGTGGAAGCAGTCAAGAATTGGGAACAGCCTACTAATGCTACTGAAGTAAGGAGTTTTCTTGGCCTGGCTGGTTATTATCGAAGGTTCATTCAAGATTTCTCTAAAATTGCGGTACCTTTGACCAAATTAACCCGCAAAGAAATCAAGTTTGAGTGGTCAGCTGAATGCCAACGGAGTTTTCAAACTCTGAAGGATTGTTTGACTACTGCCCCTATTTTGACCTTACCTTCGGGTGAAGGCGGTTTTGTAGTCTACACAGATGCTTCTGGTATTGGCTTAGGCTGTGTGCTTATGCAGCATGGCAAGGTGATTGCCTATTCTTCCAGGCAGTTAAGGAAGCATGAAGTTAATTATCCCGTGCATGATCTGGAATTGGCAGCCGTAGTATTCGCATTAAAGATTTGGAGGCACTATTTATATGGAGAATCATTCACGGTATTTTCGGATCACAAAAGTCTGAAATACTTATTTTCTCAAAAGGAATTAAACATGAGGCAAAGAAGGTGGTTGGAATATATAAAGGATTTCGACTTCTCTATCGAGTATCACCCTGGCAAAGGCAATGTCGTGGCTGATGCGTTAAGTCGGAAGCCTGTGGCTAAGTTATCCAGTCTTATGTTACAAGAATGGAAGTTACTGGAGCAGATGGCTAGTCTGGATCTCAATATTGATAATGATCGGATTTTGATTTCCCAGATGCAACTCAAGCCCGAACTGTTAGTGGAAATCAAGCTATTACAAGATATTGATCCCGAGCTAGTCGAGATTAAGGAAAACTTAAGTGGCAGACCTGACTTCTCGATAGCCAATGATGGAAGACTGGTGTTTCAAGGTAGAACTTGTGTACCGGATGAGGCTAATATAAAGAATCGGATCCTTGAAGAAGCACATAGATCCCGATACACTATCCATCCGGGAGGCACTAAGATGTTCAAAGACTTGAAGAGGACATTTTGGTGGCCAAACATGAAAAGGGAAATTGCAGATTTTGTAAGCAGATGTCTTGTTTGTCAACAAGTAAAGGCCGAGCATTTTAGACCGGCAGGTAAATTGAAACCACTTGATATTCCCCAATGGAAGTGGGAGAGTATTGGTATGGACTTTATTATGGGTCTTCCTAAGACTCGAGGTGGCTATGATGCAATATGGGTCATCGTGGATCGATTGACTAAGTCAGCCCATTTTCTAGCTATTAAGTCCAAGTGGACGGTTGATGTACTAGCAGCATTATATCTGAAGGAAGTGGTTAGACTTCATGGTATTCCAGTCAGCATTGTGTCTGACCGAGACCCGAGATTTACATCTCATTTCTGGAAGGGTTTGCAAGAATCTCTTGGTACCCGTCTGAATTTCAGTACTGCATTTCATCCGCAGACAGATGGACAGACCGAGAGAACAAATCAGATTGTGGAAGATATGTTGAGAGCTTGTATGATTGACTTCGATGGCAGCTGGAGTGATCATTTGGCATTGATAGAATTCGCCTATAACAATAGTTATCAATCCAGCATACAAATGGCACCTTTCGAGGCTTTGTATGGAAGGAGTTGTCGTTCTCCATTATGTTGGGATGAGATTGGCGAGAAGCAATGGCTTGGACCGGATCTTGTCTCAGAATCATCACAGAATATTCGAATTATTCGAGACCGGTTACTTGTAGCTCAATCAAGGCAGAAAAGTTATGCTGATAATAGAAGAAGAGATTTGAAATTCCAGATTGGCGAGCATGTATTTTTGAAGGTCTCTCCGTCGAGAGGTATTCGCCGATTCGGTATTCATGGCAAGTTAAGCCCAAGGTATATTGGTCCATTTGAGATCCTTGATCGAGTGGGTGAAGTCGCCTATAGATTGGCCTTACCTCCTCAACTAGCTGGAGTACACAACGTGTTCCATGTTTCTATGCTTCGGAAATACGTGTACGACCCTAGTCACGTCATTCAACATGCGGATCTCGAAGTGAAGAAGGACTTGTCTTATGAAGAAAGACCAGTGAAGATTCTGGATCGGAAAGAGCAACAACTTCGGAATCGTTCCATACCGATGGTTAAAATACAATGGAGTCGGCGTGGAATAGAAGAAGCTACATGGGAATCCGAGGACGCTATACGGAAGCGTTATCCCGATCTACTCTAGGTAAGCGATATTTTTACCGTATTTTGGTCCAGTGAATTTGGAGGACCAAATTCTTTAAGTAGGGGAGGGTGTAAGACCCCGAGTTTCTGTGCAATTATTTAATTTCGTGAATAGTAAAAAATTTGAATAGTAACTATGGTAAATAGTAAATAGTAATTTTTTGACTATCATATGAAAATACTTAAAAATGGTAGTTAATTAGTAAACACTATGGTAAACACTTTAGTCTTCTATACTTGACCCTAATAAAATCAGTTACATGGCTTAATCGATGATTTAAGCTTGACTTAAAAACGCGGAAAACACTATTCACCCGAAAATACAACTACCGTAGAAAAATCTACAAAAATCACATCTGATAGAGAGTATTTTTCTTAGCAACTTTGTCTTCTGGAGTTTCATCGGTAAAAATCAGAAACTCTCTCTATCGATTGAACCGTTGAACATTTGAGTTAAATTATTATGTTAATCTTAAGATTAGGAGATTAACCTTAAACCTCGTGATAAAATTCTATAAAAATCATAATCTGAAAGGGCATGTATTGATTAGCAATTTTGTCTTCTGGGTCAATTTCATTAAAAATCGTTTGGTAACATTTAAAGGAGGTTTTAGTTAACTATTCCTTAATCATAGGATTAGGCTTAGCTTAAGGCTAACCTACCTTGTGGAACACGTGAAAACGTGTTTTAGGTCGGCAAGAACACGGCTTGGACGCAGGGATGGGTTTTGCGGCTCTGACCAGTCTTGTGTGAAGTGTGTGAAGATTTCACACGTTCCTTCAAATGAAAACTATAAATAGAAGCCCCCTTAAGCCTTCCTTAGCAATCCTTAAGCCTAAACAAAGGAGACTCTGCTGCTACGTGCTGTGAAGGCTTCTGCAAATATCACTATTCATCTTCTTCCTCAAGACATCTCTTATTTTCCTTGGTTAAGGTAGGTAACCATGGCACAAATCTAATTATGGTGGATAAACATGTTAGTAAAGCATGATTGTATCAATTTCGTGATCTTGCTTTTGATTTCCGTTGGTTCTGAGCGTATTCATATAGTTTAGCAATAGAAATCATGAATATGACTAAGTAACGAATTGTGAAGTTAAACTTATGTTAGTAGAATGATTGTGAATGGTTTAAGTATGTTTTAGAACTTAAGAAGCTTGCCCCACTGTTCATTTGAAGTCTCTGTTGTACAGTAGACTGTTCAAATCCCAGAGATAATTAGAGATGGTTAGTAGAAGATTAAAGTTTGGTTAATCACATTAGTTATATGTTATTGGTTATTAAGAAATGTTTAACCATCATTAGTGAAGTCTAAGCAAACTTTGTTGTGTTTAAGCATCATTAGTCATGTTTTAAGCATATTAGTCATGTTTAAAATATAATTAGTTATGTTTAAGCATGATTAGTCATGTTTAAGGCATAGTTAGTTATGTTTAAGCATGTTTAAGGCATAATTAGTCATGTTTAAAGCGTAATGAGTTCTGTTTAAGCATGATTAACTAAGTTTACATATGATTAGGCAAGATTAAGCATATATTAGCCAAGATTAGCATAACGGTCGACTTATACAAGTCTTGGCCGATGTAAAACTATGCCGGACACCCTATCCGGTAAATTCTAACTTGTTGCCGTGGAAGGAAATATTACCGTGTGGCAAGTTTATCCATGGTCGTCAATAGGAAGCATGATTTAACTGATGTTTTATTGCTTAAAATATAAAATGGGCATTTTAGGCCTATACGGTGTATAAGCTTATACCGTATATCCTCCAATGGCCCGATCGCCATCGTTTTAATTTGTTAAGGTGACCGATTACCCTTGGATAATCTTCGGTCATACTTGAGCCCGGAATTGACCAATGGACATTAAACTGAAATTGGTTGGTTTAATCGTTATTGGCAACCCGGTAAATATTTCACATAAATTATCTTATATTTAGATCATTATACTTAATACGGATTCTCTAGAACCGTATTTCTTGAAAAATACGACCCAAATGGTTCGTATATTCTCGTTCTTCGGAACTTACTTCTCTTTCTCGAACGGCTTACTGTCACCCGTTCATTCTTGACCCCGTAACTCGTTACTCATGAGAGTACGGCCCGGTGTTCGCCGTACGACTACCTTGTTTTGGGTTTTCGTCGTGTTTATACTCTTGAATCAGAGGAGACAAGTGTCGTCCTTTACATCTTATACCCGACAGAAATTCATCTGATTATATTGGCCATAATTGACTATGTCTAGACGGGGGATCGGTGATCCAATTGAAATGAAATGCCATCGCATCATAAGGGCCCAGTCTGGTCCTGGGGAGAGCGCCCGAAAAGATATTGAGCCCATTGGGATGTTTATGACAAGGGTGAGGCATTACACCCGAATACTTGACTTGACTTGTTACGTCTACGACAAATTCTGGATACTCGACTCGTGTGTATTTACCTGGTTACATGTGTAACATACTTGCTGGCCAAATTTTCTTACTGTTACTTTACTTGTTCATTACTTGATAAATTGCTATATTTCTTGACTTTGCAAGTTATTTCTATCGTCATTCTTTATTTACTGCATTTCATATAAATTGGAAATCAATGGTTAATTACTTAAACCTGTTTGTGGTTATCTACTGAGCGCGTTTAGCTCACTCCTACTGTTTCCCCTCTTTCCAGGTGACGAACTTGTCAGGGATGGACTGGAGTGATATCGAGAGATAGTTTTAGTTTATCGAGTCAGTTTGTACCCGTAGAATTAATGAGAAATTGTTCTAGTTTGATTATTATATGGATGTAGTTGTTCTACCCATTGTACTCAATTTTTATCAATAAAACTCTGATTATTACTTTTCCAACCTTTAGTGCAATGGTTCGGAATTCTTTATTGCTCGCTTGCCTCTAACCGTACGTCCCGAGATTCCGCATCGGGGCGTGACAGATCGGCAACTCCTTCCGTATAGAGCTTCGAAAGGTGCCATTTGTATACTTGCCTGGTAGCTATTATTATATGCAAATTCCACCAACGGCAAGTGATCATGCCAGCTTCCATCGAAATCAATGATGCAAGCTCTGAGCATATCTTCAACCACCTGGTTAGTTCTCTCGGTCTGACCATCCGTTTGAGGGTGAAAAGATGTACTAAAGTTAAGCCTTGTTCCCAATGAATGTTGTAGTCCCTTCCAAAAATGAGAAGTAAAACGGGGATCCCTGTCAGACACGATTGAAATAGGAATACCATGTAATCTGACTATGTCCTTGATGTATAATGCAGCCAAAACATCAACTGACCATCGGCTCTTTATTGGCAAGAAATGCGCCGATTTAGTCAATCGATCAATAATAACCCATATTCCATCATGTCCTCCTTTTGATTTAGATAAACCCATAATAAAATCTATGCTAATATTCTCCCACTTCCATTTGGGAATATCTAGAGGATGTAATTTTCCAGCAGGCTTTTAGTGTTCCGCCTTGACCTGTTGGCAAGTGAGACAGCGTGATACATAGTCTGCTATTTCCCTTTTCATGTTGGGCCACCAAAAATTCCTCTTCACATCTTGGTACATTTTGGTTGATCATGGATGAATCGTGTACCTCCATCTATGAGCTTCATCTAAGATCTTCTTCTTTACCTCGGGACAATCCGGTATGCAAGTTCTATTTCTGAATATTAATCTTCCTTCACAAGTTATTTGGAAATCAGATTGTCCTTCCAGTTTGCCTTTGATCTCTACTAATATTGGGTCATTATCTTGAAGCGCTTGTATTTCAGATAATAGGTCAGGATGAATGCTTATATGAGATAATGTGACACATTTGAAGTCCGTGTCCATGCTTATATTGAGCTCAGAGAATTGCTCCAGCAATTTCCATTCTTGAATCATATAATTGGCTAACAGTGCTCTCGGCTTTCGACTAAGGGCATCTGCTACATGGTTACCCTTTTCGGGATGATATTGTATATTGAAGTCGAAGTCCTTGAGATATTCTAGCCAACGTCTTTGCCTCGTATTTAGTTCCTTTTGTGAAAAGAGATACTTGAGACTCTTGTGATCAGAGTATACAGTAAACTGTACTCCATATATATAATGTCTCTAGATCTTTAGTGCAAATACTACCGCGGCTAATTCTAAGTCATGGACGGGGTAGTTCTCTTCATGCTTCTTTAATTGACGAGAAGCGTAAGCTATAACCTTTCCTTGTTGCTTTAGAACACATCCGAGGCCAATGCCAGAAGCATCAGTATATACCTCGAATTTCTCTCCTTCCATTGGTAAAGCTAAGACCGGAGCTGTAGTTAGATGATCCTTGAGATTTTGGAAGCTTCTTTCACATTCCTCACTCCATTCATAACGGATCTCCTTGCGAGTTAGCCTAGTGAGTGGTACGGCTATCTTGGAGAAATCCTTGATGAATCGCCGATAGTAGCCCGCAAGACCTAAGAAACTTCGGATCTCGCTAGCATTGGTCGGTCTTTCCCAATTCTTCACAGCTTCAACCTTTGATGGATCTACAGATAATCCATCCTTTGATATCACATGTCCGAGAAAAGTTACTTCTTCAAGCCAGAACTCACACTTGCTGAGCTTGGCATATAATCGGTTTGTCCTTAATATTTGTAATGCAATCCTCAAATGCTCCTCATGCTCTTCCTTAGTCTTGGAATATATTAATATATCATGAATAAAAACCACCACGAATTGATCTAAATAAGGTCTGAATATACTATTCATTAACTGCATAAAGGTAGCAGGGGCATTTGTTAGTCCAAAAGGCATAACAACAAACTCATAGTGGCCATACCTGCTTCTGAATGCGGTTTTATGAATGTCATCATCCTTGATCCTTAGTTGGTGATATCCTGACCTGAGATCAATCTTTGAAAAGTACTTGGATCCAGATATTTGATCAAATAACTCTTCGATTCTCGGTAGTGGATACTTGTTCTTGATAGTGAGATGATTCAACTGTCGATAGTCAATGCATAGTCTCATGGATCCATCCTTCTTCTTTACAAATAGCACAGGCGCTCCCCACGGGGAAGTACTCGGTCTAATGAATCCCTTCTTAAGAAGTTCCATTAATTGCTCCTTTAACTCCTTGAGTTCAGCAGGGGACATTCTATAAGGTGTCTTAGAAATAGGTCCAGCACCAGGGACTAAGTCGATGGTGAAGGCCACTTCTCTTTGTGGGGGTAATCCAGGCAAGTCTTCCGGAAACACATCCGAAAATTCTTGCACAACTGGGATATCTTCTATCTTAGTTTCCTGAGCCTCCTTAATCGTGACAAATGCAAGGAAAGATACACATCCTTTCCTTATTAGCTTGCTAGCTCGGAGAGCCGAAATAAGAGGTGACTCGCTTCGACTCTTAGGGCTAAAATAGACTAGTTCTGGAAAGTCCTTGAAAGTAACCTTGCTATTGCGGCAATCGACTGTTGCCTGGTATTTGGATAACCAATCCTCTCCCAGTATGACATCATACTCCTTTAGATCTAAACATATGAGATTAATAGGAAGATTTCTTCCTTTTACCAAGACTTCACAGTTTTGATAATGGTGAGTAATATCAGTTTCGTTTCCGAGAGGAGTAGATAAAATTATTTTCATCCATTCCGGTTCCATAGGTAGTGGGTTAGCAAACTTCTTGGAAATAAAAGAATGTGATGCACCCGTATCAAATAAGACATGTGCATACTTGGAACAAACTTTCAGTGTACCTTCTACTAGTCCGCCTTCTTCTTCTTCGGTCTCCTTAATTGCGTGAAGACGAGCGTTCTTGGTTACCGGGCGCTTTCCGTCACCAGTTTGATCATTAAGTAATGGGCAATCGGGACTCCGATGCTCACGGCTCCCGCAACGGAGACATGCTCCAAGTTTCCTCCAGCACTCTTCGGCTTTATGACCAGCCTTGTCACAATGCTTGCATATTATATTCGAAGGTGTAGTAGTGATAGAGAAGGGCTTGGTCTTCTTAAATTTTTGGTCTTGAGAAGAAGTACCTCCAGTGCTAGGCCTCTTCTTGAAGTTGGGTTTAAAGGAACCCGAACTTGTAACTTGTTCCTTCTTATCCTTCCCACGGATTCTATCTGATAGCTCCGTGGCATCTTCTAACAATTGAGCTCGGCGTACTATCTCTGAGTAGACCTGAATATCCATTGGTGCCAGGTGGGTAATATATTGGGGCCTGAGCCCATTTAGGAACCTCCTAGATTTCATCTTCTCGGTGCTAACTAAGTGCTTAGCATACTGAGACAATCTAGAGAATTATGCCTCGTACTCCGCCACCGATAATGACCGTTGCTTGAGTGCGGCAAATTCGGTAGCTTTCTTTTCTTGGACTCGGTCCAAAAAATATTTAGCGTTGAAATGTTCAACGAATTCTTCCCAAGTAACTTGGTCTTGATTTAAAGTAGCTTCTATCAATTCCCACCAACATCGGGCATCCCTTTCCAACTGAAAGGTAGCTAATAAGACTTTATCTTGATCCGTGCACTGCATAACACGAAATATACGTTCCGTCTCCCTGACCCAGTGCTCTGCATCGTCCGGATCAGTAGAAACCGTGAATTTAGGCGGGTTCATGTTTTTAAAGACTTGGTGGAGACTTTCGGCTCGTTGTGCACCTCCCTGTGCTACTTGTTGCAACACCTGAGTCATGCCTTGAAGTGTACGCTGCATGTTGCGCCACTGAGCACGTTCGGCAGCCATCATCCTACAATTACAATAACTAGATTAGTATATACTTGCTTTAAGGGCTTTTAAGTTTTTATGTTAACTCAACCCTGGTTCAACCCAATCTCACTGGTTAAAGGTTTGAACCTATCCTTGGACTTGGGTTTTCCTAGGAATTGAATACCCTAGGCTCTGATACCACAAAAACTGTCACGTCCCGAGAGCGGAAGATACTGAGAGATGCGTGACGAGTTTCTATCAATCATGTCAATCAGAGTATTAGTGTATTCGACACCAAAATCTGAGATGCGCAAAAGTAAAGATAACCCAAATCCTTTATTCCTTCATAAGAATATGTCTATTACAAACCTTTGAAGTACTAACTAAAATAAAGGAAAAATACAAGGTTGACTCAAGAAAACATGAAAAAGACTAGATAACACGGAAGAAGCTCTATCTCTTTCATTCTTGATTTTCCCCATGCTTTTGAGTTCCCTCATCGTCGGACTTACCTGAAAAGTAGGGAAACACTAAGTGAGCGAACGCTCAGTAGGAAATTATATCTCAAGAACTAGCAAGGGGTTTAAGTGATTACATTTTTCATGAATGCACTATAGCTATGCATGCTCGCATAAAACGACAAGATAGAGAGAGTGCATAACAATACGATAGCAAGAAGAACTAGTCATGAACATTCAAGAACTTATATCAAAAGATATCAAGATATTCAAGCAAGTAAACTCATCATGTCACGTTGGAATTTGGCTATTTTGTTTCAAGTCAAGCAAGTATACAATTACCCTTTTCGGGCCACGCAAGTCATGTAATATCAAGTCAAGTACAAGTACAAGATTTGTGGAATGTTCAATCAAGCTAGTCATGCACTTAGGTATAATGCCAATACCGTGATCAATCAACTCTCATGGGCACAAGTACTTTCGGGTGCTCCTCCCAGGACCAGATCGGGCCCTATATGCGCAGGCATTAATCATGTATTTTAACATCCACTTTTGTGTATAGCCAATATGGAATTTCAAGAATAAAGCTTGTAGATACGTAGAATAACTTGGATAGAATAGAGTCCAAAAATATGACACTTGACATAGAATGACGATAATAACGGTACAATCACGATTATCTATAAAACTAGGTGGAATTGGTTCCCTAACTTGGGTACCATGACAAATAAGTATGGACACTCTTTATATAGAATTGAGGTTCACATGAACAACACATCAATGGCAAGACGTCCTCATTCTTAATATAGAATTGAGGTCCACAAGAACATCATGTTGAATATAGAATTGGGGTTTACAAGAACATCATAACAATGTTGATATAGAGTTGGGGTTTACAAGAACATCATGACAATGGTGATATAGAATTGGGGTTTACAAGAACAGCATCAAATGGCATGATAACCTCATCCCATTAAGAGAATTCTTATGATACACACTTTGCATAACATGAGGGCCGGTATACCATGTTTCTTTAGAGTGACATGGCAAAATAGTGTAATGGGTTTTTATGGTACAACCAGCTCAGTCGGCCTTGAGGGAATCCAAGGCTGCGAGGAGACTTACGGAGGTCTCTATGACTAACTCGCTAGTCCAAAGGAACAGAATGTCCAATGGAGAGCTTGTATGTCAATGAGAGTTAAGGGGGTAACGTTAAAACATCATGATACGTGGGACTATATTCACGGACTGGAATATAGTGCTGATATATATAGATATATATATATATACATACGAAACCCTCGGTTAACAGTAACATTGTAAAATAGTGTCACAGGAAAATAGCGACTTAATCTAAGTCATTACTTATCAAATTAACGCCTTCTATAGGGGCGTTTATTCACAATCTGACGACTTATACATTAGTCGTCCCTTCAATATTTCTATTCTGCAGAAACTCAATATTCTGGAATTTTAACAAAAATGCGCCCTGGACAGGGGCGTTACTTGTCAATTAGCGCCCTGGTCTAGGGCGTCAGTTCAATAAGAGACGACCTTGTGCAGGTCGTTAATTCAATAATTTATCAATTTTCAGATTATAAAATTTCAGGAAAATAATTTCATGGTCAGGACAAGAAAAATAGCAGGATTCGATAGGTATGATCATGCACTAATTTAGATTCATGGTTTCATAGTTATAGAATTTT
Organism: Amorphophallus konjac; assembly: GCA_022559845.1. Classification (NCBI taxonomy): domain Eukaryota; kingdom Viridiplantae; phylum Streptophyta; class Magnoliopsida; order Alismatales; family Araceae; genus Amorphophallus; species Amorphophallus konjac. The sequence goes on from CM040124.1 coordinate 240,155,332, forward strand.
AAACATGGATAATTATCAATTATATGAAATTGATGACTCCCGGGTAGGGCGTCAAAACAAGAATTAGCGCCCTTGTCTGGGTCGCTTCTTTAAAATCACTTAGAGAACATTTGGAAATGCTGTAAAACTATATGCATGAGATCATGGATGAGTTTATTTCATAATTTATACTAGTTTGGGCTACGTTCTTGAGAAAACCTACCTTATGAAGATCTGGAAGAAGAAACGTGAAGGCTTCTGATAGAAAACGATGCTCTGTTTCAAACAGAGCCTCCTGAACTTCTAACAGTAACTAGAGCAGCACCCACAAGATGGTTGCTTCCGAACTTAATCACCGGCGGCCCACCGAAGAGGATGTAGTGACGACAAGAGTTGCTGAGAAGAGGATAAGACTCTTTTCTATCATATCTTCTTTACTGGTTTTGGAAGAAGATGCAGATGAAGAGGATGATGATGAAGACTCCACGATCTTCTCTTTGACAAGAGAGGTACTACCTACCGTAGACTTCCTACATAAGATGAAGACGTTAGTTTCCTTCATCATTCATAACTAAAGGAAAAGAAAAGAGGAAGAACATTACCTGTTCTTCACGTATGACAGCAACAATCCACAGAACGCCAAATAGCATTCTGGGTCGAGCCGTAGGATTTTTATAGAGTTATTAGAAACCCTAATAGAGTTAGAGTTGTATTGGAAGTAATACTTCTATGATAGAGTCCTTACCATATTCCACCTTAGACGTAGTTATCTAGAACTTGCTCTGGATAGTCTCCTGGGTTGAACGAAACTCGAACTGAATTGACGTCTTAAGTGAGGGCGTCGAATTTAAATTGACGCCTTGTCGAGCGTCGTTACTTATGTAAACGCGCCCATGTAGAGGGCGTTTCATTTCCTTTCCTTAATTTTATTTTTCCCGTCGTTTGCAATTTGACGCCCTATTGTCTAGCCGTCCCTTTTAAATTAACACCTTATACAAAGGCGTTTCCTTTTGAATTAGCGCCCTGATAAAAGGCGTTATTTTCCTTTTGATCAATGATTTACTCATTTAGGCTTTTTGTCGTCTATTTACTTATCTTTTATTTTTAATTTGATTTATTTAAAAATCTTGCTTTTATCAGGGTTGCTACAACCAAATTGTTGGGTCTCCTCTGAGATGGATTGAAGGGGGAGAATGTTGGGTCTCCTCTGAATTGATGAGCAGTATGTGTACTGCTTTGGGCTGAATTGTTTTGAGTGAATGGCAACTGTACTATTTGACTTAGTTGACTGAGTTGTTGACTTTATCTTGGCATGATGGTGTATGTATTTTGATGCATTTTATATGTCAATTTTTCATATAGCTGTTGTCAGCATCTTTATACTTAGACTTTGCATAGAATAGAGTCAGTGCAACACTAAATTCATTCTGTATTGAGTCCGTGCATATGTGCATCTCATGCGAACAAAGTTTGTGCATGCTTGCATCCAAGGGACGTCAAGTCGTTGCAACCGTCGTTGGTGCATGCGACCAAGTCGGTGTAGCAATCGACCTCGCACGCATTAGAGTCGGTGCAACACTTCGTGCATGCGTAGTTCAAAGCACATTAAGTCCGTGCATGCATGCATAAAGTCGATGCAAGCCTTGTTACTGCACGGGACCAAGTCAGTGCAAGTGTCATCCATGCATTAGTCAAGTCGATGCACTGGTAGTTGTTGCTCGAGACTAAGTCCGTGCATGCTTAAGTCTAGGCATAATGAGTCTGTGCAATTCTTGCACCGGGCACACAAAGTCTGTGCAACACGTCTTAGGAAACTCGATGCATAAGAGTTCATGCGTTTAGTATTTGCACATTAAGTCTGTGCAAGTCAAGCATGCTGTATAAATAAGTCTGTGCAAGCTCAGGCACGATGCATCCTAACTGTCTGTGCACTTCTGGTCTTAGAGTAATATCAAGTTTGTGCACATGCTTATCTTTAAACACTTGACTCCATGCATATGTGTTTACATGCTATATCGAGTATGTGCACATTTAGTTCAAAGCTCTATCAACTATATATGTACATTTCTTTACTATTTGTCAGATTGTTTCAAGCTGACATTAAGTCTGACTTTGACAAGATATCTACTCGAGGAGTTTAAGAATGGCACGTGATCCAAGAATGGAGTAGGTGCCAAGATGATGACACGTAGAAAGTAGTCAATTTGTATGTTGCCACGTGGCCTAACAACTCCAGATCTGGATAAGGCTTTTGGGTGGGAATTGTGTTGAGCACACGCCCTATCTCATTGCTACGGCATATAAATAAGAAGATTCTCTTTAAAGAGAAGACTGATCGTGATATTGAGAAAAAGTAGAAAGAGATAGAGCGCAAGCCCGATCCAGAAAGAAAAAGTGAGAGAAATTTGAGAGGAGAGATTTGAGAGAGCTTTTTGAGAGAGCTCTGTCATCCGTCTCCTTTTTCAGAACTAGAGCTGATTTGCTCACTGTTTGAGCTACATTTCCATCAGAGTTTTGATTTTTCGTTTGTTTCTTTTGTTTTCTTCCAAACTCTTGTTCCGTCAAGCTATGAGTCAGCGGTAGCAGAGGAGGATTCCTCTGGACAGGTTAAGATGTAAGCCTCAGTGGTTGTAGAGGAGGATTCCTCTGGACAGGTTAAGCTGTAAGCCTCGGCAGTTGTAGCGGAGGATTCCTCTGGACTGCAAGCTGTGAAGCTCAGCGGATTGTAGGGATTGGTTTCCGAAGCTGTGGATCAGCGGCAAGCTGTTAGTCAGCAGTGAAGCCACACTCAGTTGAGTGTGGGGTGGACGTAAACCTCTTGATAGAGGTTGAACCACCTAAAATTTCTATGTCTCTGTGTGGTTGATCATTGATCTGTGTTCATCTAGTTGCTGCGCTAGTTAGATGTTTGCTTAGGATCGTGTGAGTGCCGATCCACTTGTGTTGCTTCACTGAGATCTTTTCTGAGTGTTTTTTAACCGTCCTACAGTAGTTCGATTTTATTTCACACTAGTTCCTACTGTAGCTAGAAATTTTAATTGGGTGACTGATCTATTCACCCCCCTCTAGATCACGTCTTGGACTTATGAGTTGGTATTAGAGCCTAACTCTTCTGCAGGGATCAACGTCCTGAAGAGTCAATGGCCATGGATGCAAAAGGGATGACGGCTGAGGGACACTCCACCACCAAGCCCCCATACTTCGATGGATCCAACTATGCATACTGGAAGAACCGTATGCAAGTATTTCTGAGGGTGAAGGACTATGAAATCTAGAAGGTGGTAAGCAAAGTACCGTTCGAGCTGCACCCGAACAAGGACGTATGGACGAGAGAGGAGATCGGGAAGTCCACTCTCAACTAGAGCGCCATCAACGCAATTCAGTGCGCCCTTCACCCCCACAGAGTTCTCTAGGATTTCGTCATGCACTATCGCAAAGGGGATGTGGGACAAACTAGAGGTCATATATGAGGGGACTTCGCAGGTGAGGGAGACCAAGGTGAATCTGCTGATCTCGGAATATGAAGTTTTTAGAATGAGACTTGGTGAGACGATTACAGAGATGTATGTGCGCCTCACAATCATCACCAATGGTCTCAAAAGTCTGGGGAAGACATACTCGGACTACAAGATAGTGAGGAAGATACTGCGATCTCTGACTCTAGTTTGGCACACCAAAGCAACTATTATCGAGGAGTCCAGGGATCTACAGAACACGAAGGTTGATGAGTTGATTGGCTCATTAATGACTTATGAGATGAATCTTCCAAAGACTGAGGAGCTGGAAAAGAAGAAGAAGCCTATAGCACTGAAGGCTAGTTCCAGTCGATCCAATTACAGTGGATCGTAAAGCGATCAGAGTCTCTTTGGGTCAGAGTTCGAAGGAGATCAATTAGCGATGCTGACTAGAAAACTTCGAAGGTTCCTGAGGAATGAAGGAAGAAATTTCACCAGAAGACAGTATGGTGGCAGGAGACAAATGAGGTATAAGTCTGACCCTACCAAGAAAATTGACACTAATGTTTGCTATCACTGTAAGAAGGCCGGCCACATGAGGGCAGACTGTCCGAAGCTCTAGAAGCTTAAGGAGAAAGCTAAGAAGAAGAATCCTAATAGGAAAGCCATGGTGAGTACCTGGAGCGATGAGGACGAGGGTACCTTGAGCTGTACCTCGGAGAGTGAAGACGAAGAAAAGCCAATCTGCCTGATGGCTAAAGATGGTGACAATGAAGAAGAAGACTCCGATGAGGTATCCTCTCCCTTTGAGCACTACACTATCTTTGATTGGGAGGATGCCTACGGTGATTTGCTTGATAAGGTAGATGATATCAGGAAAGAAAACAGGCACTTAAAAAAGAAAGTGATTTCATTGATGAATGATAAAACCATGTCTGATAAAATTGCCCGTTTACAATCTAAAAATGACATGTTGAAAAACTCATGTGCTGAATTTGGTGATTTGAAGCATGCTTTAATTGTTTCTAGAAATGAAAATGAAATGCTACAAAATGTCATCGATGAATTGAAACTGAAAATGCAAAATTATGAAAATGAGATGAAAATTGTTAATGAAAAATATGAAGTTGTGCTAGGTGTTAATAATGAATTGAAAAAATCAATTGAACACCTAGAGAAAGAAAATAAGGATAAAAAGAAAATCATTGAGAATATGACCCAAGGCACTGAGAACTTGAATGCTTTGTTGGGGTCTAAAGTGAATTTCAAAAAAGAGGGTCTCGGGTATAACCCCACAGCTAAAAAGAGTTTAGCATTGAAAACAACTTCATTTGTAGATGAGAAGAAAAAGGGACCCCTCATCAAGATGAGCAATGTAAATTCTGCTGTTAAAAATGTTAATTCCAAAATGCCCAGTGCTAAGGATAAGAGCAAGCAGAAGATGGGTGAGTCTAGCCATGATAGTACACACTGCCCTACTCCTAAGGGTAAAGTTCAGGTTAGCAGTCAACCTTTATGCACATCCAAACTCCAGGGTAGAGTCAACAAGTCTCCACCTACTCAAAAAAAGACCCAATCTTCACCCATGCACAAGTCCGGTGGGTCTAGGGTGCAAGGGAGACATAATTCTATTAAAGGTCAATCGAGCCAGATCCACCACCCCAAAGTTCAGACTTTCCATTATGCACAGCCACAACAAGTCTATAGGTCTAGATGGAATAGAATTCAAGGGAGATCTTAATTTCATCAATATCTGACTCAGAGTTACAGACCTCAAACAATGAACTGGGTTAGAAGTCTAGGACATGGGATCCTAGTAAACAAACTTCTTTCGGTCAGCCTAGGACCAACATTGGCCACAATTTTTTTGAATGTTCATTGGCCTAGGCACTGGCACAAACAAACTCACACTGCTAATAACCATGGTGCCAGGACACAGCACAAAAAAGAAAAGACTCACTTTGTTGGTGCTGAAAAGAGGAAGAACAGTAAAAAGAATGTTGAAAAATCCACCAAACAAACAAGGTTTCAACAGATGTGGATTCCAAAGAATTTGTTGTCTTTTTTGAATAGCTCTTCATCTGCTCTAGAGCCCAAACATTTTTGGGTTCCAAACTTTTCTCCGTGATTGTGATTGCAAGTATGCCTGGCAGCCAAGCACAACATGTGGTACCTGGATAGTGGCTGCTCCAGGCATATGATAGGAGACAAAGCTAAATTTTGCATGCTGACTGAGAAGAATGTACCTTGTCACCTTCGGAAGAAACACAAAGGGTAAAATCATCGGGTCAGGTAAGGTAGGTAAGTATACTACCTGTTGCATTGAAGAAGTCCTGCTGGTTGATGGTCTTGCATATAACTTACTTAGTTTCAGCCAGCTCTGTAATAAAGGATATAAGGTTGTATTTGATGCTCATAATTGCAAAATCTTTGAACCTGACTCAGATGTAGTTAAATTTTCAGGAAAAAGAGTGAATAACATTTATTTTGTAGATTTAGATGATTTAGCTCATTCTAATCTTTGCCTCACTGCAAATAAAGATGATTTAGCATTTTTGTGGCATCGCAGATTAGGCCATGCTAGCTATACTATTTTGCATAAACTGAATAAACATGGCATGGTTAGAGGACTCCCTGAAATTTCATTCAAAAAGGAAAATAAACTCTGTGATGCATGCACACAGTCCAAGCAGACTAGGAAGTCATTCAAATCTAGAACTGAAAACATGTCTTCTAAACCTTATGAGCTGGTTCATATGCATCTCCTTGGACCTACAAGGTCAGTCAGCTTATCAGGTAGGAGATATGGATATATATTAGTTGATGACTTCTCTAGGTTTACTTGGGTGTTTTTCTTAACTCATAAAAATGATGCATTCACAGAATTTCAGGAGTTCTATTTGAAAATTAAATAGAAAAATAAAAATTCAATTGGACATATTTTATCTGATCATGGTGGTGAGTTTGAAAACTCACAATTTGATGATTTTTGCAGGGCTAATGGCATAACTCATCGGTTCTCCTCACCTAGAACACTAGAGCAGAACGGAGTAGTGGAGAGGAGGAACTGGACTCTTGTGGAGATGGCTCGTATACTACTAGTTGAAGGTGGTCTACCAAGGAAGTTTTGGGTAGAGGCAGTTAACACTGCATCCTATGTAATTAACAGAGCCATGGGAAGGCTGTCTACCCATAAAACACCCTATGAAATCCTAAAGGGTAAGAAACCTTCACTTGCTCATTTCAAGGTCTTTGGCTGTAAGTGTTTTATGCATGTCAATGATAAAAGAGACCTTGATAAGTTTGAACCTAAAAGTGATCCAAGAATTTTTTTAGGATATTCTGAAACCACCAGAGCATATCGGGTGTACAATTTGAATTCCAAAACTGTTGAAGAGTCCCCACATATAGTCTTCGATGAAACCCTGACTAAATCTGAAAATGGTCTGTGCAGGAAAGAAGATGATGGAGAAATTCTGAAGGGAGGATAATCTACAGACCAATCAGATCAGGAAGATGAACCTAAAGAAAATAATGTAGAGGAGCCTACTGTTCAAGGGGAGGTAAATGAAGGTCAAGGTAACCGAGTTGTCAATGTAATATTTCTTAGAGACCATCATGTAGATAATGTAATTGGTAACTTGCATGAACCCCCTAGGACTAGAGGTTACTTTCGAGCTCAAAATGAATTGAATGCCTTTGTATTAGTTTCTCATGTTGAACCCAAGACTATTGATAGTGCCCTAAATGATGTGCATTGGATCAATGCCATGCACGAGGAGCTGAATCGGTTTGACAGGAACAAGGTGTGGCACCTAGACCCACCTCTTGATCATGGGACTGTCATTGGGACTAAATGGGTTTTTAGAAATAAAATTGATGAGCAAGGAAATGTGGTTATGAATAAAGCCAGACTTGTAGCTCAAGGGTACAATCAAGAATTTGGAATTGACTTCGAAGAGTCTTTTGCCCCTGTAGCTAGGTTAGAGGCAATTAGGATTTTACTTGCTTATGCATGCTCACTAGGAATAACTCTTCAGCAGATGGATGTGAAATCTACTTTCTTAAATGGAGAAATAAAATAGGATATCTTTGTAAGACAACCTCCTGGTTTTGAATGTCTAGATTTCCCTAGTCATGTTTATAAGTTAAACAAAGCTCTCTACGGTTTGAAACAAGCTCCTAGAGCTTGGTATGACAGGCTTAGCAAATTCCTTACTGAAAAAAAATTCTCAAGAGGTGAGATTGACCAAACATTGTTTACCAAGGTATGTCATCGAGACATTCTCATAGTTCAAATATATGTGGATGATATTGTTTTCGGTTCAACTAACCCTAAGATGTGTAAGGAATTTTCTGATTTGATGACACAAGAATTTGAGATGAGCTCAATGGGTGAGCTAAAATTATTTCTTGGACTGCAGGTGACACAAACCCAAGATGGAACATTCATCACCCAGTCCAAGTACATAAGGGACCTGCTGAAGACGTTCAAATTTTGAAACCTCAAAGAAATTGCAGCACCAATGGGTACTTCAACAAGTCTTGATGATAACTCCAAAGGTAAAACAGTTGATAACAAGCTGTACAGAGGTATGATCGGATCCCTTCTCTACCTTACTGCATCTAGGCCTGATATACAATTTGCAGTGTGTCTATGTGCTAGATTTCAGGCTAGTCCTAAGAAGTCTCATCTTAGTGCAGTGAAAAGGATCTTTAGGTATCTATCAGGCACCCAAGAGCTTGGGCTTTGGTACCCTGCTAAGTGTGACAGAGAACTTCTAGCATACACTGATGCAGACTATGCTGGGTGTCGGGTAGATAGGAAAAGCACTAGTGGCTACTGCTAATTTCTAGGTGGTTGTCTAGTATCTTGGGCTTCTAAGAAGCAACACACAGTTGCACTGTCCACTGTAGAGGCAGAATATGTCGTTGCAGGAAATTGTACAGCTCAGGTACTATGGATCAAGCACCAACTTTCAGATTATCAGATAAATTTGGGTTGTATTCTAATTTTATGTGATAATACTAGTGCTATCTGCCTAACTAAAAATCTTGTTCATCACTCTAGGACTAAGCACATTGAAATAAAACACCATTTTCTAAGAGATGCAGTAAGCAAGAATGAAATTGAATTACATTTTGTTGAAACTGATAAGCAGATTGCTGATATTTTTACAAAACCCCTCGGAAATGAAAGGTTTAAATATCTAAGAAGGGAATTGGGGCTCTTTAAATTTCAGCATGAAAATGACTGATTTCATTCTTGAATTATCTGTTGAATTGCATGAAATGATTGTGTCAACCTGTCTTTCACTTTTGAATAAATAATTTTTGATGATTGAATAATTATTTCGCACAGTTGAGTGTCATATGCATGTCTTGCACAATAAATGTAATGTTGATGCATGCGTTGCATCGAGTCTAAGTCGATGCACGTTGTGCATATGGTCGATGCATTGTGTAAGCATTTAATTCCAATGCATGCTCTGCGTCGAGTTTAAGTCGATGCATGTCTTGCACATAGTCGATGCATGTGTTGCACTGGGTGTATCATTCGCATACATAGTCAGTGCATTGTCTATGTCCTGCATGTTAAGGTCAGTGCATTGTATGATTCTTGCATGTCAAAGTTAATGCATCGTGATGTCAGGGGGAGTTAAGTAGAGTCTGATCTGAGCACAACCTTTTCTACTATTTCCTTAGTCTGAGAAGTCCTTATCATCTGGCATCAGCTACATTATTGGTATTAATTGATCTTGCTTGGAACCTCTCTCATTGAAACTTGTTGAGCTGATTCTATGCTTCATCATCTACTCCTTTATTCTGACTGAATAACAGTCTTCCTATCGGTTCATTACAGTAAGCTGCAATTATTACAACTCTTCTTTTATAAGAATCACAGTAGCTTCTTGAATGAACTAAATGTTTAACCTTAATAGACTGTAGAGTTTAAAGACTATTCTTCAGAAAATAAGGTGATAGAAAACTTTTATAGCTCTCAACCTCTCTTTCATGGTTATGATAGAAAAGGTCTTCACAGTATCTGAACATGTAAGACTTAGTGAAGCCCAGGCTGGGAAAACTAGAATATGTATTGTTTTTAAACAAATCACATTAAAAGTTATAAGGGCAGCAACAATAAGATCATTAAAGAAAATGAAATGAACAACGTGGCAGAGTAATGACCGAATTGCACTGAGAAACTGAACCCTCCATCAAAGAAATGGAGTGGACCTTATGTCATGAAGTGCTTCATGTTATCTCTGTTTACATGGTCAAATCTATAGGGGTGGTTTCACTAAGTAACTGGGGGTACTGACGTATGATAAACGTGTACCCTTAATGTCAAAGGTGCAAATCATCTTGATAATTTTTGATCAGAGGCAGACATAGTAGTTTATGCCTAGTAACTGGGGGTACTGGTGTGTAACCCACGTGTACACCTAATGTCAACGGCATAAATGACACTTGTATGAAAACTGAGTTCAGCTTTAAAATTAGAAGTGAAAAACAATTGCTGTAACCCTTGAGATTCAAAAGTAATTGAGTGTCAATTGTTTAATCTCAATACAAATTCATATGACTTTCCTTGATATTCACTGTCTCTGAAATTAGTAGGGTACTGTTTTGACCTAGACTATTATGGTTATGTGACTTAAGTTCATTGTTATAAACGGAGTCTATAACCCTATTTCAGAAAGCCAGTGAATTTACTCTACCTTCTATAACTGTTAAACCTGAATTTAATCAAGAACGCCCATTGCTCGATTCTTATATCTTAAGGGTTGTCCCATAATTTGCTCATTTTCTGAACCATTGCATAGAATGTTGTTTAGTCTTATTCCTCCTTGGTTTCAGAATTATCCCTTCTTCTCCTTCGTCTCCCTTCCTTCTTGTTTGCTGATGGCAAAGGGGGAGAGTGTATGGCCTTTCTCTTCTCCCTTCTTCTCCCTTCTTGTGGTAAAGGGAGAGATTGTGTTCTGATGGTAAAGGGGGAGAGTTGTTCATACAGGAGAAGAGATGTTTATTACAAAAAGTCAGAGAAGGGCAAGAGAAGGGGCTCAAGATTTTTTTGGGGTAGTCATAGGTTCAGGGGGAGCATCTTATCCAGGGGAGAGTCTGCTCAATATCTGAGAGTCTGTTCATAGTGTCAGCATTTGCATGCATATCATCTAACTATGCTTCATGTCTCATCAAAATACATCATCTTTATAGTAGTCAATTTTTGGAATTGCCCTTGGGGCTATTGGGGTTGCCATCATAAAAAAGGGGGAGAATGTTGGGTCTCCTCTGAGATGGATTGAAGGGGGAGACTGTTGGGTCTCCACTAGATTGATGAACATTATGTGTACTGCTTTGGGCTGAATTGTTTTGAGTGAATGGCAACTGTACTGTTTGACTTAGTTGACTGAGGTGTTAACTTTATCTTGACATGATGGTGTATGTATTTTGATGCATTTTATATGTTAGTTTTTCATATAACTGTTGTCAGCATCTTTATACTTAGACTTTGCATAGAATAGAGTCGGTGCAACACTAAATTCATTCTGTATTGAGTCCGTGCATATGTGCATCTCATACGAACAAAGTCTGTGCATGCTTGCATCCAAGGGACGTCAAGTCGTTGCAACCGTCGTTGGAGCACGCGACCAAGTCGGTGCAGCAATCGACCTCGCACGCATTAGAGTCGGTGCAACACTTCGTGCATGCGTAGTTCAAAGCACATTAAGTTCATGCATGCATACATAAAGTCGATCCAAGCCTTGTTGATGCATGCGACAAAGTCAGTGCAAGTGTCATCCATGCATTAGTCAAGTCGATGCACTGGTAGTTGTTGCTCGAGACTAAGTCCGTGCATGCTTAAGTCTAGGCACAATGAGTCGGTGCAATTCTTGCACCGGGCACACAAAGTCTGTGAAACACGTCTTAGGCAACTCGGTGCATAAGAGTTCATGCGTTCAGTATTTGCACATTAAGTCTGTGCAAGTCAAGCATGCTGTATAAATAAGTATGTGCAAGCTCAGGCACGATGCATCCTAAGTCTGTGCAACCCTCATCTATTGCACGAACTACGTTGTGCAACATTAGTAATGGCACAAGTTAGCCAGTGTAGCGTCTGTATTATGCACACATCAAGTCTGTGCACACACTTATGTGTGAACACTTGACTCCGTGCATATGTGTCTACATGCTATATCGAGTCTGTGCACATTTAGTTCAAAGCTCTATCAACTATGTACATTTCTTTACTATTTGTCAGATTGTTTCAAGCTGACATTAAGTCTGACTTTGACAGGATATCTGCTCGTGGAGTTTAAGAATGGCACGTGATCCAAGAATGGAGGAGGTGCCAAGATGATGACACGTGAAAAGCAGTCAAGCTGGGATGCTGCCACGTGGCCTAGGAATGTCAGATCTGGATAAGGAAATTGGGCTGGAATCGTGGTGAGCACGCGCTCTATCACACTGATGCTGCCTATTAACAAGGTGATGCTCTTTCAAGAGAAGAGTGACCGCGGCAGAAGAGTTGAGCAAAATTGAGAGAAGAAGCTGAGTGATAACAAGAGAGCAAGCCCGATCCAGAAAGAAAAAGAGAGGAGAGATTTGAGAGAGCTATTTGAGAGAGTTCTGTCATCAGTCTCCTGGTTCAGAACCGGAGCTGATTTGCTCACTGTTTGAGCTACATTTCCATCAGAGTTTTGATTTTTCGTTTGTTTCTTATTGTTTTCTTCGAAACTCTTGTTCCGTCAAGCTGTGAGTCAGCGGTAGCAGAGGAGGATTCCTCTGGATATGTTAAGCTGTAAGTCTCAGCGGTTGTAGAGGAGGATTCCTCTGGACAGGTTAAGCTGTAAGCCTCAGTAGTTGCAGAGGAGGATTCCTCTGGATAGCAAGCTGTGAAGCTCAGCGGATTGTGGGGATTGGTCCCCGAAGCTGTGGATCAGCGGCAAGCTGTTAGTCATCAGTGAAGCCACACTCTGTTGAGTGTGGGGTGGACGTAAACCTCTGGATAAAGGTTGAACCACCTAAAATTCCTGTGTCTCTGTGTGGTTGATCATTGATCTGTGTTCATCTAGTTGTTGCGCTCGTTAGATGTTTGCTTAGGATCTTGTGAGGGCCGATCCACTTGTGTTGCTTCACTGAGATCTTTTTTGAGTGTTTTTCAACCGTCCTACAGCAGTTCGATTTTATTCCGCACTAGTTCCTACTGTAGCTAGAAATTTTAATTGGGTGACTGATCTATTCACCCCCCTCTAGATCACGTCTTGGACTTATCACAAATTTCTTGCAAGAGCCAACTAAGTGGCCCAAACGATGACAATAAGAACAAAAGGAAGGCAAACGAGGGTAGACAATGGATTGCCAAAACCCATCAGACCCCATCCCAATCCAAATACGCTATGGAATTTTCTTAGAGACATCCAGCAGCACACAGGCACGGGCAGCGTGAGAGCTGGATAAAGATACTGTGGACGAATCAACATGGAGCACCAGGCCAACACTCCCAGCAATAGAACGAAACATAGCCTCAATGAAGAAGTTTGCCAGGAGTCCAGGGAACTCTATCCAAACCGGAACAACCGGAGAATCAACATACGGGGAGAAATCAAGAGACCAACAAAAGAACTTGAACAATTTTCCAAGAACAAGAAAAGAGCCCTTCAATAGCACCTTGATGAAATCTTCACGGCATAAAAACCTTATTAGCCAATGATGACTATCTAATCCGCTCAAGGAAAACTCCATCTGAAATTGAAATCGCTGAGCAAGGTGAGCTCGAATGACTGGATACGGAGGCCGGCCTTGGGGAGTATAAGCAATGACCGCATACTCAAGGGGCTTGCAAGAAGCCTCGATCTCGCTAAGAGAGAAGAAAGCGGCGAGGTCACCCATCTTCGTAAGAGCAGGAGCGTGGACAGGGACAGAGATAATCGGAGGAGCCATGGCCTGCCTAGCAGCCTGCGCAAAAGAAGAGGAAGCACCTGGTTTCCACGCAGGAGGAGGGGGTACGTTGGAAACATCCACAGGAGGGGAGATCGACGGTGCAGAGGCAGTAGGAGGATGGGATGCAGCGTTCAATATAGAAGAAGAAGAAGGGGCTATGAACGGTGCAGTAGGAAAGGCTTCCAATGAAGCAGCAGTGCCAGGAGGAGGAGATGGATCACCACGCGTAGGAGGGAGATCCGCAGGAGAGGTTGAAGCCGTCAGGAGAGGATGGTCGAGTGTGGAGGATGCCCGCCGACCGCAGGTGCGTGCGTGAGAGGGTTCATAGAGCATTCAATGCTCACATGAAGGAGAGAGGGAGATGAACAATGAAATACACGAGAGGAGAGACACATACTCGCGGGAATAGTCGCGTGAATTTCCTCTTATTTCCCTTTTTCTAAAAAAATAATCTCCTCCTTTCCCTCTTGGCCCCTCCTCTTTCTTTATTTGCACGCACACCCTCCTGTGTCCTCCTTCTCTTGCAGTGGGCTTGGCCCGATTGAGGTTGGCCCATTGGTATGATTTCCCCCCCTTTTTTTATAACACTAACAGTGCTCCATCGAATCAAAGAATGTCGGAGGAAATATCTTCTCTAGCTTGCAAACGGTCGTGACCACATTTTCTTCGATACTTTGTACATCCCCAAGTCTGAGTTCTAATGCACATAAAATCTTGAAAAATTGACTTAGGTCGGTCAGTGCTCCCCATACAGGCTTTGGCAACAACTCACGGAATGCAATGGGCACCAACCTCTCCATGAACACATGACAGTCGTGACTTTTCAATCTATATATTTTCCCCTCATTAACATTCACACAACGGGCTATGTTGGACACATATCCATATAGGAATCTCAACTGTTTCAACCATTGACACACTTCTTTGATCTGTGCATCATTAAGCACGTACGTTACTTTCGGCTGCACAATTTTTCTATTTATGTTCTGTAGTTCCAGTTCTGGACGTTTACAAAGCATCTTTAAGTCCATACGTGCTTTGGCGTTGTCCTTTATTTTGCCTTTAACATTCATGATCGTATTGAACACATTATCAAAAAAATTCTTCTCGATATGCATGACATTCAGATTGTGTCGTACAACAAGAGTTGACCAATAACGTAATTCCCCAAAAATGCTTTTCTTATTCCAGTTATGATCCTTTCCAAATCTAGAGAGTTGTCGTGTGCTACCAGACATTTGTACTGCATCTGATAAATTCTGCACCCGTGCCGCCATATGTCGACCCGACACCCATTGTAAGTCTGCTTCATCCATTTCAACATTATTTTTTTGAAATGAGCCCTTTTGCCTTCGAAAAGGATGGTCACTTGGTAGCAACCGCCAATGGCAATCAAACCAGCATGTTTTCCCACCATGTTTCAATACAAATGATTTAGTATCTTCCATACAGTAAGGATATGCTAACCTCCCATTTGTGCTCCAACCAGATAGCATTCCATATGCAGGGAAGTCACTTATTGTCCACATCAGTGCAGCCTTCATAATAAAATTTTACTTCCTACATGTATCATAAGTAACAACTCCATTAGTCCATAAAAATTTGAGCTCATCAATCAACGGCCTGAGATATATGTCCAAATTTTTTTCGAGACTTTTTAGACCAGGAATGACTAAGGATAAAATTAAATTTTCTCGCTTCATGCACATGTCCGGCGGATGGTTGTGCAGTGTCATGAACACTGGCCAACAAGAGTAAGATGCCACTAAACCACCGAATGGATTAAAATCATCAGTGTATAAACCCAACCGACCATTACGTGGCTCCTTTGAGAAAGCAAGATAAGTACGACTGAAGTGAGTCCAAGCTTCACCATCGATAGGATGACTGATTATATCATTGGCACGGTATACTCTTTCGATGTGCCATGTCATATGTCGAGCCGTCTTTGAGGACATATACAGCCGTTGCAGCCCAGGCATAAGAGGGAAGTATTGCAACGCCATGTAAGGTACATCTTTTTGCTTTGAATTGCCCCCTCTCTTAGGTTTGGATCTGTCATGATGACAAATACAACATGATATCTTATCTGCATCCTCTTTGTAATATAACATACAGTCATTCGGGCATGCATCTATTTTCACATATCCAAGTCCTAGCTCATTGACCATCTTTTTTGCACGGTAAAAAAGTTTTTGGCAACTTCTCGTCTCGAGGCAACATACTCTTGATCAAGAGGAGGAGACGGTCAAAAAAAGTCTCACTGATGTGAAATTCAGATTCCAAGTTCCACAATTGTGACACTGCAGATAATCGAGTGTGCTTTGCACAACCATCCCACAGAGGCTCATCAGCATCCCTAGGTAGTTGATAAAATCTTTCGGCCATCTTATTCGGCGCTTCTTCCATGTATGCAAGTTCCTCATGAACATTAAAACTAGGACCAGTAACATCTACAACCATATCCACGTACCCACTTGTGCCTACAATATTGTCGGGCTCATATGACAAGACATCCTCACCATGACACATCCAATTCATATAACCATCCAAGAACCCTTTCTTGTACAGATGATGTTGCACATCCCATGGTGAACGCCACCTCAAGTTTCTCCAACTTCTACAAGGGCATCGAATGTGACCGTCGAGGTCTATTGCTGGATTTGGATTCCCCAATGTAAAATGAATGAAACTATCAACTCCATGCTTAAAGTCAACAAACACCACCCGGTCAACTATTTTACGATACATCCATTAACGATCTGTCAACATTTTGCCTGCACCCACTAAATGTTAATACACAAATACCTTTGAAATCATTACTCCTGAAAATAAGCCTGACCCTTTCCTCACATCGTTCACCATAGACTATTTACAGATGGAAGAGGACTATTATTTAGATTATCACTTTTTAAACCATCCATGAAGGTTTGATCGCATAATCACTTACTATATGTGTTGTACGATTTGCTGAAATTTTCGGTAGCATCTCCCCACACTTCTCCGATATATCAAAAATATTTATTGATTAAGAAATTTTCTTAAACACTTACAAGTAAGTGGTTAAGAAAATACTCAAAATCAATAAAGGCATACCAGAGAAGAGTGAGAAGACGCAATCAAAATTCTCAAAAAATCATACAAACACATATAGTAAATGACTACATAAGTGCGATCAAACATTCACAGACTATCCAAACATGACAATTCAAGACTTTGTGGTACATATATACATTCTCGTAAAAAAAAAAGAACATACACATCAATCTCAAAGTCTTGAATGGGAAGGTTCATTGACATGGTTTTAACACGCTCTCTTGATTTACGTGTAATGTTAGGTCACACCCACGCACCTCAGTTCACATATAACATAAAATTAAATAACATCTCACTTATCATTCTGCATATATCGAATTAAACAACATCTAATTTAAAAAAATGTTCAAATGAAGAACATCAAAGCTAAATAATGTAAAGCAGCAAGAAGGCCAATATTAGGTATTTGGACTGCTAGAGTTGGCTGGACTGAGTACAGGGTCAGCTGACATTGGACTAAGTTGGCAAGATGAGTACAAGGTTATTAGGGGTGACAAATAGGCTATGAAGGGTGACAAATGACTTGCCAGGGGTAACCAATGGGTTATAAAGGGGACAAATGGGTTATTAGGGGTGACAATTAGGTAATGAAAGGTGACAAATGACTTGCCAGGGGTAACAAATGGGTTATAAATGGGACAAAGGGGTTATTAGGGGTGATAAATTGGTTATGAAGGGTAAGAAAAATGACTTGCCAGGGGTAACAAATGACTTGCGAGTCTCTTCCCACAGACCCCCACCCCCCACCGGAGTCACTCCAGTCATCTTGTAGCCCCACCCCCACCCCCTGCTAGATCCCCATCTCTGAACCCCCCCACTCCCAGAGTAGCCCCCCCTCGGACCTGCCTGAACCCTCCTCCCACGGTCTCACCCCCCCCCCCACTGGAACCCCCCCACCCACCTAGCCAGTAGCCCCCACCCTAGATCCCCAGCTGGAGCCCCCCTCCCTGAAATCCTTACTCCCAGAGCAGCCCCCCACCAACGTGAACCCTCCTCCAGACCCCCCCACCGGAACCCCCCTCCCTAAACCCCCCACTCCCGAAGCATCCCCCCCATAAACCCTCATGAACCCTCCTCCCTCAAAACCACCTACAGGAACCCCTAACCCTCCCAGACTGACCCCCCCCACTCTCCCCGCCCCCCTGATGATCCCCAACCTAAAAAAAAAAGAACAACAACAACAGAGAGTGAGAGGGAGAGGGAGGCGGCTTACCGGACCGGAGAGGATGGCGAGCGAGGACGCCGACGGCGTGGCACCAGCGGCGACGGCGAGGGCGGCGACCGTGAGGATGGCACCGACGGTCTCTCCTCGGCTAAGAGACAGTGGAAAGAGAGAGTGAGAGGGAGAGTGGGGGGCGAACCGGCGAAGTGTACAGAGAGTGAGAGGGAGATCGAGGGGGAAGGGTTTGATAGTGGCGGGAAGATTAATTTAGTTCCGACGGACTTCCCGACGGAAAAGAGTTACGTCGAAAAATCGTAAAGGTGACAAATAACAAACAATGGTGACAAATAACGAACAAGGGTGGCAAATAGCGAATATGGGTGAAAAATAGCTTCTGACGGATTAATATTCCATCGAAAAGTTGTAAGGGAGAAATATCGATATATAACGTATTACTGACGGACTTCTTGACGGAAAAGAGTTCCGTCGGAAAACCGTAAAGGTGACAAATAACGAATAATGGTGAAAAATAATGAACAAGGGTGACAAATAGCGAATAAGGGTGAAAAATAGCTTCCGATGGTTTTTTTTGACGGAACATTAATTCGTTGAAAAGTTCTAAGGGAGAAATCTCGATATATAACATATTATCGACGGACTTCCCGACGGCAAAGAGTTCCATCGAAAAACTATAAATGTGACAAATAACGATCAATGGTGACAAATAACGAACAAGGGTGACAAATAGCGAATAAGGGTGAAAAATAACTTCTTACGGTTTTTCCGATGGGTTAATATTCCGCCGGAAAGTTGTGAGGGAGAAATATCGATATATAACATATTACCAATGGACTTCTCGACAGAAAAGAGTTCCGTCAGAAAATCATAAAGGTGACAAATAACAAAAAATGGTGACAAATAACGAACAAGGTTGACAAATAGCGAATAAGGGTGAACAATAGCTTCCGATGGTTTTTCCGACGGAACATTAATCTGTCGAAAAGTTGTAAGGGAGAAATATCGATATATGACGTATTATAGACGGCCTTCCCGACGGAAAATAGTTCCGTCAGAAAACTATAAAGGTGACAAATAACGAACAATGGTGACAAATAACGAACAAGGGTGACAAATAGCTAATAAGGGTGAAAAATATCTTTCAATGATTTTTTCGACGGTACAGTAATCAGTTGGAAAGTTGTAAGGGAGAAATATCAAAAAATAGCTTACTGGAAAGACAAATTGTATTTTAGACAGACATTACTGTCGGAAATGTAGTCTGAAGTCTTGATGGTTTTTCGATGGTATTTTATTCCGTCGAAAAATTACCACTATTCAGATGGAAATGTTCCGACTAAAATATTATGTCTGAGTATCCGTCGAAAATACCGACAGAGTTTGCGACATATCTTTATCTGTCGGAAATATTGATGCAATTTTCGACGAAAATTATTCTGTAACACCCCGGTTAAATAATAAAATATAAAAGTAAAAGTTTAAAGTATGAATTGGAATTAAAGCTATTTTCCTTTTTATTTAACGACTTCAATGATTTTCTTAATTAAAAGAATATTATTTATTTTTGAAAGTGGCCAAATTATATCAATAATTATTTTTCTATAATCACCATGAAAAGACTTTCATATTCCAAGATGCAATCGAATTTTCTGCGTTGATTCAAATTTAATAGGTATAAATTAAATTAATTAAATTTAACCCGTATGCCAAAATTTTGACTAATTTCTAAAAATATGGAAAAATTATATTCTTGTATAAAACGAAGTGTTTAACAATTATGTCAATTTGGCCAACCCCTAATAAAATCTTAACTAGGCTGAATTACAGAGTTAATGGCCAAATTCGTTGTTCTTAATGGGTTAACCTTAAATGATCTAATTAGAGCCCAATTCTCAACCAATCGAGCCCAAACTGGTCCCAACTGATAGGTTAACCCTACTAGATCGTTTGCCCTCTAAAACCCTAGCATCTAGATGCTTCTCTCGACGGTGGCGGTGCAGATTTGGCCAAGGTGCGAGATTTTCACCGATTTTTCTTCCTTGGACTCTTGAGTGCAATTCGACCTCTAGAAGCCTCCTTGGACGCTATAAGTTGAGGTCTTTTGCAGCCCTAGACCTCCTTTTGCTTCTCCAACAGGCGGCGTGACCCCTGATGGCCGATCGAGGGTGAAATAGGGCGAGGATCGTTGGTGTTCGCTGATTATGGTTTTAGCACGTCTTCCTCTTTCTTCTCCAAATTGGTAGGTTTCTCTCGGGCCAAACTCTAATTAAAGCGTGCTAGCTTGATCGCCTTCATGTCCTCTTTCATTTGATCATATTTTGCCCAATTTTTATCCCCCATGTCGATCGAAGGCATCATTTTAATCAAAGTTACGTTTAGGATTTTAATGTCCGCACTTTTCCTTTGATTAAAGATAGGCTATTTGAATTCCAAATTTCAATTGAGCATGCCAAGTTGTTCGTCTCTGTGTCCCCTTTCATTTAATACCTTTTTGCCCAAATTTTATGTAGTATAGAGATCGAAATCACGCTTCTATTGGGGTTGTGTCGGGGCCGGTCGGGGTTCTGGGCTCGGAACCATTGAATGGTCCTTTCAGAGACCGCTAGTAATATAGCGGTCGCACAATAGACCGCTCCAAGCCTTGCGTTTTTAAATTTAATAAAATTTATGCATATTTCCTTTCTAATCAACAAAGGGCCCTACGATAGACCGTTTTATCTTTTTGGCGGCCCTTATATAGACCGTTTTATCTTTTTGGAAGCCCTTATATAGACCATTTTATCCTTTTGGCGGCCCTTGTATAGAACGTTTCATGGCTTCTGGCAGGAAGTTCTAAACTCTATTTTTATGCATTTTTAACTAGAAAACTTACCATGTCTAGCATGATATCTTGACTAGTAACTATCCAGAATGCAATATTAATCTAGTATCATGGTTCGAAACATAAATTTCCATTATTTACATGAAAGTTGCTTTGACAATCATAAGTTAATGATCATAAGAAACTTGATAAAAGCTTGGTTATTAATCTTGTAATCTCACACCATGCTGTTATACATTCCTCATATTATGTTGCTGATATCATTGTTTGACAGTAATGCCACTCCGGTGGAATTGACTGACCGCACCGTCTCGTTTTCCGTATTTCATATACCCTCAATCTTGTAATAGTTGGGACTCTCCACCGGATATTCCTTCCGTCGGACTAGGACCACTATTACGAGACCTCCGTAAGCCCCCGTGAGCCTGCGATTCCCACCAGGACGCCGGGCGGGTTGTACCCCCAAGACTTGAACCCTTGGACGTGTTTTGATTCGTGTTTGGGCCAGTCCAAATCAAGGTTGCTCTGCTACCGTAGCGGCCCAACTTGGGACCGCTAAGCGATCCTAGGAGGCCCAGGTTTAGACCACTATCAATCTCTTGGCCTAGGTTAAGTAATGCGCTTTGGTTTAGTCTTATTCTTTTGAGCCGAGCCAATTATAACCTAGACCAATCCATTCTATTTGACTTTAGCTTCGTGGGCTGAACTCTTGTTTGGACCCATTCTGATTTGGGCTAAATTGAGGACCATTTTGGGTTCACTTTTAGAGCCCGTTATACTTAACCTTATGCGGTCTAAGGTTATACCGTCAATATCACCTTAGCGGCCCAGTTATTGACCGCTACAGTCGAGATTTAATCTGATTTTTCGTGTTTTGTTGTTGTGATAGCAGTCATATCAAGGTTGGCCTTGAACTGCGAATTCTTGCTTGATCCTTGTTCTTTCACTTGATATCTGATAAGTGTGTAATTTTACACGTTAATTAATATTATAACACACTTTTATGAGCTTTAATATGCATCACTATGCATTTATCACATTTAAACTCAATTTTAGATCAAAATATTTAATTACCTGATTTAATTAACTTTTGATTCTATTTTGCAGGCATAAAGAAGATCACAACAAGAAGAATGAAAAATTTATTTCATGTTCTTTAAATTATGAAAATCCAAAACACTCATCTATTTTTGTCTAAAAAAAAATTAAAGTTTTCGATCTCAACATTCCTCTCTGTGGATTCGACCCGTGCTCACCATTGTATTATAGTTAATTTATATTATGTTGCGAGTTCGGTATTTAATTTTGATTGATTGCCGCAGGTTTTAACGACGAACATTTCGACCACATCAATATCCATTATAATTTTATTAAAATATCACTTGATCTTAGTTGGTAAGTTACATAGCTTAAGCCTTGGAACTCTTGGCCATTAAACATTGTGGATGTCTAGATTTCGTGGGATCTTTGATCCAAACAAATCAATGCCAAGGCAAACATATTCAAGGGCCTAGTCTTGTCCTGGGAGGCACACCCGAAATGTACTTGATCCCCGGGGAGGTGAATGACTAGGTGTGGCATTGTCATCGAGTACTATCTAGTGTGTTGAGTCTACGACATTCCACACTCTCGTGATGCTTGCTATACTTGCTTGAAAGCATGAAGTGCTTGCTGCGTGACACGACCTGACTTGACTTGACTCGACTTGACTTGATAAATGGCCATTCACTTATCATCATGCATGATGTATTGACTTGACTTGACTTGGCATGTGGCCACTCACTTGAAATTCTGGTTATTATTTTTCTATCTCGATTTGTAATGTTCCTTTCCATTTATCTATCAATTATCTTCTGATCTTGTTGGTCACCAGCTTGTTTTATTGAATTTCTCGCTTTATTTATACATTCATGAAAATGGCTAATTACTTAAACTTCGCTTGGTGATAGAGTGTAATTCCTACTAAGCTTTTGCTCACCCCCCTTATCCCCATCGTTTTCAGGTAACGTGGTAGATGGAACGCTTGAAATTGGGATCGGGACAGCGTGATCGAGTGAACCTGGAGTCTTGAGACCCGAGTCCTTTATTTCTTGAGTCTAGATAGTATAGTCGTCTTCCTATTTTCTCTTATTTATTTCTTTTATCTAGTCAAATTGTTTTTAAATTTCCAAATATTAATAAAATTATATTTTAATCAAATTAATGGCCTCCATGTTTTGAATATCAATTTTTGTGTTCATTTATTTTCTGCTCGAATTATCATGATTGTTTCGCTGCCACGTTCCGAGCATCGCTTCCAGCTGCTATCGGTTCAGGGAGTGACATATTCTATCTGAAATTACGACTCACATTCAAACGGAAATAAATCCATCAAAAAATCCCGTCTCTAATACCACTTTTTATTGTAGTGATCCTCTTCCTCCGGAACCTCTGGATTTTGCTAAATCATCCGATCCCACTATGCCTCCTTCGAACCATTCTCTTTCTTTTCTTCTGTAAATGCCCAACTCCAATTTTTCAACTCCTTCTCTGTCACCCACTCAGGGTCTTCGCCCTTTCTCCTACTGTTTCTGAGGCTTTAGTCCTCCCTAGTCTCCTTTTCTCTCTATTTCTTCGGTAAACTGTTCAGTGTGATCAGGGTTTCTACACCCTCGTGAGTGAGCTCTAGCCCTCACCCCTCTTCTATTTTCCTTCTTTGTCTAAGTCTAGTCTTGTCCGCCGCTTTATCGTGATTAGGAACCTTAAACCTTTGCTATCTTTCTATTCTCTATCTTGCCCGATTAAGCGAGGAACACGAAGCTCATGATGATCAAGATCGCTATAGGTAGTTACTTCCACGCTGAAGGATTGCAAGGTACTTTTAATTGTATAGGAACATGCTTTCACTTATTTTATTTCATTATTCTACACGCATGATCACAATTGAGGACTCTTTGGCATGATTATGCGTGGTAGTTTTATCCTAAGTCTTGCTCATTAGGTTAAGTCGAGTCGTGTTGTATCTGTAGTACTCAAGTTAGTGATAACTCCATGTCGGGAGTCCAAAATTTCTTTCCCAATCATTAAGGGTAACCCTAAGCATGGTCCTCACACACTACATGGCAAACTATAGCTAACTTCCTTGAACAACACCGTCGCTGTTTTGGCCATACCTGGGTATGCACGATGGTCTTTTCTCTTCTCCACTAGGCCAAATATTGGGGCAAGAGGTGGAACAGGTAGGACGACCAACTTAAGCACTCACCGAGAAGAGGAGGTCTTAAATAGCAGTAGTCTATTAAGGCCTACAAAATAAGTAAAAATCAAAATCTACCCAAGAGGGCAAGAAAAATTATCCAAACACAAAACAAAAGAAAAATAGGTGCACAAGAAAGGAATGACAAGAGTGGCAGTATAATTTCCCCGTGGTACGTTATGAGCCCGGTTGTATTAGTGCCTCAAATAAAAATTAGGTCCAAAAATCAAGACTAATAGTCCCGGCACAACAGACTGAATCTTTAGGGGCAGTGACATGGAAGGAAGTTGAACCCTAAGCATCTCTCAACCTATATCAGTCTTATCTCCAAATTTCTTCTATTTCTCCCTCTAAGACTGGGTTATGTCATAGGTATGGCCTTACTAGGGGCATCGTTCATTAAGGGACAGTTGGCTATAGTACGCCACCTTTTAATGCACACCATGCTTTGGGAAAGTCATTAGTGAAAGGGGAAGGAATGAGGATTCCTCACCAGCCACTACAACAAAGTATATCTATAGCCATGGATTTTACCTAAGGTTAGGGAAAACATAGATATATGCTATTTTTCCCTACATTTTTAAAAGTGTATAGCCATAATACCGGCCATAGCTATTATACCGACGTTTCATTTAAACGTAGGTATATGGCCCATTTATTCTGACAGTTGTACATGAAGCATTGGAAAATGTTACGTGTACCGACGCTTTATGAGTGAACGTAAGTATATATGTTAAAAATTACTATGCTTTTAAAGAAATGTATGAATAAATTACTTCACTTTAAAACAAAGAAAGAAAGAAGCGTAGGATCAGGGCTCCCTTGAGGGTGCCAAAGTTTGAGCCCGAAAATTTCTATTTTACCTCTTTTTAGGTCCTGATTTCCTCCCAAATGTTCTCCCTCTTTCTCTTCCACCTTGGACAACGAGACAACAACTCCATTCTTCCTCGCGGTTCTCTTCCTCCGGCTGGGTCATCTTCCCCATCTCCGGTGATGAGACTCCCCTTCCCCCACTATTCGACTCTTGTAGGAAGAGTTTTCACTCTTATCCCGACCCATGCGATGGTCATGGCTGTAACGACCCAAGATCCGAATACCAAGCAAGATCCCGATAATCTTAGATGTTGGCCCGCCACCCACGAGCCGGGGCTCCGAAGGGTTAAAGGGATGGTGTGGCAGTGTATAAGAATCTAAATAATTATAACTCAACAATAGTTAACATGATTAATGCAGAAAATAAATAGTTATATAATTTAACAATTACACTGTCCAGAACATATATGTCCATACAGAAGTGCAGTAAACTAAAAGTAACCCTGTAACGACCCAAGATCCAGATACTGGGAAGAACCCGATACCATTCGAATCCTGGCCCACCGCCCACGAGCCGGGAGGGCTCAGAAGAGCTAAAAGGAGTGTGGAGGTACAAGAAAATAGGAAATAAAGCTGGATAATTCAATAATTAACAGAAATAAACAACTACTACAATAAAGTCCAGTCCAACAAAAGTACAGTCTAAGGCAGAGAACGTACCCAATACCGAGTGAACACTCGACCCGACGAGCTGGCAACTAAGAAGCTCCGAACAACATCCTTGAACCTCGAGGAAGAACCGCCACACCCGAAAAGCAAGGATGAGCCACCAAACAAAGGCTCAGTAGGGGTCCCGCGAAACCCCAACCGAAAACAGTGGTGGAAAGGAAAGCAACACTAGCTAAGCAACAACAATAGCGGTGGAGTAGCAACTACGACAAAGGGAAACCGTTCACCAACCCACGGCAGCCGATAAGACTACGGCTCTACATCTGCTCCTACCGGTAATGGGGGAAAGGAACTCTAATCTCACCATCGGGAACTGGACTACTCTAACACCACCTACCAAGGTAAAACTCACGGCAATCCTGTCGTGAAGGCTTGTCCTCCCAGACAAGGCCAACCTGGACCACGTTGTCTAAGGCAAAGTCACGACCACTATATCATGAACACAACTCTAATGGGGTGAAGCCTCAGTAAGGCCACCGACACACCGACCTCTACCTCGGGAAACACACATCCACAGTCCGAAAAACCTCATCTCGAAGACAGGAAAACAACACTGAAATTGGAGAGTCACGTCTCACATGACAGGAGTACCTGCCCACTAGAAGCAAGGCCGGATGTGTCCACTAACGTCTTAGACCGTGCTTCAAGTGTCTGCCTACCACGCCCCTAACGGAGACTGAGACATTGTACAAGTAATCATAAAACAATGACTGGTCGGGGTAGCGCTTGTCAGCGTAGGTCCGCCACCCCCGACCACGTGTGTACACACAGACAATGCGTCCTAGGTCAGGCCCTCTGACTGGTTTTCCCCTCAGCCAGACTCTGGCTGCAAGACGTGGGGCCCTATGGTAACCAACATAAAAATTGTCTCTCTCGAGATAGCCTCGCCACCACTCCCTGGAGGGATCACATGCGTGTCGGAAGGCTACGACTAGTGGGGACTCACTAATGTGACCACTCTTCGAGGAGAAACTTTGAGAACCACGCACGCACCTTGCACGAAAGTCGCGAAGAACCAAGTGGCGCAGAGCCACTGGACTCTGGACAAGTCCTCTAGACTCACTAAATTTGATAGTCCTTGAGTCATAAGACTCGGGGTCAAGACTGTTGCACCGAACGGCGCCACGGCGTCAATCTGCCCGAACCCTAGGGTTAGAAATCTTAGCACGATGACTCATGAGGCAGTTCACAACTGCCGAGACCATTCCCTCGAAAAGGGAACTAAGAAACCTCCAGCCTAGGCTGGGTGATTGGACTCACAGTCCACAGGCCACACACACACGGCCCACATGGGAATCATCTTCCGAAGAAACCCACGGCACGCGGGGAAATCCCACTGCACTCACACATATACACGGTGACTCGATCGAGCATAACATGAAAGTCTGGTGATGCGGGACAGGACGCGAACCAGGGACTCTAGCGCCCTGACGTCCCTAAGGGAGGGAAATGTAGGATTTGCACTATTGAGAAATCGGCAATGAGTCTCAGGTATCGACTTTTCCGCGTGTACTCGGATTGAGTCACGGGACGGGTTCCACTCACTCTCTCGTAGTGGTGATTGAAATTTGAACGAGCTAATATCCTAACAATCGCTCATGCAGCGGCATTCAAAATAGATACGAGATAAGCAAATGCATCAACGAAGGAGCGAAAACGTACCTCCACACTCCGGGTGTGGGGAAGACGACCCCGACCGAAACTCGTACTCCCGGTACATAGTAAATAAATAATTACAGCAGTGAATTTAATTGCCCACTCCACGCAGGGAGGTAAAGGGCTACAACGGGACCCGAGAGTAGCGAACTCGGGTTGACGGGCAGCAAGCCGGAAGGGCTTTCGGGTCGGAGACGGGCTACTGGTCCGACTCGGTACTATTCCAACTCGGTTCAGCAACTCAGTTTAGCCTGCTGGATAGCAAGCGAACTCGGCTGCTGTGACGGCGGCTTCCAGTCATTTTCTGGTCACGGTGGCTGGCTGGGACGCTGCTGGGGGGTTGCCGATCGATCTCCGGGAGCGGCAGTCGCCGAAGCTATCCCGACGTATTTTTGCTGGAATTACCCGTTGACTGCTTTGCTGGCTTGTTCTTGGATCAGAAATGCGCGCCTCCACGAAAAGAATTTTTGCGCCATGATCCGGTGTCGGATCGAGGTGTAACGGGTACCGTTGGATAGAGGACTTAAAGGGATGCAACATATAATTATTTCAGATCCATCTAGTAGATGGATTAGAAATGAAAAAGATTGTTCCCAAGGTTTTTTTACTGACTCGGATTACAGACTGTCAGGATAGAGTAGGATCTGCCTGAGACTGAATTTTGACGGACCTAAAAATGATGAATCTAGACTCTGCGAAAATTATGGGTGGAAGAGGGGGATGTGAGGAACACGTATGATTTTTTTAGGAATTTTTTGGAGATGACTAAGTGGGCGGGAAAAATACAACAACAACACACTGTCCCGTAGATTTGTAAACTGGCAGATTGCTGGGGGGAAAACTTAATTACAGGAAAAATATTAAACGAAGGCGAAATGACACGAAAATTGAACTAGGGATGGGGGATGATTGGAAGAACAAACCCTCAAATTTTGAGGTTGAATAGATCTCCTGATTGAGAGATAAAAATCTGGATTAAAGCTTTTGTCAAGGGATGGACAGAACTCTGACGAGGCGGCCGTGGTGTTGCGAAGGCGGCTCGATGGCGGCGGCGGCGGTGCTGAGCTTCTCACTCAGAGAGGGGGGAAGTGAGATGCTTCACACCTCTGAAATTCGGAGCTATCACAGCTCCAAGGGGGAGAGAGGGTGCCCTTGGGCAAATTGGGCAACAAATGGAATTTTCGCTTCATTAATTGCTTAGGAATTCACAAAATACATGGGTTATATAGAAATGAAAAAAAGACATAAACTACCCCTAGATCTAGGGTTAGGGAGGAGTAAACTAGGGATAGGATAATTAATCCCCCATGTGGTCAAATGACCAAATTAAATAAAATACAACAAGGAATAAACAATAGTAAAGGGGGGAGCATCTTGGGCTTTGCTTGGTCCAAGTTTGAATTTTATTCCACCTTGTCCCCCCCTTGGTCCAAGTCTAATCTTGGACTTTGAACTAGCCCCACATGGGCCCTAGATCCTAGGTGGACCAATAGAAAATAAGGTGGGGGCCCTGTTGGACATACTAGCAAATTACATAGAAACCCAAAGGCCTTTTTGCAAAGAAACCCAAAGATTCCTAATGACTAACCCTTTGGCTTATAATGCCTTACAATTGCAAACCCAATTAGCCAAGGATATAAATGCAAATAAAAAGGACACAAATGCAAAAATAAAAGTTTAGTGCTTGGTGTTGATTCCCATCAATTCTCCCCGGGTGGGAAGAACTCGACCCCGTCGAGTAAGGGGTGCGGCTGCTCCAGTAGCTCCTGCGGATATGTCACCGTCCAGGTAGCGCGGAGTACGCTCAACTCCAAGTAATCGTCACATGCTCATCCCGTATATATTCGATATGCACATGCTGCTATGGGAATGAGGCTAGAGGTGGACACTCCATGGTGGGGTCACTCTCAAAGGAAGGAGACGGCTCAATGACTCACTAGGTATCACCGCGGTGTCTCTTTATGTGACTAGATCTGAGATATTGAGGTAGAGCTGATCCCAAATTTTCGGTAAGTCTACAACGTACGCATTAGACCTGACTTGCCTCACACTCGAAAGGGACTAACACCGCGAGCTTGCATAAACCGACTAGACTTGATGCATGCAGACTCTAACCAAATAAAGGAAAAAACACACTCTATATCCTAGTCAGTCCTAATGCTATGCATACCCATGAAATGGTGGACCAGGACATTCGAATGTATGACTCGCATGCATTTGATGTAACCGGAGGTTAGTGGCATGGGGGACTCCTAGACATCCAAGTATGAACCAGTCCGACAATGACTTCCCATTGGACTTGGGTGTGGGAGGGCCATGAGAACTAAAACTACCTTCTTCATCACCCTTATATATGTGTATCTCTTGCCAATGAACGGGCTCCTGACTGAGTGTAGGTTGACTGGACCGAGTGGGAGGGGTGTGGTAGGGGACTTCCCTGACAAAGTAGAAAGGAAGTGGTGGGTCATGAGGCTCACTAGGGAAGGGGTCAAAAGGGTCAAAGAATGTGTGGCACCTCGAGATGGGTTCCCTCATGACACAGTCCCATGTTTGGAATTCTTGAAGGTATAGAGGGTCTCCTTCATTCATTACGGTAAATGGGACGGTGGCCTCAAGTAGAAGATATGGTTCCTCCCTCGGGATAAAGGGAATGTAGTTAGACTCGGCCGACATGGGGAGGAACAAAAGAACCTCCGTGGTGACATGACCCATGGTGTACACAGAGGTAATGTACCCCAACGTGGGATGTGTGAAGCTACGACTCGTGGATTGGTTGAAGCTTGGGGCCAACAGGTGCGTCAACTTCCATTGCCAGTCTAATCCCTTGATAAGATCTTCCAAGGTATCTATATGGTGACTAGATCGGAACGTTGTGTGGAAGGAGTTGACGGGCACTACTTGTAGTGCAAGGTCCATGGATGGGTAGCATGGTGTCCTATGGACCAAGCCTATCTTGAGCCAACTAAGTAGTGGCTCAGCGATGAGTAGCTTCCCTGTTAGAAGTACGGATGGCTCCGGTTGAGGTGGCTCCGAATAAAGATCGGAAGGTGAGGGTAGTGGCAACGGAGCTCTCACGGGTGGGGAAAGAATGTCCTCCCTGAGAGTAAGAGGTCCTTGGGGTGGCACCGGGTTGGGAGGCTCGGACAAGAGTCCGTCAATTTGAGTACACATCCTATACAACCGATCCGACATGATTTTGAAGAGTTCGGCAATGGTGGGGGTTGGAGTAGGGGCATCATGATGGACTCACTCATGGTCTCTCGGCCTAGTCGTGGGTTTAGGCTCATCAACATGCGGGGCTCTTTGCCTCCAACTATGACCCACTTGGTTGGAGGTGATTGGGTGGGGTCGGTTGGAGGTGACTGGTGTTGACACATGTTTTATACCCAATAAGTCAGGTCATCTCCTTATTTCATTCTATACAATGCTCCGAGTTGTTCACCCTTCATTGAGTCTCTTGGTTAGTTGAAGCCTATTTCTTGGGTCTTAATTCTTGGATTAAGATGTGGCTCCCGGTGGCATTTCGTTGGATGAATCTTAGAAAACCCTTCACTCTATTTTTGAACCTCAATGTTAATAACGGTCCCAGTCAGGCGCGTTTCTTCCTTATGACGGATGGGTCCTGGACCGTTACTCTTTGAAGAGTCCTAGAGCTTAAGGCCTTACTTTCAGAGCTTATCCTTTTGATTCCATATTGATAATAACGGTCTGTCGTGCAGCCGTTGTTTCATTCTAACGCCCTATGCCTTGGCCGTCGCTTCCTTGAAGAGTCCAGCTTGTTGGGTCTTCTTCCCGTTGATCTTATCTCTTTGGGATAGGGTTGAAAGTGACGGATGAAGCTTGGTGCGTTACTTCCAAGTGGCGGTCTATCGTGCAGCCGTTACTTCCTTCCAAGAGTCCTGGCAGTTCAGGCCTTTTCTCTGCTGCTCCGTGGTCGAGATAAGGATTTGGATTGGCGTTATCTCTTTCAAATCCGATCCTCAGGACCCCCCGTTTGTTTCTATGGACTCTTGGTGATATTATCTTCAAGGATTTGCTAAGAGTTATCTCTTTATCTTGCTGAATTATCCTCTGCTCGACCTAAGAGTTTGAGGGTCTATAAATAGAACCCTTGACTTCATGGCCAAAGGGGAGGAAGATTTGAATTCACGACGAAGTGCTGCCGAACTCAGGAGCCATCTTCATCCAGGAGGAGCTGCTTCCCACGTCCATCCATCTTCTAATCAAGGGAGTACTTTGGTTTTGTCTTTCAAGTTCATCCTTGCATGCTTGAGTTCTTCCTTGGTTTTTTCCCCAATCAATGCATTGTCCCTCCTCTTCCTCCACGTTTTTCACTGTTCTTTAAGCATACAAACATCTTCCCAAACTTTTAAAACACCCAGAGGGGTTAAAAAAAACCAAAACTCCCCGGTAATTCCCTCTCCTTTTGATGTTCTTAAACTCTTTAAGAATTGATGCTATGCTTGTGAAGAGGGCTAATTGAGGTTGTCTTGTCTTGTCTTTCTACATCTTTGGCAGGTTTACAGGTTCATTAGCACGAGGCCCAAGTCTTCTAGTCGGCTGTAAGAGTTGGAGTTAAAAGAATTCAAGCTTTACTACTGCAGGTTACCTGACGGTCTGGTGCAAGCGCGTCACTATCTTCCGGCGGTCTATCGTGCGGCCGTCGCTTCCAAGCGACGCACGGGGTTCTGGCCGTTACTTCCAAGTTGATCTGCAGGCTTTCCTTGGTTTTCTCTCCCGTGGGCGGGTGTTTCATCCACCTATTTCCAAGGTATATTCAGGTCTTTGACTTGTATTTTCTTTGGTGGCGATCACATCTTTCCTTGGTATTGGGCATTAGCTGTCTTCTTCATCACATCTTATTTTCCTTGCTTGTTCCACCCCTAGCGGTGTGTTTTTATTTACTCCTTGCTCCACGTCCCGGCGTGTGTTTTCCTTTTCCTTAGCGTAATTTGATTGAGGTAGCATGCCCATGCTAGAGCTAGCTATGATTGCCTAGGTTCATGTTCACATGTTCATAGGTTTGAGTAGATCTTTGATTGCTTGTTTGTCATCTTGCCATATTACTTTGCAACCTCAAAAGTAAGATAAAAGATAGGCAAATAAATATCAACAGATAATTTTTTGGCGATCGCGGTGGGACAGCTTGTGCCAATCGTGCTCTTGATTCTTGTTTAAAACCTGCCATCATCTGCTTGTTGAGTTGCCCTTTGTTTCCCCTTTGATTACTGCATATTCTGGTTTTCTGAGTTCTCTGACGGCCAGGTGTCCCAGCGTCACAGTTCTCTGACGCAGGGGCATTAGACCGCCACATTGGTTCTGCTGTGAGAGCTCCCACGGGTTTCCCGGTTATTTCTGTTTGGTTTTTGTTCTCTGGCTCATCTGACGGTCTCATCCCCCTGCGTTATATATTATCTGGCGGTCTGGCCTTCGACCGTTATTGTTCTCTGACGCAGGGTCCTTCGACCGTTATTCTCCTGGCAGGTACGTATCCGAGGTGCATTGATTTCCGCAATTTTTGCTGTGATTTATTACTTGGGTGATACTTGACCTCCTTCTTGCTTTGCTCATATCTGCATATCATGGTGTGCACTATTGATTGTTAGATTGTTAGGCTAGACTTTGCATGCACTCCGGTGCACATAGGGTCATTCATCTTTTCATACATTAGATTACATGTTCCTACCTTGTTGTGAGGACCTCTCGTCTCCATATTCCTTGGGGCCGACTAGGAAATCACAGCAGGGACCTCCATAAGTCCCCGCGAGCCGTGGATTCCCACACGGACGCCGGGCTGGTTGTACCTTTCCCACCCCGTGTCTAGGGTTGCATAAGTGATTGAGTGGTTACACTTAGAGTCAAACCAAGTCCCATATCCATCTCCTATTAGGAACCCATTGTTGAGAATACATATCGATCAATTCACTAAAGTTCCAAAAGAGAAATCATAAGAATCTTGTCGCATCATTCTAAACAACTTGCTTGATTTTTGAGTGTCTCCATCTTTTACCACTTACATCTTGTTAAAATCACCTAAGTTCGGTTGCTTATTGTGTGCTTTGTGTTGGTTGTTTTTGCTTTTTGTCAAGGTTGTCCGTTGCATGTGGAGTTGTTTTCGTCCGTCTAAATCGTCTTCTCGAGTCGCTTCTTCCTTCACGTTCTATTCCAACCCCCTCTTCGAATCCACCATGGCATCCTTCAATCCTCCGCGTTCTCAAGAGGACTCTCTTCCTCAAGGGCTCCTTGAGAACCCCCCTAGGGTTGCCACCGTTCCCTTCGGAGAAGGGACTGCCCCTCTCCCGTCCTCCACATCTGTGGGAGGTAGTCAAGGTACCCCTTCTCTTTCTACTCCTTCCGCGGGCTCCGTCCTTCACATGATGGCCCAATTGGACCCGACCCAACTTCAAGTCCTATATCAAGCTATGCAAGGGTCCAACGCTTCTCCCTCCGCCGCTGTTCAAGGTCAATCTAATCCTTCCATTATTGGGCCGTCCGTTCAGCCCACTCCGATTGACCTCACCCCGGTCCAACCTCGGACCATCACTTTTGCCGGCATGGAGATGGGCCAATTTTCCAATTCAGCCCATCAGTCTTTTGATAAAGGGAAATCGCCTATCCCTTCTTTCGTCCAGGTGGATCATCACAATTCTGGTTCGGTTGCTTCACAGCTTCTCATGAACCCTTCTGATTTCTTACACCCTCAGCAAGGGGTGGCCCAAACTCACTCCCATCCAGGTATATCTCAGGCTCAATATCCTTCTTACGGGCCCCCTATTTCCACTGTCTATCCTTCTACTCATGCCTATGGGCCTCCCCTTTCTGTTACAGTCATTCCATCCGCTCCTCAAATACAATCGGCATCCTTCACTACCCTTGCTCCCTCCCAAGAGCAGGACTTGCTTAACAAGTGGGCCGCCATGCAGCAACAACTCGACTTCCTCCAGAAAAGGGTTGGCCCGCAATCCTTGGCCGATATTCCTATTCTGAGCTTCCAGAACATTCGGTTCCCTCCGCAATCAGAGCTCCCCAACTACCGTAAGTACGATGTGAACAGTAATCCCTTTATCCATGTGAGGGATTTTCTATATGAATCGACGCAGTTCCAGTATGATGATCGCCTCATGGCGTACTTGTTCCGCCGATCCTTAGATGGAGTTGCTCTGGAATGGTTTTATTCTCTGCCACTGGAAGAGGCCGATAGTTTCAAGATAGTCAAGGATAAATTCATTCAGCGGTTTCAAGACAGGGTCGGGCCAGAATATTCATTTACAGATCTAGTAGCAGAGAAGATGAAGCCAGAGGAAGACTTCGCCACCTATGCAGACAGGTGGAGGCAGATGGCCGCCAGAATGCCTGGCCATATTCCGGAGGAAGAGAAGGTCAAATTACTAATTTCCAATGCCACGCCGACTTTCCGCAACATCCTGGCAATGAATGATATAGCTAACATGCATCAACTCTACAGCCGGGCGCACCTCATACAGACTCAATTCAAGGACTCCCATATCCATTCTCTTTTCGAAAACCAAAA